>JAKSZT010018658.1:8149690-8163853 GCA_026826555.1 Tolypeutes matacus | reverse complement strand
TCTCTCTCTCTCTCTCTCTCTCTCTCTCTCTCTCTCTCTCTCTCTCTCTCCATATATATATAACAAATTCCAGTTGATTACCAAAAAGAAATTAGAATGATTAGAACATACATAAAAGTACAAAGAGGCAAATAAAGATCACCATACTCTTACCATGCCAAGATACCCACTTGAAAAGTTTCAGTTTATTTACTTTCAGTTCCCTTGCTCCCTCAATTCCTTTCTCTCTCTCTCTCTCTCTCTCTCTCCGCCCCCTTTCCCTCTCTCTCTCTCTCTCCCTACCTGGTTATGAATCCATCTCTCTATGTACCTATCCATTATCCACTTTTATAGCTACACCAAACAGGCTTTCTTTCTTTTTAACTTTGCTTGAAAATAATTTCAAATTTATAGATGTTGTAAGAATGGGATAAAGAATGTTTCATAAAAACAAAATGGAGAAGTGGATGTGGCTCAAGCAATTGAGTGCCTGCATCCCACATGGGAGGTCCCAGGTTTGGTTCCCAGTGCCTCCTAAAGATAAAAGAAAGAGCAAGCAACAAGTAAACAGACAAGGGAACAACTCAGAGCAGCCAAGCCCATGTGGCTCAGTGGCTGAGCATCAGCCTCCTGCATATAACGCCCCATGTTCAATCCCTAGTCCTGGTACTTCAAAAAAGGAGGTGGGGGAAGGCTAGGGAGTCGTGTTATACATGCTATTTTGCTTATTTGTTTAATAATTTCTAGAAATATTTTTTAGTAATAATAAACTTGTATGTGTGTTGTTGTACAGGGGTGGGGGATTGAACCCAGGACCTCATATGTGGGAAGCCAGCACTCAAACACCGAGCCACATTAGCTCCTCTGAATTGGTTTGCTTGTTTGCTTGTTATTTGTTTTTCATTTTCAGGAAGCATCAGGGACTGAAGTGGGATCTTCCACAGCCACTTGAGCCACATCTGCTCCCTAAAATTTATTTTTAGAGACATTTTAGATTTATAGAAAAATTACAATGAAAGTTTAGGGAATTCACATATAACCCCCTGCCTTCCCCACTTCCCCCAAATAGTTTCCCCTACTATAAACATCTTACAATTGGTGAACCAATATTGAAACATTGCTGCTAACCAAAGTTTATAGTTTACATTATGATTTACATTTTGTGCTGTACAGTTTTATAGGCTTTTTCAAATGTATAATATCATGTGTCCGTCATTGCAGTATCACACAGAACAATTTCACTACCCTAAAAATGCCGTGTGTTCTACCTATTCATTCCTCCCCCTACCTTCTGAACCTCTGGCAACCACCATCTTTATGTCAATGTTACAAGTTCTTCTGTTAACAGAAGATAATAACTACAATAACAATAAATCTACTCTGGTCCGTGGATACACAACACCCCTTAGGTTTGTTCATTCTTCAATCATTAGGGATTTGGGATGATGTCTGCTCTGACTGCTTCAGGCTGAGAGGGGACTTAGATATTATGGGACAGATGGAAGGAATTGTTTTGCTCAAAGTTTTTTTTTTTTTTTCCTTCTTTTTTGAGATGGGACTTGTCCATCAATACCGTTTTGTTGGTTGTCCAGGGCAAGTCTGAAGAACTGGAGATTAGGTGTTAGCCACAAGTTGCTGGGATTCAGGGCTCAACTGGTATATGAGCAATCCAAAGATTTAAGTCTTCTAAAAATATTTTTTACATTCATAATCCTTGCTGCTTCTACAACTTAATCTGAATGTTAATGCCTCCATGGTATTTTATTAGTTAATTATAAAACTAATTTATTTCCCTAACCCCATTTTATTGGATATTTAGTTGCTTCTGATTTTTTTGTTGTTGTTGTAAATAATAGTAAAATGAACTACCTCGAAAATAAACCTTTTTCAACACCTACCACTTGGTTAAAAAAAAAAAAAATTACTAGATGTGGAATTTCTCAATCAAATTTATGTTTACCTTTATAGATTTTAAAAAATTTTCACCAAAGGAAGTTGATGTGACTCAAGTGATTAGGCTCCCTTCTACCATATAGGAGATCCAGGGTTTGTTTCCCGGGGCCTCCTGGTGAAAAGCAAGCTGGCCCGCGCGGAGAGCTGGCACAGCAAGATGATGTAACAAAAAGAGACACAGAAGAGAGAAAATGAGAGACACAGCAAATCAGGGAGCTGAGGTGGCACAAGAGTGAGCAGCCTCTCTCCACTCTGGAAGGTCCCAGGATCGGTTCCCAGTGCCACCTAAAGAGAAGACAAACTGACACAGATGAACACACAGAGAGCAGACAGCAAGTACAAAACAATGAGGGGGGGTGGGGGAGAAATAAATCTTAAAAAAAAAAATTGTCACCAAATTGCCCCCTCGAAATGTTTTCACAATCACATTCACTAGCAGTTGAGTACCTGGTGTTTTGTACATTAAGCATTATAATTTTTAAAGATTCTTTGACAAATATTTTAGACAGTAAGTAGTATCTCATTTTCCTAATTGGTATTTCCTTAATTACTACCAAGGCTAGACTGTTATTCTCATTGATTAGACATTTGTATATCTTTTTAATACATATTAGTTAGCTGCTTTTTATGGAATATTCATCATTTTCTTGATTTGTACAAGATATTTATATAGTAAGACATTTAATTCTTTGCTTGCTCTATAGACTGCAATTATTTTCCTCCAGCATATAGAATCTGAGGCTTTTTATGCTCCTATATCTCATGTGTTCAGAGGCCTTAAAACGTATTTTTATAGTAATAAAATGCACCACACCTAAGTTCTGCCACTAAGCTCAAATATTCCCTAACAGTATTTAAAGGGGCAATAATGCTCTCAGGAAATTATCTACATTTCATTCAGCTTTGCCAAATGGCCATACCAGAGCTCACAGCCATGCTCATTTTGTGTTATATTTCTCCCCACAGCCCCACAGGCCCCGCATGTACCACCCGCACCAGCTAATCCTCTCTGTCACTTATATTCCAAAGTGTAAGTACCTTCCTGCCTCTCTGTTTACCAGCAACAGACAGTGCTAGCTTTTCAGCCAGTATTCTTTGGATTTGCTGAGGGGTCCAGCAAAGGAGCGTGGTGTGGCAGTTCGAAATTATTTTATAAATCCCAAAAAGAGAAAGGTTATGTTTGTGGGCTGGTCCACTCCTGTGGGTATCAAACCTGCTTTTGATTGGACTACGTCAATGAGGGGTGACTCAGGTTGAGTCCCTGCCCTCTTGCTGGGTCTGGTAAAAACTGGAGACACACTGGAAAAAGGAGCGCCTGCCTTGAGACGGGAAAGGAGAGGCTCAAGGGGATGAGGCCCCTGAGGAGAGATGAGACTTTTGCCTGCTAGCCTGCAGCTGAAATTGAGAAGACAGCAGAGCAGCCAAGTCCGAGAAAAGAGGCTTGGCAAGAGACAAGCCCTATGCCTGGTTGCCCTCAGCTGAGGTCCAAGAGACGGCCCAGCCTGGAGGGGAAGGCAGAGAGCAGGCAGGGATCACCTGCCATCGTGCTTCAACATGTGGCAGCTGACTTGGGTGAGAAATCACCTCTTATGGTGCCTTGATTTGGACTTCTCATGGCCTTGGAACCATGAGCTTTTACCCCAAATAAATACCCTTTATAAAAGCCAGCACATTTCTAGTACTTTGCATTGGCAGCCCTGTGGCAAATTAAAACACATGGGAACTACAGGACACTGAATGATCTAAAACAAAGACTCAGAGTCTCTCCTGAAAATTTACTTCAAGCCCAAACAGGGTCAATTGCTTCCAATTCTTGGGAGATGCTTTCTCCAATTTAAAAAAATGTATATTTTAAAAGATAGTGGCATTATTGATTTTAAAATTGTAGTACGCAAAGCAAAATTTTCCTCATGTTCCCAGCCTTCACTTCCATGTATTGTTCCAAGATGATATATGATAAATGCAGCAAAACTCAGAAGTTCATGAACATTATACCCTGCTGCCTTTATATTATTTTCCTCCCTCCCTCCTTTCCTACCTTCTTTCCTTTCTTCTTGATTCAACTCAGGAGTAGAGGAAACTATTTTTTCAATGCTCTGTTTTAAATTTGGAAACAAGATCCCAAAATCCAATTAAATTTCTTACTATGAAACTCCCTACTTAAAAGAAAAAAACTTATCCAAATACTATTTGGAAGTATTACTGTTTGGAAGCACTGAAGCTTCTCCAGTTAACATCTCCTTAATTATTTTCTGTCACTTGCTGATCTCTAATATACATGGTTTCTTTATCTTTCAGGCTTAATTGGTCATTATCTTATCTTTTAATAAAAAAAACACTTTCCCTACTTTGGTTAGGGCAACAGAAGAAACATTCTACCATGTAGAGGGCATCATTCCTAAGCAAATACTCTGTGGGAAATCATAAGAAAAAACTGTTGACATTATTTTTCTTTAACTCATCATTGATAATTTGTAAAACAGGATATGATGGGAAGGTGAGGTATTTTCAAAAGTTGGTTTTAAAGTTACCCACTCTGGAGTTTAAGAATACCCAAGCCTTCATTGTTGTGATAGCTCATAAATATTTGAGCTGGGCAGATAAAGCATAAAAAGTGTATTACATCATTACAAGACTAATTGAATTATGAACTCTGTAGCAGTATTCCAGATATACATTTCCCTCTTTTATTTTTAGCTAAATAATTCTTATTTTTACCCAAATGACCATCCAGGTGTCCTTTGTAGCTAGGTATAGTCATGTCATTAAATTTCTTCAAAAATTGAAACTTAGTGCTTACCATAGGTTCCGAGGGGAAGGGAAGGGAAGAATAGATGGAATATAGGACCTTTTTAGGCCTTTGGAATTGTTATGCATGATCTTGCAATGACAGATACAGACCATTATACATTTTGTCAAGACCTATAAAAGTATGCGGTGCAAAATGTAAACTGCTGACCATGGTCAATAGCAATGCTTCAATATTTGCTCATCATTTGTACAAATGTACCATACTCATATAAGGTGTTATTAATAGGGGAAAATGTGAGAGGGGGAGTGGGTGGGGTATATGGGAATTCCCTATATTTTCTATGTGACTTTTCTGTAACTTAAAACTTGTTTGAAAATAGAGTGGAAAAAAAATAAGACACTGAGAGAACATACAGAAGAAATTGTCAGTGTACATAAAAGATAACAGATCTTACGGTAAATATTTTTTTATATATTTTCATTTTATTTTCAATATTTAAGAGCTTAAATGATATGTGGCTATATCTACTCATAGTTACTATTCTTCTTAATTATTTGTTTTGTTTTTAAAGAAGATTTAGATTATATAAATGTTAAATAAAAAATATAGGGGATTGCCATATAACCCACCCCCTCCCTCTCCCACACTTTCCCACATTAACATCTTTCATGAGTGTGGTACATTTGTTACCAGTGATGAACACATATTGAAGCATTGCTACTAACCATGGACTATAGTTTACATTATAGTTTACACTCTGTCCCACACAATTTTGTAGGTTATGACAAAATATATAATAGCCTATATCTGTCATTGGACTATCATGCAGGATAATTCCAATGTCCCCAAAGTGCCCCCATATTACACCTATTCTTCCCTCTCATTCTCCTTAGAACCTCTGGTGGCCACTGTCTTTATGACAATGATAAAAGTTTTTCCTTTGTTAGAATAAAAATAAGTCTGTAATAGAATAATAATGTCTACTTTAGTCCATTGTTCATTCCCCAGTCTTGAGGATTTTGGGGTGGTGATGCCCACTTTGTTTCTAATTGAGATGGGGCTTAGATCCCATGGGGCAGATGGATAGAATTATCTTGCTTGCAACTGCAGACTCTCTCTGTTCCTTGGAATGGGCATTGTCACTCATCATCTCCTTGTTAGTTGTCCTAAAAGAGTCCAGTGAGCTGGAGAGTAGGTGTTGCAACCCTGCCAAGATTCAGGACTCAACTGGCACATGAACAGACCTAAGCTGTAAGTCTCTGGGACATATATTTAACAAGTATATTGCTAATTATAGGTTCAAATAAAAGGGGCAGAAGAGTCATGCTTAGGGAAACTATAAATGAGTCTAACTCTTTTACACTGGGGAGCATAAATTCTAAAGTAAGGCCCACTGACAGAGTGCTGAATTCCTGAGCTTGTCTACCCTGCTTATCGTGTCTGTATGTCTCTAGAGCTATCAAAAGTATTGTATTGTATTTATTTATTTATTTATTGGTTTTGTTTTGGAGGCGGTTTTGGATTGCAAAAGGGTTACAGCTGTGGCAGGGGAGGATCACTGGTGTGGGGTGGCAGTGGTGGGGGGATGTGTGAGGAGGGGTGCACCTGGGCCATGCCTCTATGGAATATGAATGTGTTCAAGTGGTCATGGGGTGTTGTCTCAGTAGGTGGACACCTACACAATAACCAAAATTCCCATTCTGAGGAGTCATGCTACAGTCACTAATAGAGTGGCAAGAATCACTAGAGTACATGGGCAGTGCCTAGTGAAGGAGGACAGACCAATACACCAGGCCCTTGATATTGATGCTTATACTTATGAAACTCTATCTTGAGAAATTGAAACTTAGCCTGGTATTATATATTGCCTAAGAGTTAGATCCTTAAAGCCTCCCTGTTATGCAAATGTGACCTCTCTCTAAGCCAAACTCAGCATATAATCTCACTACATTCCCCCCAGCATAGGACATGACTCCTGGGGATGAGCCTCCCTGGCACCAAGGGATTATTACCAAGCACTAACTAGTGATGCACAAGGAAAAAGACCTTGACCAAAAGGGGGAATTATTAAATACAAATGAATTTTTATACCTAAGGGATTTCAAAGTGAGTCAGGGGGTCATTCCAGAGATTATGTTTATGTACATCTCAGGAGGATCTCACTGACTGACACAGTAAACAGTGCCTCAAAGAGAGGGACTCCTGAGGGCTCTGGAGACATCTAGACACTATAAGCAGGGCAGAAAATTCAGGAATTCGGCACCCTGTCGGTGGGCCTTACCTTGGAATATATGATAACCTATCCCCTCAATGTATTGGAGTTAGATTCATTTTTACTTTTCCTATACTTGGCTCTTATGCCCCTTTTATTCGAACCTATAATTAGCACTTTACCCATTAACTATATGTCCCAGAGACTTAAATCTTATGGCTTAAATATACCAGTTGAGCCTAGAATCTCAATAGAGTTGCAGCCAACACCGACTCTCCAATTCATTGGACTCATCCAGGACAAACAAAAGGATAATGACGGACAATGCCCACCCCAAAAAGCAAAAAGTATCTACAACTGCAAGCAAAACAGTTCCTTCTATCTGCCCCATGGGATCTAATTCCCATCTCAATCGGAAGCAGAGTGTGCATGACCACCCCCAAATCCTCAAGATTGAGGAGTGAACAATCATAAGAAGGGAATGCAACTATGGACTAAAGTAGACTTATTATTATTCTAGCAGTGGGAGAACTGGTAACATTGACACAAAGGCAGTGGAGAGGGAACAATAGATGTAACATGAGGCATTTTTTGGGATATTGGAATTGTTCTGCATGACATTGCAATGATGGATACAAGCCATTATACATTTTGCCAAAACCTATAAAATTGTGTGGTGCAAAGTGTAAACCATAATGTACACTATAGACCATGGTTAGTAGCGATGCTTCAATATGTGTTCTTCAATTGTAACAAGTGTACCACACTAATGAAAGATGTTGTTAATTGGGAAAAATGTGGGTGGGTGAGGGAGTGGGATATTTATATTTTTTATGTAAAATTTATGTAATATAAAGTTTCTTTAAAAATAAAATATTTTAAAAATCAAAAATAAAAGGTTTGACCAATGAGAAGTATTCAGACGTATCGTGTGCTATTTCTGAGAAAAAGCCTTAAAATTAAAAAGGTAGCCCCTTTTCTGCCTTTTCTCCTTCTGATGGATGGAATATAGATGTGGTGGTCAGTGCTCAAAAGGCCATCTTGTATCATAAAGTGGAAGCCATGTGTTGATAGTTGTGGAGTTGAAAGAGAGTAACCTTGATGGCCATGGAGTCACTGTGACTGCATGCTTCTGGGCTTCTTTCATGTGAATGGTATATTTATATCTTACTTAAGAAATTATTATTTTGTGAAATTTAAAATATGTTGCCAAATCTAATCCTAACAAATATGGACACCTACCTGACCCAATAAATAGCTTTTTCTCTTAAAGTTAATCTGACATGGATTAATGTTACTTGCAACCAACAAGTCCTGACTGAGTTAGAAATATGCTGTATAGTTATGTACACTTAGCTTCATTTTCACATAATAACATTTTTTATCCATTCATTCAAACTGTACAGAATAAAGGAACTTTTGCACATATATTATATGTTTGTGTGTGCATGAGCATGCATGTAAAGTTTAGAGGTGAAGAAAGTCCAGAATATTTATTCAAAGGAACATATATATTTCCAGTCTTGGGAGTTGGCTCTGATAACAATATTAAGTTAAAATAATGAAGTTTATTATTTTAATTATATAATAATATATTAGCATCATATTTTAATATTTAAATATTACAAAATTTCATACATGTATTTATTTACTTTTGAGAATGCTGAAAAACATTTCTAAGGGTGAGAATTTAGTAATAATTTTAAGATTTCAGCTGCATTTATGTTTGCTTGGCCTTAATGAAGTCCAAAGGAACAAGTCTGCAAGTGTGGTCTGATAATGGCTGTCATTTGTTGAGTCTGGTTTGTATTCCATGCTCCTTACATCAAGTCCCTTTCTCTTTATGACAGCCTACAAGGTTGGTGTTTTCACTCTACTTCCCAGGAGTGGAAACTAAAGCTCAGAGAGGTTAAGGAACTTTTACTAAGGTCTGACAACTAAGAAACAAGGAGAAATGGGATTCTACTTCCCCCTTCCAATCATTCAATGGTGGCCCCCAAAATTCATGTTCATCTAGACCCTGTGAATGTGACTTTATTTGGAAATAGGGTCTTTGCAGATGAAATCAAGTTAAAATGAGGTCATCTTGGATTAGAGTGGGCCCTAAATCTAATATGACTAGTATCCTTATAAGAAGAAGGAAGTTTGCACACAGAGATACAGACACAGATATACAAAGAGAGAACACCATGTGACAATGAATACAGACATCAGAGGGATGCAGTACAAGCCGTGGAACACCAAGGGTTTCCAGCAACCACCAGAAGCTAAGAAGAAACAAGGAAGATTCCTTGCCTAGCCTTCTGAGAGCGTCTTTTGAGAGAACATGGCCCTCAAAAGGTGTCATGGCTACCGACACCTTGATCTCAGATTTCTAGCCTCTAGAACTTGTGAGGCAATAAATGTCTGTTGTTGTAAACCACCCAGTTTGTTGTAGTTTGTTACAGCAGCCCTAGTAAACTAATACACACTTCCTGGGTACTTAATATGTGCACATTGCTGGGCAAAACACAAATGAGAGCTAAAACACAGCCTTCTCTATCAACAAGGAGCCTAGAGCCTCAGAGGAGATACCAAATTAAGGAACAGAAAAGTGGATATGCAGTGTCACAGGAATTCTCCCTCTGAATGCTGAAATCACTTCTCCTTTTAAGGCCTTCAGCTGATTTGATGATACTTCTCTCATTACTGAAGGTAATGTCCTCAGTTTATTGTAGGTGTAAATCAGCCATAGATGGAATCAATTAACGTTATGATGATTTAAGTCCATGAAATGTCCTTGCAGTATTATTAGCACAGGGCCTGCTTGACTAAAAACCTGAGCAACATTACCTGGTCAAGTTGACACATTAGCCTAACCATCACACATACCTAGCATACTCTCAGAACCAGCAAGTCCAGACAAAGGTGAGAGATGTGGTTGAATCACCAGAAGGGCTTCACTGAGAAAGCTGGACAGCTGGGCCAGGAAGTAAGGATGGGGTTGGAAGAGGAGAGAATGGACCTTCTATGGGAAACCTAATCAGTAAAATATAGAAGTGGGAACAATATCAGCATCACTGTGGTATAGTGAAGAAACAGCCCAAACTAGGTCAGAGTGAGCAGGGCCAAAAAGGCAAAGAAGGAGGACCTCACGGTGAGACCAGGTTTGCAAGGCCCTGAGAGTCCAACAGAGCCTTGTGGTTTTGGAGCAAGTTGCACCGAGTGGCCAAAGAAGACTTACTTGGCCCTCCTTCATGTATGGCTTGGGAACCAAGACATTTTAATTTCATACTCTTTAAACAAAATTGGCATTCCTTGTTGACTCAGGTTTATGATAAATAAAAAAAGAAACTGAATGGCTTAGAGGTTTTAAAACATTCCAAAGTTTGTTTATACAGGGGAGGATTTTTCAACGGTCAAACTTCCACTGTTGTAATCACCTTTATATATCTATGTTCAGTATTATTCTAGTTTCATAAACAAGCTTAAAATAGGAGTTGATAATACCATCAGATTTTAAAAGGGGAATAGTTACATTTCTGTACCTTTAAAGCCAAATGTATTTTTTAAGCAAGGTCAGTAATATTTTTATGGAATGGGTTTATGCAAGTCACCTGGGATGGCTCCAGCTCCTTCTTCCTTATGTGAAGAGCCAACAACAATGCTGTGGAAGTATATGCATTGACTTAAAAAGTTGCTCACAAAATATTAATTGAAAAATAGCAGCACATAAAATAGTGCACTCCTAATTTTAGATTAAAAACATGTATTTAAAAATATATGAACTATATGGCAGTGAATTTCCCTAGGGATAGAATTGCAGATGGTTTTGATTTTCCTTTTTGTGCTTATCTTTATTTTTAAATTTTCCCACAAGAAATATGTGTTCCTTGTATACTCTTTCTTAAAGTCAGTGTCTAAGGACATAAGATGGATACACACAGATGCTGAAAAATATTTGTATTTGGGACAGATCAGGAAAAGATTTTTATCTTGATGCAGAGGTATGGGAAGGATATACCAGTGTTTTTCGTTAAAAGAAGGACATGATAGTGAAATGATAACCTAACTGTTCTCACATATAAATGGTGATAGTGGCCTTGGATTAGTCAACCAACCATTTGGTTATTTCCCCATTTATAAAATGAAGACCTAAATAATCTTAATGTCTCTTCTAGCTTGAAAAAAGTTACTATGACTGTCACCTTTCTGGACAGTCATGGGCCTTAATGAACTCCTTCTGCCACCTTTCCATCTTGATGCTAAGAGAAGGTTCTGATTCTGACCTACATGCCCAGGAGGAAACACGTCATCTAAGAGAATTAACCCTAGTAGGGCAGGGGCAGCCAATAGGATCTCTCCTAACCTGAAAATACCTTCAGCCCTGGGCTAATCACAATTATTGTAATTGCTAGGGAAAAGTCAAGTTAATTACTGGATTTTCTAATTTCAGATAGAATTGTATATTCCTGTGGTTAATTCCCTTTCCCTTTTGTTTCAGGAAAGTTCCTCATGTTTGGGTGTTTGCCCAATGGATTGTGCTTTGTTCTTGGAGCCACCGTTTGGCAAGATTTAGTTCATAAAATGAGAAGATATTGGGAAACCAGGACCCCTATCCATTGTCTTTTCATAGTTTTCCGTATGATTTTCCTTAATTGTTATTATATCTGCCATTTCTATCCTAATTCTTCTCACTCTTCAAAGTTTAGCTTCATTTTCCCCATGTAGCATTATCCAAGTTCTTTTGCCCTATGCATTTCTTTTCATTCCCACATGATTTAACATTTATACAATCTTTTTGTCTTTTATCATCTAATTTGTCTTCACACAAGCCTTTTCACTATAGCCAGAATGCAAAGACCTCAATATAAAGACAAAGTTTAAACTTCTTTTACTGTGCCATGAACACCTGACATATTGTTTTGGTCACAGAATATGGTGAAATATATGATTTTGTTAAGGAAAAAGTCACCAGTTCCTGATCAGGTTTGTTTTTAACTAGAACCAGAATCCAGTAAGTTACCTGCAGTAAGTAAAGAAAAAGGCTAGAACTTAGAATGAAAGGTTCAAAGTCATGATTTTTGTGACTCAGTAAAGGGTTTGTTTTTTTTGCTTTTTGTTTTGTTTTTGTTTTTGTTTTTTGTTTTTGCCTCCACTATCACAAACACCATCTCACCTCTTTTCTGATACTCCAGTAGGAGCCCTGTGGCACCTATAATGAATTTGACTGCTTGGAAAAGCCTTAACAAAATCAAACTGATAAACAGCATAAAAGTAAGATACTCGAATGCTTTGAAAAATCAGAGAAGATCATGGATTTCGGACCATGATAGACTCAGAGAACTGGCAGATATCTTTGAAATAATCTATGAAATCTTTTTTTAACAGATGAGCAAACTGAGACTAAGAAAGTGATTTGTCCAACTTGATAAATGGCAGAATCAAAACTGAACCCCAAGTCTCTGGCCTCTTAAGACCAATATTCTTTCTACTCTGATTATGATTTATTTTTCCTATAGTATTCTGATGAAATCGGATACATTAAATAACTGTACCCATTTCCTTGCAGAAGGCAATGCATCTTAGAATAAGGAAGGGCATGCAATGGAATGCCTCTATTCTATCTCTTCCCATGATACACTGCTTCCATTTATTTATACCAGTAGTATGGCTCCATTTTTATATTCCAAAGCTCTGAAATCAACATTAAGATTACAACTAAACAATCAAGCCAAACAACATGCTACTTGTTCAACTCTGAGTTAATATTAGGAATGACTCATAAGGCAATTCCTGAAAACTTAAAACATTGTGTGACATGGCAGTGTTCTGCACAAGTGAAGTTAAAATCCTTCTGAGGCCTAAAATATTTTTTTAAACAATCTTCTTAAATAGTCTTCTTAACTTAACAAGTTATTACCAAAGTTAAATTGTTGTTTCATTTAGTTGTGTGTGGTCCACTGGAAATGGTATAGTCCTCTTAGTCTGTGGCAGGCTGATTCCTCTCCATGATGCTCTGGTGGGAACAAAAGTCCGAGATGGTCCACAGTTGTTATTATACAGCTGATGCTGTAATCATGATGAACTCAGTCATTGCTCATTGATATTTTCCATCTTTTAGAGAGCTAAGGAGAGACTCTTGAATAGGCCAGTAATTTCTGCATGTCTGACATCTTCTTTCTTGCCAGTGAATAAGACCAAGTGGTGCAATTCATTACATGAATGCTGCAATGAGGAGAAAAAAATCAATTAAGGAGCTGAAAGATATCAGAGAAAAGAAGATAAGGAGAATAAAAGCAAGTTCAAAATGAACTAAATTCATATAGCATCTCACAAATAATTTGGAGTTCCAATGTTCAAGTTACAGAACTTGTCTTGTTTTCCAGTAGACCAAGGGCTGCCACTAATTTGTTGTGCAATCTTAGCAGGTCTCTTGGGCCTTCTATATGTCACCAGCTCGTTAGCCAAAGAAGACGTGGAGGAGATAATCACTGAGGTCCCTCCAGAACCAAATCTCTGATTCTAAGCAAGAGCTGCCTGCCTATTACACATCACAGGGCATTGCACTGGCATGACACTTGGGGTGTTTGGGATTAATTTAGTGGCATCAACAAATATGTTTTTTTATTATTATTATTATGGGTAAAAATCAAAATTCTCACAATACATACAAACACTTGCAAAATGATATATAAATATATATGCATATATGTGTATTTGCTTACAAAAATGTTGTTTATATATATATATATATACATATATTTTAAGAGGTGCTTAGATTACCCAAAATATTACACGGAACCCACTGGGATTCCCATGTTGCCCACCTCCCACACCTCCCATCACATCCCACACAAACATCTCCCACAGTGTGACCCACCACCCTCAATGAACTTACATATCCTGGAGCCTTGCCACCAACCATAGACCACAGTTCACACTGTAGACCACACTCTCTCCCACTCAGTTCTGAGTGGTGTGTGCTGACCACCTGAGAGCCTCCTTGTTGCTCAAATGTGGCCTCTCTCTAAGCCAAACTCAGCATATGATTGCATTACCTTCCCCCCAACAAATATGTTTTAACTGTTTATTTTTAAATGCCCTCAAACCTATAGGACAGTTACAAAAATAATACAAACTCCATACATGAACTCCATTACACCCCAACCCTCCACCAGATACCCAGATCCACCGTTTGCCACATATACCATATCATTTTATCTAGCCATCTATCTATCTATCTATCTATCTATCTATCTATCTATCTATCTATCTATCTATCTAT
>JAKSZT010018658.1:7987328-8149680 GCA_026826555.1 Tolypeutes matacus | reverse complement strand
TATCTATCTATCTATCTATCTATCTATCTATCTATCTATCTATCTATATCTATCCACTTATCTGCCTGTCTCAATCTATTTATTAATCCATTTTCTGAATATTTGAGTGTAGATTTTATACATTATGCCCCTTGAACACTTATTACTGCCATACACATTTTCTAAAAGCAAGGATATTTACTTACGTAAATATCAAATTGTAGTTTTATAGTTCAAGAAATTTAACAATAATATAAAGCTTACAGTCTTTATTTCTTCATGCAGCTTCAATCTATTGTTTATTGTTCTTTCCTTTCAACCTGCAGAACTCTCTAGCATTTCTTGTAGGGCTGGTCTAGTGGTAATGAACTCCTTCAGCTTTTATTTATCTTACTCTAATTTTTAAAAGACAGTTTTGTTGGATATAGAATTTGCGGTTGGCAATTTTTTTCCTTTCAGCACTTTAAGTATGTCATCCCACTGCCTTCTTGCCTCCATGGTTTCAGATGACAAATTGTCAATTAATCTTATTGAGGTTCCTTTATGTGTGACACTTTGCTTTTCTTTTGTGCCTTACAGAATTCTCTATCTATGGCGTTTGGCTTTTTGTTATAATATGCTGTGGTGTGGGTCTATTTTAATTTATCCTGTATGAAGTTCATTAAGCATCTTGAATGTATATGTTCATGTCTTTGGATAAGTTGGGGGATGTTTTCAGCCAATATTTCTTTGAATAGTCTCTCTGCTCCTTTCTCTCTTTCTTCTCCCTCTGGGATTCCCACAATGTGTATGTTGGTATGTTTGATGATGTCCCACAGGTTCCTCAGACTATGTTCACTTTTCTTCATTCTTTCTTCTTTCTGTTCCTCACATTGGATGATTTCAATTATTTTATTTTAAAGTTCACTGATTTTTTTCTCCTGCCAGTGCCAATCTGCTGTTGAACCCCTCTAGATAATTTTTAATTTCTGTTACTGTAGTTTCCAGCTCTGTTTGGTTCCTTTTCATAATTTCCATCTCTCCAATGATATTCTATTTGTGTTCATCTGTCATTTTTCTGATTTCTTTTAGCTCTTTGAGCATATCTGAGACCATTATTTAGAAGTTTTTGTCTGGTATTTTTCAGTTCTGATCCTGCTCATCGATGGTCCCTAATGGTTTCATCTTCTCCTTTGCTTATGTCATCACTTCCTGGTTTTGTTTTGTTTGTGGTTTTTGTTTTTGTTTTTGGTATGGTTGTAATATTTTGTTGAAACCCAGACATTTTTATACTTTAATGTGTTATGACATGAATTCAAACTCTGAGACATCTGTTCATTAAATTTGTATCCAGCTACTGATGCAGTAGAGCTTTTCTTGAATGGCAGGAGCTAACAACAACAAAAAAGGATAAAGAGAAAAAAACTTTTATATTCCTTGAAAATTGACCTGTGGGAGTGCTTTCCTTCAGTGTTTAGCTATATAATATGTTTAAAGAATGGCTCTAGACCAAAGCATAGAGGTCTCCCTGATCTTTTCTGCACATTCGTCTTTCTTGGACATGAGTGCCTGGTCTTAGAAATTTTCTCTTTTACATGTATACAAATGTCCTATCTCCCTAAGAAACAGCTTCATCATGGTGCCAAGCACTGCAGTTTATGTCCTATAACCAGCAACCCTTTGCCCCAGGCAGCCATATCTTGACTGTTCTCCCATAGTCATGATATGAACTCTCTTTTACACACTGGTGAGTTCTGGGGCAGTGGGCTTGCAATGAATATCCTGGTTTAGGCTCTCAGTCTTCTACCAGACAGATTATGTCAGACATATGTGCTCCCAGTATGTGCCTAAGAGTTACTATGCTCTCTGGAACTGGGACCAGGGACCCCACACTGGAGCCTGTGCTGGCTCCATAATGAGAATAGGGGGAAGAGCTAACCTGGGTACCAGGAGATCCTACTGCTTTTAAGTAGTCTTTTCCTTGATACAGTGCTCACTCTGTTACTGCAATTCTTTAACTGTTTTCTGGAGCTTTGAGAAAGAGGTTTCTGCCAGTTCTTACTCATTGTTCAAAACTTCTGTGGGGGCATGGAGCCCTGAACCTTCTCATTCTGCCATCTTGATCAGGATGGGGCCTCAACAAATCATTTTTGAGAGGTAATTTACCAGTCACTGTAATGAAAGTACTGTGGTGAGCATATTTTATCCTGCAACCCAAATCATTGTCTGTTTTAGTTTCCTGGCTGCTAAAACAAATACCATGCAATGGGTTGGTGTAAATAATGGGAATTTATTGGTTTATGGTTTTGAAGCTAGGAAAAGTCCAAAATTGAAGCATCAACAAAGTGATGCTTTCTTTCTGAAGACTGTATCATTATAGGGCTGGTTGCCAGTGATTCTTGGTTGTTGGCTTTTCTGTCACATGGCAATGCACATGGAAGCCTCTCCTGATTCTCTCTCCATCTAACTTTCACTCTGTCTATAAAAATCTCCAGTAATCCAAATTTATGCCCAACCTGATTCAGTTGGGCCATACCTTAACTGAAGTAACTTCATCAAAATGTCCTGTTTACAATAGGTGCACATCCACACAAATCCATTAAGATTAAGAACATGGTTTTCTGGGGCACATAATTCCAAGGCACCACATCATCCTAAAATGGAAAGCAGACCACATCCCTTACTGTTGAAAGTACTTTAATGACTTCTCATTGCTCTCTGGATAAAGTCCGACATTCCTCAATAAAGACTTTCTTCAAGTGCTTCCCATACGCCAAGCTTTCCAATATTGTTTATCATTCTAACCATCCTCACCCCTTTCACTAGATATTCCAGACCTGGGGAATTTTTTTTTAATGCTCAATTTTGTCTTACCTATAGCTGGAATAGGATTCATTTGGTTGAGTCCTTATCACCCTTAATTTCTTATATAAAATGCTTTTTCTCTCAGAAGACACTTGCTGTTCCTGATGTGGGTTCAAATCATGGGTTAAGGATGGAGTTGAGTCCCTAATGACACTATGGAGTGTCAAAACAGTCTTGAGCTGCTGAACTCTGACTTAATGTGACATAATAAGCCCTTGGGGATTTAAACAATTCTTATTTTGGGTTTTTTCATTATATGTTGGCAATCTAATTCTAACTGATAGAATAGGTATACATTTTTAATTACAAAAAGTGCATCTTGGAGGAATCCCTTGAAACTTGTCTGAACACTCAAAAAACCGAAAAAGTGCCATTGTAATAGTGAAGCTGAAAAGAATTATAATGAAGAAGGAAAGTCGAGGAGGAGGAGGAAAAGGAAGAAGAAGGCAGAGGAAACATGGAGAAGAAGAGAGGAGGAGGAGGAAGAATCAGAATAAAGAAGGAGGAGAAAGGAGAAGAGGAGGCAGGTAGAGGAAGAAGATGGAGGAAGAGGAGGAGGAGGAAGAAGAAGGAGGGGGAGGAGGAGGAGTAGGATAGACAACAATGACAATGATAAGAAAAAGATGCCTTTCAAATATAGACGAAACTCAGCTGACATTCAAATATTTTCCCAAGTCTGGATAAGTTTGGAGGTTCCCTTATTCACTGAATAAATAAATATTTTCCAAAGATTTCATTACTGCATTCCGAAGGCATTCCCACCAAAACCCATAAAACTGAGGTTCAAATTTCCTATCGCATATAATGGTCCAGATTATGCATATGTTTTAACAGTTTCTCTTTTAAGTTGTCTTGATCAAACATGTAGCTTATTCATTAACTAATTTTTATTAATTACTGCTTGCCATCCCTAGTATTTTGCCAAGGTTTACAATGGGGCCTTCTTTCCACTTTCCTTACTGAGGCCAAAATCTTTCCGAGGTTTGTATGTGGATTCAGTATTCTCCCACACTTTAGATTAAAACCACTTCTCTCCGCCTCCTTCCACCTGGCGTAAGGTGACCCTATCACTGATCTGCGGGTGCAGTCCTGTCCACTGGCATACTTGTTAGAAGGAGTTTGTGGCAAGGAGATGGCTGTTTACTAATAGAGGACTATCATCTCCATCATACTGATATTCAGCTAGGGTATGCAACTTGCTTTGGCCAATGAAATGGAAAGAAAATCAAACTTTAGAAATAGAAAGCCTTCTGTTCATTTTGAACCCCTAGATTAGAAAATGATTCTCTGGTAGAAGGAGAAAAAAAGATGAAGGAGAAATAACCAAGAGAGATCACAGGGGAAAGAGGGAAGAGGTGTAGGCCTGATCTGAACAGACTTTGAAAGGAGCAGGGCCAGTGTCTACAGAAGGCCCAGCCTCTAATCCATCAACACCTTCACTATCCACTGCCAGGGAACAAGGAGCCAAGTTAGATTCCAGGCCCCGCCCTTGAGAATCCTGTACATCACTTATATCCTTGTATCTTTTCCTGCCTGCCTGCCTAGGATACAGATTTTCCTTCAGCAGCAGTTACCACATTGCCTGTTGATCAGTTAGTAGGTGTGGCCCCTATCTGAACCGTGTCTTTGTTTGGTCCAAGTTTGAGTGCCTCAGGTGAGATGATTCCCCTCCCTGTCCTCCATCTCCAGCACATCTACAATTCAGAACACTCATAAACCCCTGGAGAGTCCCGGAAAACGTGCAGGGTAGAGCTAAATGAGAAGGGAAAGCCTTCAGCCTTGGGTTTTTGGGTGGGCTAATCAAACTCCTCCTAAGAGTCTCCCTCGCCGGCACAGTGGTAGTGTATGTCTTTGCCAAGCTTGACCTTCCTGCTCCCATTGCTCAATCGCTTGTTTTGGCAGCTATCTTCCTACATGGGTCTACATGGCCCTACTTGTGTCTCAGCTTCAATAACTGACCCTTGACCTTACTTTCAGGTTCTAGTGCCTGGAATGAACTCACTGAGTCATTCCTTTTCCATTTGTATAATGTCCACTCCTGTATCTGCTGTCCTTCTATACTGGCCAGGCATTTTCATTCTGCAAATAAGCTTTTTTTTTTTCTGGCACAAGAATTAGAGAGGAGTTAATCAACCTCTGAGCACTTAACAATCACAATTTCACATTCTCCTTTACTAGAGTAGAAGCCAAACCTGAAAAGGAAAGGAAAAAACCTGTTATGAGTTTCACATTTGAAACTTCTTTTTTTTTTTTAAATCAGAGGGAAGCACTTCTAGGGCTCAGCTTCCCTCCAACCCCATCTTATTCTTTAGCTTTTGAAGCCAGTGCTTGTGTTATTATTAATTTGCACCAAATGCGTGCTTAACAATGATCAAACAGTGCTATATTAAACATAAAGCTACTTTCTAAAGGAACTCAGAATTTCGAGAACAGGAACATTGGGGACATGGATCTTGAGTACATTTATAAATAGAATACAAAAACTTACAAGATATATACATAAATATATTTTACCACATTACATTTATTGATGGATGAGCTACAATGAATCAAATCAGATTAATTTTCAATCTGGTCTAAATTATTTTTTATTTTATGATGCTTGGACACCAAGCTAAGTAAACCCAGTTTAGTTTTCTTCATGGTATGTTAACAGAAATAACATTCAAGTGGTAGTGACGTTTATTTAAATGTTATCTAAAGAACAATGCAGCATTTAAAATATGCTTCCCAATTCTATGTAAACATATAGGTAGGATGTTTATTATTTGCTATCTTTACAGTTCAATGTGGGTTGAGCTGGGAGGAGGTGGGTCTGCTTCACATAGTCACTTGGGGGCCTAGGCTGCTTACATCTATGGCAACACCCTCCCCTAGGGTCCCAGGACCACCTGAAGAATCCATGCATCCTGCTGGGATGGTGGAAGGCAGCAGAATGCTTCATGGAAGATTTTTTTAGACCAGTCCTGAAAGTGGCATACATGACTTTGTCCACATTTCATTGGTCGGAACTCAATTACATGGCCACACCTAATTGCAAGGGAGTCTGAGAAATGTCATGGTACTCTGTGCCCAAGAGGGAAAAAGAACCAGTTTGGTGAACAAGTTTCTGAAGATCTCAAGGGAGATTGGAAAAGCTTCCTTGCTAAGCAAGGGAAAGCCAAGGATAGAAGAAAGTGGCACTCTGAAAGGGGAAAAGCACAAAGCAAGGGTCTATAGTTTCTCCTTTATTTTTTCAAGATAAACAACTTTAAAAAGAGCTTAGGTCATGCCTCAGATGATGTTCCACCCACCACTGAGGAGGGACACAACACTTCAGCGACTGTTGGCTTTTGACAGCAGCAGGTATTCCAGCACCCATTGCATTTATTTATTTATTTATTTATTTATTTATTTATTTATTTATTTTAAATATACATTTTTTATTTTATTAAAGATACTTAGATTACACAAATGTTACACAAAAAATATAGGGATTACCATATGACTGCTCCCCACACCTCCCTCACACCCCCACATAAACAATATCCTTCATTAGTGTGGCACATTCATTGCAATTGATAAACACATCCTGGGGCATTGCCACTAAGCATGAACCATAGTTCACATTGTAGTCTACACTCTCTGCCACACAATTCTGCAGGTTATGGGAAGATATAAAATAGCCTATATCTGTCATTGCAATGTCATTCAGGGTATTCCCAAGTCCCGAAAAAGCCCCATATTATATCTGTTTTTCCCTCTCCCTGCCCCCAGAGCCTCCAGTGGCCACTGCCTCCACATCAATGTTGTAACTTCTTCCATTGCTAGAATCACAATAAGTCTATAGTAGAATACCAGTAAGTCCACTCTAGTCCATAGTTCATTCCCCAATCCTGAGGATTCTGGGATGGTGATGTCCACTCCACCTCTAGGTGAGAGGGGTCTTCAATCCTATACAACTAATGGATGGGACTCTTTTGTTTTCAGTTGTAAGCTCTCTTGTTTCCTTGGTATGTTGGTTGTCAATCCTTACCTCCTTGTTAGTAGTCCTGGGTGAGTCCAATGAACTGGAGAGTAGGTGTTGCAACTCTGCTGAGTCTCAGGGCCAGCTGGCACATGGACAGCCCAAAGATTCCAGTCTCTTGGACGTACACCTAGCAACTCCAGCAACAAGTATAGGTTCAAATAGAAGGGACAGATGAGCCATGTGTAGGGAAGCCATACTGAGTTCATCTCTGTCACTCTCAGGAGCACAAACTCCAAAGTAGGGCCCACTGACAAGGCACCAAACTCTGGAGCTATCTGCCCTGACCACAGGAACTGGGTGTCTCCAGAGCCCTCAGGAGCCCCACTATTTGAAGTAGTATCCACTTTGGCCGTCTATGAGATCCTACTGAGATGTATATAAGCGTTACCTCTAGGATGACCTCCTGACTCACTTTGGAGTGTCTTAGCAATATAAACTCATTTGTCTTTACCTTTTCCCCCTCTTATTCAAGGTCTTTTTCCAGTTGCATTGCTAGTTAGCACCCATTGCACTTAATGATGTTTGTGCTCTATTATTTGCTATAATTGTCCACAACATATAATCTTATGATAAGGATATCTGCCCTATATTTCAGAGTCTCAGGAATATGGTGTGTGTGTGTGTGTGTGTGTGTGTTTTGTTTGGAGCAATGGATAATTGTGGAGAGGGGAGAAGGAGGTGAGCTGCAATATAATAGCAAGAACAATATTTCATAGAAACTAATTACCTGGGGGAATTTGTGGAAGATTGAATGGCCTTTTTCCTCCAGCTACACTATCAAGCCTTATGAATGCTAGTTAGTGCCTAGTGGTGGTATTTTGTTGCTAATATATACAAATTCCATGTGGCTCTACCTGCACTTGCCATCTCCTACACATCGACCCTGAGAATTAGTCCTACAAGTTAATGGAATGTTAATGTAAATCAGTACACATTTTCAGCATGAAACCATTGAAGTCTCTTGATAGCATGGTTAACAAGCTAGACAAACTGCAAGTTTTATTTACATTTAAGTCTCATTCTTCTAAGTTAGTCCTCATGCTAATGGCAGTGGTAAGAACTGTTAAAACATTTAGAGAAAACAGATTTTTAAAGTAAGAACTAAAAATGCACTAAATCGCCCTCCTGGTGGATAGCACTGTTCCATGATATTTAAGAAGCCTTAGATATGGTTGGATTTATAAATAACTGGAAGACATAATTTCCTAGTAAGTGTTTAGAGCTATGGAAACTCTAGTGTTTGAGTTAGAGAATGACTCACTCCTTTGGGGATAAAGCACTGATAATGCCTATTGAAGAGACAGAAAAGACAAGGGTTAAGGGCATGGATTATGGAACCAGAATACCTGGGTTGAATCCTGGCTTTCCACCTACTACCTATGTGACTTTAGGCAAATTACACATCTCCTCTGTCCCTCAGTTCCTTCCTTTGAGAAATGGAGATAATGTTAGTACCTATGAGTTGTAATATGTATGTGATGCTCTTGGGAGGTATATAGTCTAACTCCTCCATTGACAGGAACATCTTTGAGGGTAGGTGCACTTCTTATTTGTTTTTTGTTTGTTTGTTTTGGCCTTGTGCATGGCACCATATTGGTTTATTGAAGGTGTTGAATGAATGAATGAATAAATATCTTCAAAGAAAGTCTCTGGCTTTCCATGAAGCCACGCTGAATGACATATTTTGATATAGAAAGAGCTCAGCAAAATCTGAATGTGTGGAAGTTTTATGAATTACAGTGTCCATTTGGGGCTCACCTAGAAACATTTTAATGAATTTTAGTCCATTTATGTTTCAGACCCAATCTGTGGGGGTTAATGTCTTATTTTTATTTTACTTTTTACTTGTTTTGCCTTTTGGCCAGATGACAAATTAGCATAGTATGGGAAAAGAATGCTGAAAATGCAGCTTGAGGGCTAGATAACCTTTTATGTATTTTATACTTGGCCCCCATCTCTCCCAAATGAGCATTTGGATGGAAAAGCCAATTCCATGATTCACTGTGGCCTCTTCCACAGCAGAAATCATAGAGGAGCCAGAAACCTCTAAAGCTTTAGTTAGAAAAGAAATGAAGTTATTCAGAGCAAAGAAGCCAAAGGGGTTGTGAAATACCTGAATCCAAAGGTAAGAGTCTTATTCATCTCATCCTGCAATGATCCAGGGCAGAAAAAGCAGACTGGCAGTGCTTACATCCTGGAGAAAAATGCAACTGGGTTTCAGAAAAAGTGACAACTAAAAGTTTCTTGGGTCTAACTATGCTGAGAGCTGCAGTGAATATTGACTTCAATTTACAGGAAACTTAAGAGAGAAGTTGATCCAGAAATGTTTTTAATCTTAATTGTGTCTTGTACTTGAATGACACTTGGTAGGTAGTTTGATCTAAAGACAAGGGTGGGCAAGCTGCCAAATAACTAGCTTTGAATGGCACCACAAACAAGAAAAAAGGCAACTGCCTCATTCAAGGTGCCTATAATTTGGGGCCCTAGAGTAAACCGTTCCTCTGATTGATGTCACTGACTATGTGTTAAGTTCCTCTTACACAGAGAACTAATATTAATTTTTAGAATATTATATCCCCTTTTTACTTTTTTTTGTAAGAAAGTAATTAAATGTTGTTTTAGTGACATTACCATTTGTAGTTCGTTCCAGAGAAATAATTATTATGAGTTAATAACATGTATTTTATATATGTAATCCTAAGAATTAGAAAGAAAAGGAATTTTATATTATGCTAATAAAATGGGCCCACACATAAAAAAAAAAAAATTAAAAAAAATAAAAATAAAAAAATAAAGACAAGGGTGAGGTAGCAAATATTATCATCCCTGTTTTTTTTCAGGTTAGGAAACTGAGGCTTAGAGGGCTCAAGTAGTAACCGAGTTAGTAAATGGATGAACCAGAATTAGAATGTAGAGATCTTGATTCCAAAATCACCGTTCTTTCCACTGCTCCATGCTGCCTTCAAACCCTCGATAACAAAAGGCTCAGAAAGATTATAAACTGGGACTTATTTTCTCTAGAAATTCTGCCTTTAAAGGGGACCTATTAATGCAATATTTATTGCACAGCCATGCATGTATAGCAATCATAGAATGTGAGATGGGGAGGGATCTCGGAGCACCATTAGTCTGGTCCAGCCTTTTCATGTTACAGAGGAGAAAGCAAGATCCCTAAGTGTGACTCAGCTATGCAACAGGGTCTCCCTTTTAGAGCTTTTTCTTCTAAATCTAACTATTCAGTCCAGGAAGAAGTCTCGGCTCTATCAGGAGAGTGGCTGCTTTCTAAGTGTTGCAAAGAAAAACATTGGCCTGGAGCGGTTAATTCTTAGTGAAACCTCTGCTTTTGTTTTCCCTGATGGGGAAATAGATTGAAAAAAGAAAAACACACCATTGTCTCTTTCCACCAGTTCAGGCAGCTATGAAGCAAGCGCCCCTGATTTCTTACCTAAAGTCACTAAATATCATATCGTAAAGAATTTCAGGATGCTTACTATATGAATCAGTTTGTCACATTTCTTGGAAACAAGGACCAAAATCAATATTTCTTTATTGAGCATGGTTTTTATGTTCTTCTTCAAAGAAGAAGGGTAAAACATGGAAAGTGCTTACACAATGCCAAACACAAAGTAAGAATCAATAAATGTTTATTATTATTATTATTATTATTATAAGCATTAACTTAGGTATTAGGGTTCTCTAGCATCTATGTATGTAGAGACTTATTATAAGGAATTGGCTCACATGATTGTGGGGGGCAGCAAGTCTGAATTCTGTAGAGCAGGTCAGAAGCTGGAAATTCCAGGAGGAGTGATTTATTAGTCTCATTAGAATCCCAGGGCTTAGGAACGTTTAGAAACTTGCAAAACGATTAGAAAGTAGTGAAGTTGGATTTTGAATGCAAGTCATCGGATTATCAAAAGTCCTATTCTGAACCTCTATGCTCTACTTGCAATTTTAAGCACAGGGCCTAGTATAACGAAGGTGCTCAACAAATATCTATTGTTGTTGAATGCCTCCTCTATGAGTTAATAACCAATTTGACTCACTTGGAAATTATTTTGAGCAGGAATTCTCTACTAAACAAACCAGTTGCTCAGAAAACAAAGTACAACTACCAAAATATAATGTTGACAGCAATGTTACATTATGGCTTTAAAAAACAATATTGCATATTGCATAGCATATCCATAAAGCCATTTTAGTGTAATCATGCTGACACTCAAGCTAGTGGACAGGATGCTGAATCTGGTATAGTCCTCTACATGAAGTCAGATTAGAGAAGAGAGAACTAGAGGCATAAAAAAGAACAGTAATGAGAGAATTGAACTTCAGAGGCTATTAGAGCAGACCGGGTGATGCCCTGGTAGCATACATTGGTGCTCCTGGCTTGCTCGATGCCTCCAGTGGTGAAGGAGGGATCTTAGGGACTCAGGCTGATGGAGGCTCTGCCTTCTTGTTGCTGCACAGCTCCTCAGTCACGACAGCAGAGAAGAGTGGAAAAAGGACAATTTATATTCCTAAGACCATGTTTCAGCTCCGAATTGACATTCATCACTTCTACTGACAGCCCATTGACAAAAACTAGTTACATGACCCTACCTAACCGACAAGGCCCTAGGAAATATGGGGAAGAGCCTGATGTCTAAATGCTTCGGCCATGCAGTGTTTTTTCAAAAGGTGCTTCTTTGACCCTTATGCCTCTGCATAAATAATGAAGTATAGTCAACTAAATGATGGAGATGAAAACAATGGAGGAATCTCATCAGCTTTCATCTGCTTTTTTATTGGGAATCCAGAAACTAATTTGTTGTGAAAAGTTTTGCTGCCAAAAACAGGTTGGAAATTTACTCATCCGTTCCAGTTTTCTGCCTTCCGAGAATCTTTCCTTCAAACCCTCTCGCCAGTCACTGAATATCCTCCAAGGACACATAACATGGCATTTCTTCTGACCAGATTTTAGCTTCGTAAGTGGTAAAGTCAGGCGGATAGACTGGTATCTCTAATTATGTATTATGATTCTATACATGTCTGTCTTCAACAATAAGAAGGAAAATGAAAGAAGGATTCACATGCTTTATGCAGTAAACACAAAGCCCCCTCTAGGCCCCTGTTTTCCTTTCTTATAAGTCTTCCCCAAACTCCAAGTCATTTCACCAGAAGACAAAACTTAAACTAAGGCCTTTCAGTATTTAGCTAGTCCCTGTCTCAACCAGAAGAGAAAACCCAGGCATCTTCCTTACCCTATGGCCAACTGGCTCTCTAATGAATAGGGTTATTTGTATAAAGGAACATGGTAGAACACTGCTCCAAAAAAATGCCAATTGTTGTTAATAAATGACATACAACACATCATTAGTATTCATTATATTTTTCCAATATTTGCTTTTATATGACCTACAAAAAAAGATGTATTTTATCAGCTACTTTTCTTTAAACAGTGAATGGCCCCTTCCCACATCTGCTAGGTCTGATTCTAGGCCAGATTATCACACAAGGGAAGGAAGGGCTTCTGGAGAAGGCAGCTGAGGAGGAAGAGAACAGAGACGCACAACAGGACTCCTTTTCCATTTCCCTTTCTAATAGAGGCTACATAATAGAATAACCATTCTTCCCCCTAGGAGTCAAGAGTGTGGGTTATGGGTACAACAAGGTCAAGGAAGCTGTCTCTTGGAGGGAACATTTGTCTCCAGAAGGATGCAAGATAAGATAAAAATAAAACAAGAAAGAGAAAAAAAGAAAAAACAAACAACAACAACAAAAAACAAAAACAAAAAAGAAGGATGCAGGGCTCTTTAGTTCTTCAGTTTTATGAGGACGTGTTCTGGAGACTCTGCCACCTACTAGTTGTGTGGTCTCTGCTAAGTCACCTAACTTCTGGCTCCAGTTTTCTTATTTGCAAAACAGGGATAATAGGGCTTAGCAAAGTACCTAGCACTTAGTAATTGCGCAACAGATAAAAGCTTATATTATTATTTTCAAAAAAGTAATAGGCATTTTGTCAAGAAAATAGTTTATACTAGTTGTACACTTGCCAACAACTGTTGTTGGCTGTCATTTAAAATACCAAAAAAATACACTTTAAAAACCAACAGTAAAAGGTGTAGGGAGCAGGCAACAAAGGGCTCACCTGTGCCTCATTTGTGAGCGCTGCCCAGGGACTTAGGTCAGAACCGTGCACGCAGCCAGGACTCTACTTTAAAAGTTAAGCAACCGTGAAGGATAATTCATTTTTTTTACTTAAAAATCTTAAAATAACTTGCCTCTAAACAAGCACAACCTCTGACTTAATGCTTCTACTTCAATTTTGGCCGCAACTTCCTAATTGAAGTTTTAATGGCCTCTTCTCCCCATTTCCTGTTTTAATTACAAATTTCCAATTACACCAACTTTAAGCTCTACAATCTATCAGTAAATACATGAATGCTTCTCTGCTTCCAGCTGCTGAGTAAGAATTAAATTATAATCTGTGCCTATTCCCCTCCTTTGAACAAGAAAAAAGAGGTGAAATTTTACTATCACCAGTCAGTCCCTTATAGCTATCCCCACAGAATGTCCTACATATGTGATCTCACATTTGTACTAAAATATGATCAAAATTATATTCACAATTCCAGTCTTTCACCTACACACCATTGCAGCTACCCTTCTTACTCCCACACTTGAATTTTGTCATCCCACCCCTCACTGCTTATCCTCTGACATTTTAAATTTAGATCGTCTATCATCTAGCCACAATCTTCTACCCTCCCAGCTCTCTCACTCACTGACCCCCACTACTCACTTAGTTTTCATCCTCATGGGAAGCCTAGTCCTGCAACCAACTATTCCTCCTTGTCAGCCTTCTGCTACACTTCCTTCCTTATCACCTGATATTCCATGATTTATCTTCAACCATACTTCTCTTATCCCACACCCATCCAATGGATAAAATCCCAATTTAATTAAACTGACTTTTCCACCTGTACTGCAGTTTGATGACAGTTCCTAGAGAATTCAAACACAAAACTATGATGGTTATTAGTTCAGTTCAGATATCCTCCCAATTTTCGGCATTTCCCAACCTCCATGAAGTTAGGCATGATCAAGTGATTTTATTTCGCATGTGGAATGTGAGTGGAAGTGAAGCAATTAAGAGCCAGGGTGTGACAGTCTAAATGGAGGAGGCTTGTGAGCCTGAACCATAAGTGAAAAATACCTGGAGTAGATCTCTTGTCCACCAGAGAAAGACATGGGGCATGAGCAAAATACAACTCTGGTGGTTATTATTGAATCATGCCTAGACTATTATGACTGATAACAATGTCCTTAAAAATTGTTGGTCTCCAACCTCAACTAGGTTCTTAGTGCTACCTGTAATCCTTGTTTCCCCAGTCAGATCCCTTTCCCCCCTCCCCTCACTGCTGACCCCACTTCTCCATTTCCTCACCTCTCAGAAAAAACCTCACCTTCCACTTCACAGAGAATAAAACCCATCAAATGAGTTCTCTCAATTTCCTGCTACTGTACCTACCCTGATTCTTTCCTTCTTGGTTTCTTCCCATGTTCTGTCTACAGTTAATTCCTGTACCTGGGCTCTGAATCACATTATTTTCCATCTCAGAAATCTTGCACAACCTAGTATCCCCTCTCTTGCCTCTCTTTTCAAGTTCTCCCTCTTTACAGGCTTCTTCCCATGAACATTTAAATATTCTGGTATCTCCCTGTGTGCAACAAAAGGAGAGAGAGAGAGAGAGAGATAGAGATAGAGATAGAGATAGAGATAGAGATAGAGAGAGAGAGAGAGAGAGAGAGAGAGAGAGAGAGAGAGAAAATGAAGGGGTGGAGGAAAGAAGGAAGGGAGGGAGGGAGGGACCTAGACAGTTTAAGTGCTGCCTGAGGGTGAGAAATCTGGAATGCGTGGTGGAGTGTGCTGATAAATATTCACTATGGCATCAGGATCAATTGCAGAAGTGGGAATTGTAGCGTCTTAAACTAATCGTTGTGTCTAAATAGTTAGTAGAGATTGTGGCCAGTCACCAATTTGAACACTTAACGATAGAGTTGATTGAATGTGGAGGAAGAGATGATCTGAGTGGTGCAAGGAGGGGAGTGTATCAGAGGTCTCTGCCTCTCCCCACCCCTCTACTCTCTCGGCCCAACTCTGATTTCACTTGCAGTAAACAATTAGGTGCCAGCTCAGATTCACCTCAAACTGACTGCCCTAGAGCTTCTCTGATGCTTTGAGAACCTTCTGAGTCCATAGTCAAAAGAGCTTGGACCACCCAGTGGGTTCCGTATAATATTTTAGGTAATCTAAGCACCTCTTAAAATATATGTATATATATATATATATATAACATTTTTGTAAGCAAATACACATATATGCATATATATTTATATATCATTTTACAAATGTTTGTATGTATTGTGAGAATTTTGATTTTTACCCATAATAAAAAAAAAAAAAAAAAAAAAAGAGCTTGGACGTGCATAGTTAATGTCTCCAGGGCTAATTATCAAACAATGGAGAACAGTAGCCAGCTGACAAATGCTCCTACCTCTTGTCCTTTAGGTGGACAATTCTGGGAGGTATTCTATAAGCTTCTCAGGCGGTCCCAGTGAAATCAAGCCCCCATGCCACAGCACCTACCTTGATAACAACTCTAATAGTTGCTTATTCTCTCCCAGCTCCCTCACTTCTGCTGCCTGGGAGCACCTATCAAATAAACTGTTTCAGGCCCTTCTTTCAGGAAAACCCAAGTTAAAACATGAGAATGCATTCTGTAATATAAGTATAAGTATAGAGTGTAAATATAAATATGAAATCCCTGGCTAGGGAAATAACAAATATGGGGCCTCCAAAAAACAGTTTCAGCATGTTCCCTTTCCCCATTATTGTTCCAAAGGTCAACAGATCAAAGATGTCAGCAACCATTTTTTTAATCTTTTTTTCCCTCTATTTTAAAGAAGTTTTAGATTACATAAAAGTTACATAAAAAATAAAGAGGATTCCCATATACCCACCCACTCCCCTTCTCACATTTTCCCCTTTCATACAGCATCTTTCATTAGTGTGTACATTTGTTACAATTGATGAACACATATTGAAGCATTGCTACTAACCATGATCAATGGTTTACATTATAGTTTACACTTTGCACCATACAAATTATAGGTTTTGACAAAATGTATAATGGCCTGTATCCATCATTACAATGTCATGCAGAACAATTCCAATGCCCTAAAAATGTCCTATGTTCCACCTATTCTTCCCTTCCCCTCCCCTTGGAACCTATGGTAACCACCAAGTTTCAATTTTTCAAGAATAAGATTCATAGTTACATGTATTAATATTGAGGGCTTCACATACTGGTCTGTTTTCTTTTATTAGGTACTGCCTATGTATTTAAGAGCTTCTTGCCCCCTATTTGAGAACATACCAGGACTCCCCAGGACGGGAGTTTAATATTTTCTTGTTTCTTGTATGGGTCTCCACCCATTGATATAACACCCTATGAAAAGATGAACACATTCATATTCCATTGAAGTATGCCCCAGGTGTGCCCTATCCCATATCCCCCCACCACTGATGCCCTGCACCAGTGACCCGCTCCTGCCATATTTGCCAAAAGAACATTCCCACCATTATAGTTTCAACCAAAGACCTGCAAATCCCCAAAGTTCACCTGTTCCTTCCTCCAGCCCTCCACCCAGTTCCATGGATAGTCCAACTCAATCGCCCCACCCTGCTCATCCTCACATTCCAGCATCACCATCACCACCATCCATTGCCAAACTATCCCCTTCCACCTTATCATCGGTTCTGCCCATCTTGGGATCAGCTCACTACTCTCTACTCCCTTTCTGTCTCCTGTTAATCTATCTTCCAGTCTCTATCTCTGTGCCTCTGCTCAATATGCTTAGGTCCTATCAGCGAGGTCATCGGCATTCTTTTTTTTTAAGTGCATAAACTTGTCAGCTAACATTCATCCTTACCAAGAAAGAATAAGGAAATAAGTAGCCAAGGTCAAGTTCCTGACTTATTCTTTCTTTTTTGTGATTTCCACTGGCCTTGAGTGACTGCAAATTTAGCTGAAGCGGATATTACATGCTAATGCAGTACTTCACTGTGGGCCTCAGCTGTTTGGGAGGACACTTCTTCTGAGAGAGCACACCTGCTATATTTAGTAGTACCTGACAGACTGTGGTCTGCAATGCTCAGAGCTGTTGCGGACTTCTGAGCTGTTTTCTTCAGACTCTTCAGTTTCCAAACCCTGTAGCTAAACTTCAAAATCACTACATTAGCTTGGGAGAGTTAATGCACACAAAAGTACTTGATTTTCTCTTAGGGAGTTACTGCTCATGGGTAAGAAATAGATGACTAAGCAATCATGTTCAATCTCATGGGATAATTCTAGCACAGGGGAGCAAATAAGTCGCAGAGAACAATATGCACTGCAAAGCCTCCGTGAAATAAAGGAGACAAGCAGCGAATTATTGAATATTACTAGACAAATAATGTTCACCCTGTTAGCATCATATGAACATAAGATTACTTTTTTAGATTTCATGGTAAAGATTTCACAGTTTTAAAGTCTCCAGTAATAGATTCAAATGTATTTTTTGCCTTGAAATGCCATTACATTTTTGTTTCTACACATTAGCAAAATATTATCTCTATCAAAATATAATTGCAAACACCTTGAGTCAAAAGACTGTTTTCACTGTAATTAAAAAGCAAATCAATACATCAATCATCATACATTTATTGAACATTTGCTATAGAGTAGGTGCTGTCCTAGATGTAGGGGAATGCACAAATGAGAGTAAGTTTTGACCACTGCTCTCACAGGACTTAGAAAGCTATCATTTTATTCACACTTTTAGCATTTGATATGTACACAATTAAGAATGATATTAATAGGACTTAAGAATTTAAAATGCTAGCTAATAAGCATACTAAGAAAAATAGAAATTTTCCAGAAATCATTATTTATCATATTTTTTAGAGTCTAAGGAGAGTCTTTTCCAAAATAGAAATTTAAATGTGCTGCCTTTACAATGAAGTTAGTGCACTAAGACATTCATTCAAATGATATTATTTCTACTTAAAGTTTCAATGTAGTATGCATGAAAACCAAAGCCTCTCTTTTTCTAGTAATTTAACCATTTTCCATTAAGAATCTGATTCTTTAATCCTCTTGAGGAACACATATGAACCGTTTGGACATTTTCTTGTACTAAAACCCTAAAACAAAGCTAAGCATATGAGTTAGCAGAGCTCAGGTCTAGGAGCTGCGAGGTTAGCTGGTGGGGTGGACGTCACTTGTCTTGGAGGCTCTTGTCCTCCAGAGGCCCAGCAGGTATCATTTTCTTTGTTTATATGCAATTCGGCATTGTCTTTCTGGCTGCTGGACACCCACCAAACGGACAGAACTCTAAAAACAGAAATGCAGATGAAATGTAGACATTGAGATATAAGTCAACATTTTTATACCTAAGGGCTATTCAACATTGTAATTTTCTCTAAAAGGTACAAAGTTTAGTTTTGGAAATTTGAGAAGTGTCTGCCATGATGAATTTCACAAGGTCAAGTATCAACTTTAGCCTTTGATTCAAGGAGCAGGAAAGGGGGGAAATCCTTTATTCTAACAGCGGTCTCTTCAGTCTCACAGGCCCTTTTCAATTTATGGGACTAAAGAGGATGCCACAAATAAGGCTCTTTATACACTTCTAGTTCAAAAGTTTTGACACTTCCTTTATAATTCCTGGGTGAGATCTCCTTGCCATATGTTAAATGTATTTAAAAAACAACATGGTATTGGTGGTTTGAACCACTATTACAGTGTATCTGACTACAATCATAATTTTCCAAAAGGATATTTTGTGGGCTCAATATATTCTGATTTATTTCTCCCTAGTTACCAACAAAATATGGGTGCATGTATGTGTGTTTATTGGGGGGAAGGATGCAGAAGTCAGTTTATTGCAAATAATACAAAAAAGATTGTAGAAGCTTGAGAAAAGAAAATAATATCTATGGTCCTTGCCCTATCAACCTTGGAACCATGGAGGCAGGAGGAAGATAAGAAGTGAAGAAAGAGGAGGCGGATCCAATTTAGATGATCAGAATGGGCTCACTGAAAAGATTATTAGAGGAGTACATAGAATGAGTTTCGGGGTTTCCATGAACCTCTTGAAATCAAATCCACACTTTTGTAGATATGAACAAATACATACTTTTTAGAAAGGGGGCCCATAGGTTTTTGTGATATTTTCTAAAGATCCATGACCTCGAAAAAGGGAAAATAAAACCAAAGAACCCTACTGTATTAGCAAAAATGTGCTTGCTTTTGCAAAAGATTGAAGTGGTATCCCATGAATGCTCAAAACAGAACAGCCCCTATGGCCAGGTTTAGAGTCTGTTACCCAATCACTGTTCCTGAAAGGCTTTGTAGTGTCTCATTGTTTGGTTTTGATTGGTTCCTCAGGGGAGGGAATTGAAATTAAATCTAAGAAGTTAGGGGAATTTCTTAAGACCCTTTGAGGTAAAATGAAACACTGGGCTATTCTAGTGTTTGAATTTTGCTCCTATGGCAAGTAAATTACTTTGGGGGGCTTGTTTCCAAGTCCAACTTCAGGGAACCACCGATCTCCCTAATGTTAAACTATGAACTATAATTAATAGTATAATCATAATAATATTGCTTCATCAATTTAAATAAAAGTACTACACTAATGCAAAGTGTTAATAATAGGGAAAACTGTGTTGTGAGAGGGCAGGGGGAATATGGGAACTTTGTATTTCCTGCATGATTTTTCTGTAATCCTACAACTTCTCAAATTAAAAAAAAAAAAAAAGAAAGAAAGCAAAAAAATTGAGACTTCCAACTCAGTGGACTAGGAACTAATATTTGATCTTCATTTTGACAACTAAATTGTACAAAGCTGAGACTCTTGTGAAGGGTGCTTTGATTTCCCTTTTATCATAGGATTTTGAGAGCTCTTCATCACTGATAGTTGCACTCAAAATACAAGTGTAAAAGAAATCCAGGGAATGTGCTGAAATGTGCACATCTGTACGTACAAATTTTCTGATTCGCTTATACTGTTACATAGTTTTTACTGAAATGTCACTTAAGAGTTTTATCGCTCTCTATATTAGCCTTATTATATCAAGAGCAAATCAAAGCACAAAATGCCACGTGAATAGCCCTGAGATTGTAATGCTTAATATCTCAGCTTCAGCCTCAGTTTAAATAGTACCTTTTAGCCAAAGTTTTCAAAATGGCTTCCAAACATTTGGAATGAAAATGACCTTCCCCTTATTTTCTAGGATGGTGGTCCTTAAAGGGTGATCCCTGCAGAAGCAGAATCATTACCTGGAACTTGTTAGAAATGCAAATTCTTGGATCCTTCCCCACATCTCCCAAAGCAGGAACTCTCAGGGTGGGGCCTAATAGTCTGATCTAACAAGCCACAGAGGTGATTCTGACATTTCCAGTTTGAGAGCCAATGGTCCAGGACATCAGACATACAGAGCACAGTGGAGTTAAATGATCAGAATAGTGAATGGTTAGCAGTAAGAACAGGATCATGACCTTTTCATTTTTGCTCACTGTTTTTACTCTTGGGTTCGTTTTCTTTCATGCCATTGCTTTTCAAATAGACCAAGTGCTATGACTTGCATCAAGAACTGATGGTTCATTTTTGGACAAACAGACATACCTTTCTAGGGAAACAAGCCCAATGTAGAGGCCATGTTTATTTAATCCAGGGCAAAGGGTCAAATTGGTAAATTCATGGAGGAGCTCCTAACACAGTAAGTGGTAGAAACAATACTATTAGGTCCTGGCCATGTGGTAACAGGGCATGAAGATTAGATTCCTGAATTAAGGAATGGAGTATCTTTCCAGCATTGTTAACATCAGGCCTAGGTGAGGCCTACAGTTCCTCTCTAGTAATTAAAACAAAGGTATTAGAATATATATCAAATTTGCAAGTTATCATGATATTTAAAATTCTGAAAATAATTACCTGTTTTGGTAATGGGTCCAGAAGACTACATTCATATTTATACAGTATTAAAATAATACATAATTGAATCTCTAACAGTGCAAACCACCTGAAAGAAAAATATAAAAGTTAGTTGGTTGCAAAAGATGCATAAATATGTAACAATAGAGACTATCTAGAAATTACACATATTTCAAAACAATTGTGCTCGTCTTTGCAATATAAACATTTGCTATTAAAAGAAAAGAGTAAATAAGAACTTATTCTTTTCTTTTATAATACCACCTACTCCATAGGATAGATGGGATGATTTAATTGCTTAAAAATATATATAAAATGCTTAGCCAGTGGAAGCAGTCAATAAATGAGAATCCCAGGTCTCTCTCCTAAGTTTTAGATATGTGATTTCCAATACAATAGCCATTAGCTACATGAGGTTATTTAAATTTAAATAAATTAAAATTAAACAAATTGATATTTTTATTTCCTCAGTTGCACTAGCCACACGTCAAATGTGCCACAGCTACATATGGCTACTGGTTACCATACTGAACCGTGCACATATAAAACATTTCTATCATCACAGAACGTTCTATTTAAAAGTCTTGTCTGGCTCCGACCCCTATTGCCAACTAGACATAATTGCCTGACTGTTCTCTACATACTTCAAATTCCCTATAAGTCCCAAATCTGCTCTTCCTTTTGTAATACTTCTCTCAAGAGTACCAAACTCCTAAGCATGCTCCACAATATACTGATATTTATTTATAAAGTATATATATATATGACTCTATTAGTTTATTGTCTACTTTCTAAAACACATATAAATAGAAACTAAAAGGCTGAGACAAAGTATAAATGGAACTCTGCTATTTTTGCTTGCATCCAAGTAGATTGTTTTGTGCTCTCCTCAGGACAGGCAGGCCCTCTTTGGAATCATGGCACTTAGTGGATTCCATTAGTATCTGCCTAGTCCACCAGGTCATAAACCTGGAAATCAACATAGGCTCACTCCTGTCTTGCACTCGTCATATCTAATTAGGCACCACGCTTTTTTGTTTTATCTTCTAAATATTCCTTAATCCCTTCCCTCATCTACAGTCCCTCAGTGTAGTTCCTCATCATTTAACTCCTGACTTGAATTAGCCTCCAGTTTGGTCTCACTTTATTCTTCACTATACCACGGGGGTAAACTGTCTCCATGAGTCTATAAATGTCTCCTAATTACATAGGAGACTTACCCTCTACCTATCTCTGAGGCTTCCTCTCCCACACTGTAGTGATGCTCTCTCTTGTAGGCCTTTTCCTTGTCAGGCTCAATCTCCTCAGGAAGCGTTCCTTGATCCCTCATTTCAGGACTGACACACCCTGCCTCTCCATCTCTATGGCTCCTTGTGCATATCTCAACCATAGCATCTTTTGCACTGAATCTTGATTGCTTATTAGCTCTTTCTCTCTGAGAGAAGGAACTGTGCCTTTAATCTGGATTGTTGGGTCTTGCACAGTGCATAACACACTATTGATGCCTAATTAATGTTAACTGAATAATAGAACAGATGATGAGACGTTATAGTTTCCACAAAGCAGATTCAACCTCCTATCCTTTCCACCCTCCCGTTTCTCTACTAAGACCTTACCCTCCTATATTATAGCTAGCCATTTACATGTCTGTATCCTTTTATAGCCTACAGTCTTCACAAAAAGCAGGAACCATGTTTTATTTACCTTCAAATCATCAATGTTTTTTGAATGAATGAGTGAATGAATATGATCTGGTATAAAGCCAAATAACTAGATTTTTTTTTCTCCACTAGTATTCTTGATACTATATTTTATTTCAAATGAAATCTAGAGCCCTTCAGAGGTTGTTGTAACCCACTTGAATACCACATCAATTCTTCACAAATATTTATGATGCAAATTAATTCTACTTACTTATAAATACTAAGGATAATTTATTCCAATAGAGTACAAATGCCTATGAAATAGGACAGATCCAATAATTTCTGATTCAGATTTAATAAAGCAGAGGTTCATCCCAAGAAAAAGCAATTTAGCTAATTTGCATAAAGGTTCAAAATTTCTCAAGAGTAGGTTTCTGTCAAATGTCTAACAAATTGGAGCTTCCACATCTGGCCATGATGGAGTAACTGGGATAAGTTTTATTGCCATGACTTACATAACTCGAAAATTGGGGAAAAAATAGGCAGCGTAGGACAAAGATATCCAACAGGAAGAGAAGAAATGAGATAAGCCATATGATTTCCCCATGACTGCCTAAAGTTTCCAGTCCACAGTTTAGGGAGGGGAAGCCCAAACAGACCAGAGGGTCTCAATAAACTAAGGAGACAGAAATTGAAGTTTTGGCAGGGTAATGGATTATAATTTGCAGGGAAGAATATCAGTGAGGAAAAAGTTGCAGAGAGAGAAAGTGCTCCAGAGCTCTGCAGAGGAGTCTCCTCAAGTCTTTGGCTGAATATTGATCTATGTTGTGTGAGAGGAGACTATTGAGGCAGGAAAAGGCACTGCCAAAGAGCAACAGCTGAATAATGCCTAAAGCTCACAAAGGCATGGAAGTTTGTGTTCCTACTGGCCAGAGTCAAAAGACATTGTAATACATGGATCATCAGGAAAAGTCCTTAGAAGAGTGTTGCCTTAGTAGTGGGCTTAAATTATCTTAGATCAAAGACTGCTCAGGACTTACCTTAACAAAACTTAAAAACAAATTTTGAAAAGATCAAAGTCATTCCAAACAATGAACTATATGCTACAATAAAGCCTAAAACTAATGATATACAATAAATTTCAGTACCCATGATGTTTAAAATTCATGTCTTGAATCTAATCAAAAAGAACCAGGCCTTGAAGAAGCAGGAAAGTAACATATAAGCAAGAGAAAGTCATTCAAAAGAAATAGACCCAGAAATGACAGAGATCTCAGAAACAACCATTTTAAATATGTTTCACGTGTTCAAAAAGGTAGAATAATGAGGAAAGAAATGAAAAAAACATAGAAAACATCAAACTCAAACTTCTAGAAATGAAAAATACAGCATTTAAAACAAAAAATAAACTGGATGGGATTAATAAACAATTAGATATGGCAAAAGAAAAGATAAAGGAACTTAGCAAAGCACTAGAGACCATCCAAAAAGAAGTACATAGATTTATGAAAACTGGAAAAAATGAATAAAGTGTCAGTGACTTAAGAGATAATTTAAAGAAGTTTAACATACATGTAAATGGAGATGTAAATGGGTGGGTAGGAAACACGTTTGAAGAAATAATGCCGAAAATTTTCCAGATTTGTGAAAACTACAATGTACAGATCTAAGAAGCTCAATGAATCCCAAGCAGAAGAAACATGAAGAAAACCATGTCAGGGAAAATCATAACCAAAAGCTAAAAACTATTTATAAAGGGAAAAAGCCCTTTAAAGTAGTGAGAGAAAAAAGGCATAATACAGAAAAACAAAATTAAAAATAACCACAGACTTCTCATCAGAAACTATACAAGCTAGAAGACAATGGAGTAACATCTTTAATGAAAAAACAAATAATGTAAAGGTGTGAAGAAAAGGAACTGATGTTGCTCTTTATAATAATGTATTAACTCTATAGTGAAATAGGTGGCCTTGATAATTTGGGAATAAACATTTAATAACCTCCCTATGGGTTTAGATTATACTATTTCATCAAAAAAAATTTTTTTGAAAGATTGTCTTTGGGAGATGTGTGAGAGATGTTGAAATGACAGTCAATCATTCAAAGAATTTAAAAATGGATGTATCCTTAGGGAACTGGACATGGTGTGCCTGTGCCCACTAAGGACTGTTTTGAGGAACTCAAGTACCAAGAACAACCACGGACCATCTTGCTGAAGTCTTCAGAGTTATTTTATGCTCAGACTTTAATAAATGTACTTATAGGAGAGGAAGATGGATTCTGGAGTGAAATAAACTCTTTAGAGGAGAGATGAGCTTAAAAGGACAGTTGTTTCTCTGCTGCTATTTTGCAAAAGACACAAACTCACCCTCAGGTACAGGAGTATAAGGTTAGAAATAGGGGACTTCCTGTGAACTTAGATGCTTTTCCCCTGGACTATGGGAAAAGGAATATTTCATGTGACATTTTAATGATTCCGTGCTTATACTTACATTTTATTTAGTTACCTCAAAAGTTCAGTCAATCTTATACTATCTTTCATGCTAGTGCAGTGAAGAATAAAGAGATGATACAAAGGCAGGAAATGAGAGGGGCCTCAATTTCACTCTTCTGCTGGAGACAGTTTAAAAGAGGCAGCATCCCATCCTCAGTGAGATTGGTGGTAACACGTGAAGGAGCTGGGAGGGCAAAGATGGCAGAATACAGAGGGGCAAATTCTGAGTAGACAACTAGGGTGTGGATATAAGACACCTACCTTTCCTCCCCCAAATACTAGAAGGGAGTGAACCTTTTGGGAACAGTGAACTGAGTGAACTGACACTTAGGTTACACATTAAGTATTCTCATAAGAAAATAAGATCTCCATTCATTCAATCAATAAATATGTATTGTGACTTTATGTGCTTTACATTCTTCTAAGCATGAAGTTACAGCAGTGTAAAACAAAATGTCTGCTCTCATGAAGTTTAAATTCCAGTAGATAGATAGTAAGTAGATAATAAACAAAAAAATAAGAAATGTGAATATTAAGTGGTGGTTTAAGTACTAAAATAATAAATAAGGCAAAGTAAGGGGAAAAGGAAGCTGGAGATGTGGGCTAAAATATTTTTTAGATAAGAAGTCCTCTTTGATGAGATGATATTTTAGCAGACACTGGAATAAAGAGAACAAATCATGCATATTTCTGGAGTGCAGTGTTCCATGCAAAGGAAATAAAAGATGCAAACAACCAGAGTAGGAGAATGAGGAACAATGAAGAGGCCAGTGTTAGTAGAGATAAGCAAGAAAAGGGATGTGTGGGAAAAATGATGTCAGAGAAATGTCCAGGGCATTGTAGGTTATTAAATAGTTCACTGTAATCTCTGAGATGGGAAGCTAAGTTTGAGGAAATTTGACTTAAATTTTAAAAGGATATTATTGCTGCTAGTTGATTATAGAATATCCGGTGACTAGATGGAAGCTGAAAGACTGACTAGGAAACATTCCCCTTTTCCAGATAATAGAAAGTGGCGGCTTGGACCAGGATGGTAGAAATAGTGGTGGGTGGCCAAAGAGTCTGGATAAATTCTTTAGGATGGGCTGATAGTTCAGGCTATAGATGTGAAAGACACGGAGTCAAGGATGACTCCAAAGTTTTTGGCCAGAGGAAACAGAAGGATACAGCTGCCATTCACCTCAGCACTGGGAACACCAAAGGAAGAACAGGTTGTGGGAACTATAATCTGGGGCTCAGTTTCAGACCTGTTCAGTACAGCTTGTTATTGACTAATGCCTTTTAGACAGCCAATAGAGGTGTTTAGTGGAAGCTAGTCAATGAGTCTCATGTTTAGGAGGCATTCACTCCTAAACACGATAAGAGATATAAATACAGGAGTCATCAGTATTTAGACAACTATTTAAAGCCATGGGACAGGATGAGTTTACTTAGGGAGTGAGTTAAATAGAAACGATAAATCTGAGGAGAGAGCCCTAGGGTACTCCAACATTTGGAAGTCAGGAAGATTGAAAAGATGAGAAGGGAGCCTGAGAAATAGCCAGAAGGGTAAAATGACAAAGAGAGTGGTATCTCAGAAGCCCCATGAAAAAGTAGAGTAAGGAATAAAATGGACTAAAGGAATAAAGTAGAGAAATGTGGAATAAAGGAAGGAATAAGCCACCCTATGAAATGGAAAAGGTGGCAGAGAGTAACAATGTGTGGAATTAGACATAAAAGTTCCCACTTACATACTTAAAATGACCAATCCTTCTCAGTGCTTAGGTCTCTTCCTAGAAATAAATTAGATGAGATCACTCAGATAACTAAGCTGATATTTTGTATGTAATAGAATAAACAGTGACTCCCAAATAGTCCATTTTCACCTGGCAGCATTAGAAAAATATGGCTGATTTTGAATTTGTGAATTATAAAAATTTTATAGGTTTTTCAAACAAATCCTATTTTTCTTATAACTGTATTTTTAAGCCCTTTTCTAACATTAGCTTGCTATAGACCTGTGCAGTGATCCCCAACTTCTCTGAGTTTAGCACCTGGGGTCAAGTATCCATGCATGGCACTCTTCCTCCTAAGTCCCTAGAGGAGAAGCTATCAGATCAAGCACTGAATGAAAATAATAAAGACAATAAATAATTTGGCAGGGCAGTGGGGGGAGTTGTTCCAATGTAGAAAGACACTCCAGGCAGCGGGATAACATGTTCCAGGGGCCCTGGAACACCTAGAGGCCTAGAAGTTGCTTACTCCATGCAGAAGGTGAGGTGATGAGAGATGGAGCTGGACAGAGCAGGAGAAGCTGGTTCATGCAGGGGTTTGAATTTGCCATGAGACAGTGTTGAGACTTTGATCCTGAAAGTGCTATGAACTCAGTGAATAAATTGTACTATTTAAAATTTTTACTCATGTGAGAAAACAGGGTTTCTTTAAGCATTATGACACATACTGGGTCCTCAATAAATACTCCCTCTATGACAAAAAGGCTCAGGAAGTGTTTTCGTAACTGACTTCGGTTCCCGTAATGTTCTTAACAATCATAGAAATATATTCCCTTTAAAGTAAAAGATAATTCGGATTTTTGACCAATCCATACTGCCCCTGGAATTAGTGAGGCTTTAATATTTTGCTCCTTTTATTTTTAGAGTTAGCTTTACCAGTTTAGTATTGAATGTAGTATTAGCTCCAAACATTTTGACATCCTATAGGTGAATTTAATACTATTTTCTCCAAATTCAAATATTTAGATATACTTGTAGAATTATCTGTTACCCGCTAAATAAAGTTGTTTTTATTCTTTTTTTTTTGCATTAGCAAAAAGATACTGTTTCTCCAGCCTTTACCATTTTATTGAATTTTGTTTTATATCGTAAATACTAGACATTGATACACATATATCTGTGACATTAAAAGCTTTTTATGTCAAAGAAAATGGGCTTCAAAAATGTATTTTTACAAAAGCTCTTCAGAAGCAAACTAAGTTATGTATATGTTAGGAATGTTTTCTTAATACTTCTAATGTCAAAACAGTGAAAATAATGAGGTATATTATTTATAACATCTAATTTTTATACTTAGAAGAACAACATTACACATCTACAAATAAAGCTTATTAAAATATAAACATGTTTGAAAATTCCTTAAACACTTAGTACTTGCATGTTTTCCCCATTTGTGGATAGATACTTCTTCAAGGAACAGTGTTTAAGGCATTGAGAATACAAAGTCCTTCCAAACACACACCCTAACCCTCATGCTGCTAGTAATTCAAAAGGACAGGTGGAAAAGGTCACAATATAAGATAAAGGGGGAAACACAAGGGCGGTGAAAACAAAAGGACTGAAAATTTGTGGAGAAAGCACCATGACCTGAAATAATCAAAGAAGATTTTATGTGGAGGTGAAACTTGAGCTAGACCTTGACAGAAGGACAGGCTTTAAATAAGAAGACATGTTGAGTGAGGGCATTCCAGAGCGAGCAAATAGCACAAGCAAGGGGAGAAAGGTACGCCCTACGGTTAGGGAACAGCAAGCGGGCTCTCTGGGGAGCGTACTCCATATGTTTAGAAAGGTACAATTGGTGTCAGATTATGAGCAGCCCGGACATCTAGGCTAATGAGTGTGGCTTGCAGGCAGTGGCATCAAGGTCTTAACAGGAAAGTGATAATCAGAGATGATTATTTAGGGGAAACTAATTGGTATCTAGTGAGTAAACTGGACTGAAAGGAGAGAGAATGGAGCTGGGGAGAAGGGTTAGAAACTATAGTCATCATCTGATGCAGAAGTGATGAAGACCTGATTTAGGAGGTAGGATGGGACATGCAAGTCCAGAGAGAGGGAGGAATAAAGGATAACTAACTCCAAGAGCTCAGATGTCTAGGACAATAACGGTATATCTAAAAGATATAGAGAATAATGAAAGAATGCTAGGATTGGGGTGATTATGATTTTAGTTTCAGATGTCTTGATTTTGAGGCTGAATCCCTCCCTCACTTTTAAAGGGCAATCTCTGTCTCCCTCCCTCTGCCCTAACTCCCCACCCCCACTGTCTCGCTCTCCTAGGAGTCATTGAGGGCAATGCCAGCATGGGCTGGAAAACTGCCACTGTTGCCAAGAGCAGGGACTCTGAAGTAGATTCCTAGTTGCTACCAGCTGCAGCTTATGAAAATAGAATGATCTTGTCCTGGAATTCAGAGATGGCAGCATAAAGGCAGGCATAGTTTCACAAGCATCCTACATTGAAGCAAAGTTATTAAAGTTGAAGGGGGAGTAACTATTCCCATAACCCCATCCCCCTAAGGAATCTTTTAGGAAAATAAAATCAAGTTGATGGCAGAGGCAGAAAAATCTAGACCAGTTGTCCGCAAACTTCGGCATGCCTCAGAATCATGTGGAGGACTTGTTAAATGACAGATGGCTGGGCCCCACCACTGAAGTTTCTGATTCAGGAGGTCTGGACAATTATATCACTTAGGATACATTTGGTAGCAAGTAACAGAAAATCCAGATTAAATTGGTTTCTATATTGAAGAGAATGCATTGCTTTATGTAACTGAAAAACCTAGAGTTGGTGCTAGACTCAGGCAGAAATCACTCAAGAACTTGATGTTACCGAGAAGCAAATTTCCCTCTGCTGCTCTGTTCTATGGTATCAACTTCATCCTAACATTATTTGTTCTTACCATCTCAAAATAGCTGCCAATGGTTTCTGGTGCCACATGCCTCCTTGTTCTTATCTTGGAGGGAATGGTGATTTTTGACCCAGAAGTCTCGACAAAACTCCTGGTAGTTAATTGGCCTGCTGAAAACATCTGCCAACACCTAAACCAATCACCACGGAAGGGAAGGATGGGCTAGGAATGGAATGGCATAGGTTGGTATAGGAACAGGCCTCTAACCCTAGGTTTGGAGTCAGATGGATCTCCAAAAAAATTAGAGTTATCAGAAAAATGTGTGTGTGTGGGGGGGTTAGGTGATGGGGAGATAACAGCCAATGGGCTCTATTATGATATATTACAGTTTTAATTCTAGTTCTCTTTTCCTAGGAACTAGACCTTTCTCAACAGCTGAGATACCTAACTTATTAAAGAGGAGTATCTTATTTTGATGAGGTGAGAAAGCCCATCAAAAAACAGGAGGTATACAGCAAAAAGCTTTCTCTCCACAGAGACAAATGCTGTCCAGGTATTCTCTGTACCACAGAGTGGCTGGAGATCTATTTTGTAAATCAAAGGAAAAGGAGGTCCTTTCTGAAATCTTTGCTCAGAAATGAACATGTTTGTTTTAAAAGCACCTTGACCTAAGTATTTTAAGTCACTCTTGAATTGCTTCTGTTCTTGACAGACTTAAATCTTAGCTTCATACAAAGTGCCAAAATGATATAGCTAGGGAAGTGATGGCTGCAATTTTACCAAAGGTTTCTGTTCTTCTTTGAGTCAGTCACTGCTCTTTAATAAAGCAGTAAAAAGAGAAAAGCATGGCTAAAATTTTACAAAGGATTCTGGCAGCCTGGCTCAGAGTCTTGGAATAAACCACTTCTATCCTTCCCACCCTCATTCCTTTTATATACCCTCTAGGACACATGCACACTACAGTGAAAATGTTAGGAAACAATTATATAAATACAGTTCATTCAATTCTCTTTAGCAACTGGAACTGAGGGAAGGCATTTGTTTATGTAACAAATTCCTCAGAATAAATTGCATTTTCAATCTCTCATGAGATCCATAGGGATTTGAGTTTTGCTCACTCCTCAAAAGCAATCAGCTATTTGTAACTATAAAAGGGCGAAAGCTACTCATAGCACTCTCAAATACAACAAGATTGTGCAAAGATATTTTAGTGAATAAGGAACAACTATTAAAATTACACGATGTTTAAAACAAATACATAGAAACAACTGCTTCAGAAATTCCAAATATATAGTTGCCTTGCTATAATTAACATATAGATACATTACATTGCTATGAGCACATAATTTTTTTTCTTCCCTAAAAGTTTGATGCACCTCTGGGATGGGTCATTGGAAGATTTTCTGAAGGTAGAAGCAAATTTTAAGTAATAAGGAAAAAGTCATGATAGGAAAGAGCACAATGAAAATAAGAATAGCACATGGAAGCCCAAAAGTAATAGGATTCTTAATTTGTTAATATCACCAAAAGGTGACCCTTGAATGTGACTCTTGCATGAACTATGGGCTCTCAACGTATGTTTACTAAAGAGTAGGTGGATACCCATTACTGTCTGGAAGAAATAATAATATAAATAACATAAATTGGAGGAAAGTTTTGACAGTTTTCTTGGAAACACCATCAATTACCTCTGCTGTCCCAAATATAACTCCTCTGTTAAAGTTGCCCTGTGTTTCTCTTTTAATTGTGCAAATCTTCTCTGTTGTCTATTGATTATTCCCATCTAGTTCACAAAGACTTGTCTCATGCCCCCTCTTCAGGGCTCATGATAGTTGTTATGTAAATAAGTCATTTGACATTTCTCATATGCTACCCTACGCTAAGTAGCACTTTTATCCACAATGTTGCAGTGTATCATCTTCAGGAATGTTATGCATCTATAATTCTCCCCAGTATTTAAAAAGGTGAGTTAGAATATAAGCTCCTTGAGGGAAGAGGCCTCATCCAATTTGTTTCCCAACGTAACTCCAGTGCCTACAACCCTGCCTGCCGTTCAACATGCACTCAATAAATATTTATTGAATGAAAAGTAATCACATTAATATTAGATGCTCAAGAGATGTTTGCTAGGTTGATAATACTACTACTAAGCTACCATCAGCTGGCCCTATGCTTTGAATTAATTTCCCAAAAGTTGTGTGATTTTCATTAGTAATTTGTGACAAGTCCTTGACTTTGTAGTGTAACACTGCCCTAGGATATATGAAGGAGCCCAACACACACACAAAGTAGAAATCACAGTTCCTATTCCAGAGGAATCCATGCTTCATTTCCAATTCTCAGGTATGGCTACCTTACTCATATTACACCCTCTTGTTATCCAGCATGCCTATGTAAGAGGGTTTATCTTTCCAAGGAACAGGGTGATTGTTTTACAGTGGAACCTAACCCATGTCAATCATGAAACAGCCAACCAGGCATCCTCTTGCAGGGAAAGGTACCAGGGAAAATCAAGCTTGTTGGCTCTTCTGTGCATTCCAAGGGTAAGTAGAGCCCATCACTCTGTGCTAAGATCATCAACTCTCAGAGAGAGATTCACTCAAAGAAGTTTTTCTCAACACTGGAAATCCCCTGTCTTCTTCTTCCATTTAAAATCTCATAATTTAAGGGGCGAATTTCCACAATGAGACTCTTTACTTTGCCTAATATCATTGCTGAAGAAGTTTGGTGGTTTATGCTGCTTTCTCCTGTTTGTTTTTCTGCAAAACCACAAGACTTTTTCAGCAGCAAAATTACTGGGAAGACTTCTTATGAGTACTCAGGAGCTTTCCAGCTACAGGGAAGTCCCTAGCAAGGGGTTCCTCATCTAAAATTATTTTCAGAATTCCAACTATAAAGAGGAGGAACTACAGCTCTTCCATTCTGATCTTTGATTGGCAGACAATGGCAGCACCAAGTACTTATTTAATAAACTCAGACAAAACCTTCTGTGTTCACTTGAGAGAATGGCTCTCATACTGCCTCAGTGGCTTGAACTCCAAGATGTGACAGCTGCAAGGCACAAGAGTATGTGCTCATGGAAACTTTGATCATCAGTTACATATCAGGCAACTTTCTCTGACTCACTGAATTTTTGGTACATGAGAAAATAAATTGGCTCCTGGTTCACAACCTAAGAATGGGTGCAGTTTTCTAGGGATCATACCAAAGGCTTATGGGATTAAATTCCTAGTGGAAAGATCTATCTTGATATCCATTGCCCAAATGAAGTCATTTGCTTTTCTGTACAATTTTCTAATTTGTTTCTGTCTGTCTTAAAAAATGAAATGTTTCCTGTGTTAGCTGTTTAAAATAAACAACAGAAAACTAGAATTAAGAACTTTTTAAACAGGAAAATAGAAAACTAGACTTAAGGAGTGTTTATTTTTTTTTATTTTTTATTTTATTTACATATGTCTCATTATATTTACCCCTTAAATAGCTTATGAAATTCTACCTTAGTTATCTATTACTTTTTAACAAATTGCCACCAATTTAGCAGCTTGGAACATCACATTATTTCAATCTCAGTTTCTGTGGATTGAGATTTTTCTGGATCCTCTCCTTCAGGGCCACTCACAAACCTACAACCAAGGGCCAGGGCTGGGTCTCATCTGCAGGTCTGGCTTGGGAAGGATCTGCTTCCAAGCTCACATGGTTGCTGGCAGGAGTCAGTTCCTTGTGGGTCGAGGAATGTTTTTTAATTAAGTCATCTCCATTCCACATATATATTTAGCCTATAGATTTCGGGCCAAGGGAACTGATGCAAAGGGGTGCTGATGCAAAATACCAGAAATTGGTTGGTTTTCATAAAGGGTATTTATTTGGGGTAGAAGCTTACAGTTACCAGGCCATAAAGTGTAAATTACTTCCCTCACCAAAGTCTATGGCCACATGTTGGAGCAAGACAGCTGCCAATGTTTGCCAAGGTTCAGGCTTTTTGGGTTCCTTTCTTCTCAGGGCTCCATTTCTCTCCGGGCTCAGCTCCTCCATTTCCTCCACAAGGTCAGCTGTAGATTATGAGGCTTTCTAGGCTTTGCCTTTCTCCACAAGGCCAGCTGTGAACTGTCAGGCAAACAGCTCATCTCTTTTACAGGGGCCTTCTCTCCTTTCTCACCACCAAGCTCCTCTGTGTGCTTATTTCCCAGGCTCCAGCATTAAAACTCAGCATCAGGACTCCAACATCAAAACTCCAACTCTGACCTTTGCCATGTCTTTTATCTTTGAGACCTCATCCACCAAGGGACAGGGCTCAATGCCCTACTGATGTGGCCCAATCAAAGCCCTAATCATAACAATCATGCCCAGAGGAACACACCAGTTTACAAGCCCAATCCAATATCTGTTTTTGGAATTCATAACCATATCAAACTGCTTAACTACTACACTCTACCCTCTGAATTCTAAAAATACATTACAATATTCAAAAAACCTTAAATCATTAACAATGCAAGTACAAAATCATAACATAATCAGTTTAAAGAAATGGGGCAAAGTTCCATCTGCTGTAGACCTCTGAAACTTACAAAACCTACAAAACCATTTATCTGCTTCCAATACACAAATGGAAAGACAAAGGATAAACATTTTCATTACCATAAAGAGAAATTAGGAGGTTAAACATGAGTCATGGATCCTCTACAGTACAGTAAACCTACAAGGCATCCTCCATTCGATTTCAAAGACTGAGAGTCATTCTTAAGGTGATGGTTTCTTTTCCTTGGGGCCACATGGGGACCCACCCTTTCCACAAGCTTTCCCAATGGCCATTTTCTTGGTTCCACCCTCAGCAAGCACCTGGGTGTCGACCAAGCTCTAGACCTCACCCTCCAAGAGTGTTGGGGTGATTGCCACACCTTACCCAATCTTTGGGTTAGAGACTTAGCCCCTCTAGTACAGTGAGGTGAAGACAACATTCTCCTTATCCTTTGGCATACAGGCTCAATCCTTTCAGAGCAATGAGTTGACCACCTGGCCTTCCCTAACCTTTGGTATACAGGCTCAGCCCTCTCAGAGCAACAAATTGACCACCTGGCCTTCTCTAATCCATGGGGGACAGGCACACCCCTCTCAGACCTATGGGGTACTGAACTTAACTGCCCTAATCCTTGAGGAATGTGTTCCACCCTCTCTATATCCTGGAGCAGCAAAACTCTCCCAGAACATCAGGTGGGAACACCCACCCTCTTCAACTGCTGGGGCAAACTCACCCTCTCTGTACACATGGGTGGGGTTCCTCTCTTGGCCCAAGGCAATGTCTTCATTCCAGATGTCAGCTTCCATGGTTTTCCTTTTGAAGCTGTTTCTCCTTCAATCTCTCTTTTCCATGTCCTTTTTTTTTTTGTCCAAGCTGACAGTGGTTTTGTTCATATAGCTCTCTCAAAAACTTTGTTGGTTTAGCATGCAGGAAGTAGGGGTCCAAGCCATCAGACAGTAAGACTTTCCACAAGTCTTTCCTAGATAACTGCATTTTCAAACCTGATTTACAAGTTCCAAGTTTACACAAGTCCACAAATGGGGCACTATCATCTCAGAGCTTGATTTCCAGAGGCTTTGAATTTCCAGAATCAGTTTCTATTTTCTTTGTGCCCAATAGTTCAGTCATCAGCATATTTCTCTCATCTAGCATTTTTGCTATAAGCTGCAAGGAGAAGCCAAGCTACATTCTTCAGGTTTACTTTGGAAAGTTCTTCAGCTAAATGCCCAGTCTCACCATTTTCAAATTCTGTCTTCCATTAAACACCAGAAGTTAATCTTGCTAATTTCTCTGCAAATTTAAAACACGGATCACCTTTCCTCCAGTTTCCAATAATAGTTTCATCATTTACTTCTGAGGCATCATAAAAAGTCTCTTCAGCATCCACATTACTAACAACAGTCTCTTCAAAGCAATCTAGGCATTTTCCATCAAGCATTTCACAATTCCTCCAAAAAATACCCCTTACACATTTATAAAACCATTCCAGCAGTTTGGTAATTGCAAAAGCACTACCCCACTCTTGATACCAAATTCTGTGTTAATCAGCCAAAAGGGGTAGTTGATGCAAAATACCAGGAATTGGTTGGTTTTCATAAAGGGTATTTATTTGGGGTAGAAGCTTATAGTTACCAGGCCATAAAGTGTAAATTACTTCCCTCACCAAAGTCTATGGCCACATGTTGGAGCAAGACAGCTGCCAATGTTTGCCAGGGTTCAGGCTTTTTGGGTTCCTCTCTTCCCAGGGCTCCATTTCTCTCCGGGCTCAGCTCCTCCATTTCCTCCACAAGGTCAACTGTAGATTATGAGGCTTTCTAGGCTTTGCCTCTCTCCACAAGGCCAGCTGTGAACTGTCAGGCAAACAGCTCATCTCTTTTCCAAGGGCCTTCTGTCTTCTCTCACCACCAAGCTCCTCTGTGTGCTTATTTCCCGGGCTCCAGCATTAAAACTCAGCATCAGGACTCCAACATCAAAACTCCAACTCTGACCTTTGCCATGTCTTTTATCTTTGAGACCCCACCCACCAAGGGGCAGGGCTCAATGCCCCACTGACGTGGCCCAGTCAAAGCCCTAATCATAACTTAATCATGCCCCGATGAACACACCAGTTTACAAGCCTAATCCAATATTTGTTTTTGGAATTCATAACTATATCAAACTGCCAAAATGCTATAGGAACATATTTTGCCATACTTCAGACTCAAAGTTTTCAACATCTTGTCCCCAAACTACTTCATGTTCCTGATTTCCTCATTTCTTTCATCTCTTCTAGCCAACCAGACTCAAAGCCACAGTACAGCTCAAATCCTCCTTCTCCATGGATCTCCTGTGGATTATTAGCATGACCATATAACCTAAGCCATGCCCCCACTCTAATGCAGTCAATATACTACCAGTTACTCAGGTATCATTCCATTACCCAAAACATTTTAATCTTTCATAAGTGCCTAGTAATCTGAGTAAAAATTTCTAAACCAGGCATTAAGGGGCCTTCCCAGTTTGGCCAGTGTACCTTGTCAGTCCCACTTCGCACTACTCTTCTCACCTCTCCTCTACCTGTAATCTGTTCCCAATAACAATACAACTATGAATCCTTCAACTACATACCTCTGTTCCTAAGACCTTTTGTTTATTCTATTTCCTAAGTCTGGGAAATTGCCCTGTCCTTCAAAGGCCACTTTCCCCAGAAAATCGATCACCCTGACTGAATGTACCCTCTCTCTTGAATCTCCACAGTGTGGTGCTTGAGCATCCTCTGCATTCCTTGCAGTCATTTATGAACTTGGCATCCTCCTTGCGCTTACCAAGATGTCATTACTTGAGGGCTGAGAACATGTCTTACTCATGTCTGAAGCCTTTGCAGTAACTACTATACTCGCATATAGTAAGACCTGGTGTACTCAGAAAAGGCAGTTTCTGGGGTAGAGGAGAGTGGAGAGTTATTGCTTTGTGGGTAAAGAGTTTCTGTTTGTGGTGATGAAAATGTTTTGGTAATGTGGTGGTGATGGTAGCACAACCTTGTAAATGTAATTATTTGATTAATGCCACTGAATTTCATTTGCCATTTTCATACTATTGATCAAATTGAAGTGTCATGGTCCCCTCTATTGTACCCATTACTGTCAAACTCAGGGAAATGTCTGTCAGCCTCAAAAGATATCACAGTAATGTGGCAATAGCTCCTCTTAGAAACATTCATCATCACTTAATGCTTGACCATTGGCCAAGATCACATGATTCCTTGTTTTAAAATACTTTAGCTCACTTTCAATGATAGCTTAATAAATTCTATTGCTATTATATGGAAAGGGAACTTGAAGAAAGTAATATTTTCTACTGTTTTAGGAAGACCTATTTGTATGGCATTGATACTTTGTAGGTGACAAACACAACGAATTTGTTGCTGCTTTAAGAACTGCTTCTCTCAAGTGAAAATAACACACCAGGTAAGATTAGCCTGGAGACAGAGTGGTGTTGATTGTACTATGCCCCCAGAGTATCTGACATTCAATTACAATATTCAGTTTTGGTGTTTTGGGGAGGTATATCAGCATGACTTCAGCTCTAAACGATGGAATCCCCAACTCGAAGAGCAAAAAATAAGGTAATTAATTCTCTCAAATAACCGGAAGAGATGAACTTTTCAGGACTGATGAATTCAGTGACTCAAGAATATCACATGGGCCCAGGTTTTCTCCTTGTCTCTGCTCTGTTGTCCACAGACAATGCAACACCTTAAGGCTTGTTCCTCTTGGACTTGCTGCTAGTAACAATTGGGACTGCATGCTTTCTTGTTCAATCCAGTGGGATAGGATGAAAGAGGCCCCTCTCCTAACTGTGGAAGAAGAGTATCTCCCTTCAGTCTGATGGGCCAGTTTAGATCAACTGCCTATGCTAGGACAGATAATTGTCTCCAGGGAAATACCAGGCACCAATTTTCTTAGGCTTAGATTTCTGGAAGAATTTCTAAAATGGGGCCTATAATTCCCATGGTTGGCTTAGACTAATTAGGACCATCCTGGGAGTGAGGGAAGATGTAAATTACTAAAAGCAAACTGATACTCTAAAATGAGGGAGGGATAGAACGGATGGTGTGCAGTCCTAATTGCAAATAAGGTCTGGCATTTCTGTTTAAATATTTACTTCTTAAATCTGCTCTTTCATAGTTTGTAACAATTGTTTCACAACAGTGCAAAAGTGGTGGGTTAACGTATATAATGTATATAATGCCCTGTATGATAATACATGTTTATTTTGTAAGTTCAAAACTTTTACTATACACTTACTGTTTATGGATGTTCATGTATGAGTGATAAACTTCAATTTAAAAAAAGAAACTACAATTTTTCAGATATAAGATTTTAAAAGGATTTGTACATTCAGTGAGATTTAGTTACAAATAGGTACCAACATTTCTCCAACTGAAACATTACTAGTGAAGAAATGGGATTTATTTAACACAGATTGTAAGTTCTGTGAAGTCGGGCCACATCCATCATCTTCAATGTGTAGGTGTGTAGGGCATTGCCAGGCAGAGGCCTGATGTTCAAAAACATTTGCTACTTGAATAAATAAACGTAAAATAACTTTCATTAAATGACGGATACATACTAGAACATCACACTATGAGGAGTCCTGGGTGCTGAACTAATTTAACGATAAAAGGAATCAAAGGAAAGCTTTTACAAAAACAAACAAAAAAATTCAATAATCAAAAAACATCCAGTAAGCCGCTGCTATGGACCAAGCTAATGATGTTCTATAACCCCAGTTAATGTCCATGATAACAGTGTATTTAAAGGAATAAGACTTCCAGCTTTATATTTTTAAAAAGGTAGAACTCAAACCACTTTTAAGTTTCTTTATATGAAAGCTGAACATTTGAACCCTAAATCCTGCTTTTATTTGGCAGCTACAAGTGCAATTTCTTCTCCTGAGGTCTCTTATTAGAAACCAGTTTAGACACTCCCACAAAGGCACTGCACTACAGACAAATGGGGTTTCCTGGATTTTGTAATGTGATAATAAAGAAAAGGGGGATTAAGCCAAAGCTTTCCCCCTCTGAGCCATCCTCTTTCTGCAGACTTTCTGGATCAATGCAGCCCAGCTGTCTCACTGACCTTCCGGGACACTGGTACTTCCCACTTCCAAATGCCATGAAGCAGTCCAAGAAAGCATGCTTCTCTAAATTTGCCTTTTTCCAACGTTCCTGTGGGAAGAAAACATTTCTTTTTCCAAATCAGCCTTATATAAATAAGCTTAACTTTATTTCTCTAGGCTAAAAATGACCTTGTACAGCTAATCCTTGCATATAAAGTTGCAGGGCTGTTGGTAGTTTTTCCAACCTGTTATTAATATCAGACACAATTGTGTTTTTGGAACATGAACTCATAAATAAAAAGGTTTAAAAAGAATTCTGTTAAGTGGTAAATGTAAATGATAATGTAAGTCAGCCACACAATTGACATCAGAAAAGGAAGAATATTTATAATAAGGTCTCAGGCTCTGTCATAAGATTGCCCTCAGTAATAAATTCAGTAATAAGACACTGTCAGCCCTGCATGTTGGAGAAAGCTAGGGATGCAGAGTGAGCATGTATGGATGGCATTTTTGACAGTTTTACCTAAAGGTAGAAAACAGGCTAAATGACCTCTTAAAATTCTGTTCAGCGTCATAACTCCACAAGTCTAAGAAATGACAGAGCATGGTTTTAATTGCTTTATTTTTCTTTTTTGTACTCCTTGGAAACCAATAACAGAAGCAATTGCCTGAAGAAGAACATGAAATAAGTCTTTTATCAGAACCAGTCATATTTATTTTAACATGACCTGCTGGTTGCAGATAAAAATTTATTTTAAAGTTGAGAAAGCTTATTCCAAAAACTTTTCTATCTCATTTGTAAATGTTGTACCCTCTACATTGCAAATCTAATCACCATGTTGTAGCCAACTTGGTTCGAAGTTACCGGTGAAATATGGCTACCTAATTATATAATTCCAGTTGCTGTATGAATTCATACTCTTTGTATAAAAAGAAATTAAAATCAAAGGATAATGTATATTGAAGAAGATAACTTACAGGTTTGAACAATTCAGGTTCAGGAAAATACTTTGGATTTCTATGTAGCCAAAATGGAGACAACATCAACAAGTCACCAGAAGGAACAGTGTAATTCTAAGAGAAAAATAGTATCAAAATCAATTTTTAAAATCTGGGCGTTTGGGTCATTAAAAATAATGCTTATATTGTGGCAAAACATGCATCTCTTATGATTGATAGTGAGAAAATGTATCTCTTTCCTGGACAAGTCATTTCCAGTTTCCAAACTTCTATGGAATATATATGTATTCAGTTATACAGGGAAAGATATCAGATAAATCTCCAAATTTTAGAATACAGAATGTCTACATTAATGCTGCTTTTGATGTTAGATACTGGAGGTTGCAACAAGCGCTCCTGATGATGGAAACCACAGTGCATCGCTAGGTTAGGCAACAAGGGCCAGGGGTGATGGCCATAGTAGTACTGGCGTTGGGGCAGTGGGTATCCTGCCCCTGGGGACACTAATGGTAGTATCAGAGCAGGGCAGTGGGTTTTTTTTTTTTCACCCCAGCTGTAGCTGTTAGGGAAGAAAGCATGTGAAGCCAAATAGGTTGGAAGACAAAAGTAAAAGTGAGGGTTGTGCATTTGGTTGGTTGGTTTTGTGGCTGGGGTGGTGGTAGTTGCGGTGGGACTGAGAATAGTAGAATGTTTCCTCAAGCACTAGAGTCAGCATTATCCTCCACCATTCACATTACAATAGGTTTTCATGATATATAAACTAAACCAGAAAAGGAAACAAAACAAAACAAAACAAAAAGAAAAAGAAAAAAGGAAAAAGAAAAAAGAAATAAACTATACCAAGATCTACAATCTGTTTCACAGACTCTCCATTTCATTACCATGTTCAGGAGCCATGGGGTAGAGAGATCTCATTAAAATTCCCTACATTTTCGATGTAATTTTTCTGTAACCTAATGAGTCTTTAAAAGTAAAATAAAAAAAAAAAAAATACAACCAAGTAATTATACTACTAGCTGTTTATCACAGAGAAATGAAGGCTTGTGTTCATACAAAAACCTGTACACAAATGTTTATAACAGCTTTATTCATAATAGTCCCAAACTGGAAACAGATCTCATGCAATGGGTGAATAGTTAAACAAACTATGTTATATTCATATTATGGAATACTACTCTGCAATAAAAGGAATGAACTACTGATGCACAAAACAGCATGGATTAATCTCCAGAGAATAACGTTGAACAGGGGAAAACATCAATCCACCAAAGGCTACATACTGTATGATTCAATTTATATAACACTCTTGAAATGACAAAATTATAGAAATGGAAAACAGATTAGTGGTTGCTATGGATTAAGGAAGGGGAGGGTATAGGAAGGAAATGGGTATGGCTATAAAAGAGAAATATGAGGAATCTTTTTGATGATGGAAATATTCTGTCTTTGCTATATCAATTTAAATATTCTGCTTGTGATATTGTTTCACAGTTTTGTAAAATGTTACTATTTGGGGAAACTCAGTAAAGTGTACATGTGATCTCTCTGTATTCTTTATTTCAACTGCATATGAACCTACAATTACCTTATTATCAAAAGTTTAACTCAAAAAAACCATGAGATTTTACTGAGGTGAAGACATTTTATTAACTCCCATTGCCAGTCATCATAAGCCATACCTATTCAACTTTCAACCCTGCACAATTTTGAAATGTCCTTATAATATCTGTAAAGCACTTACTTTAGGTTCACATAGCCAAAATGTTAGCACCTTATACTTAAAAATATTTCTTTAGACTAGCAGGGAGTGGAGTATGGGTAATGGTCACCCCCCCCCCTTTTTTTTTAACCCCAGGAGAACCCATGATGGTTCCAGAGGGAAACTGAATATTGCTTGAAGTTTGGCAATTTCCGTTTTAGGAGAGCTGGTGAAAGTCAGATCCAAACTGGGTAGAGGGTGAGGCTTTTGCTGGTGCCCTCTTATCATTTTTAAATAGAAAGGGACCTGTGAAATTCTAATTCTTCTGCATTACTTCTACTGGAACCAAGGATAGAGGTCTTTATCGACTCTGAAATCAGCAATGGAGGGCCTTAACATGTATTTGGGAGCAGCAGTGGGGCAGCCCTGGGACAGGCCTCATGCCCATACAAATGTTGCCTTCCCCTCCCCACCTCATCATCCTCTTCAGTTGCTCTCAACCTCTATGATAATGGTTTGGAGATTGCTGTCTGTTGCAGCCTACATAGCAGGTGGTAGAGGAAGGAAGACTTCAAATGGAGCTTTAGTAACAGAATTAACATTAGCAAGAGGGAAGTAAGTTCCTGTTGCAGCAAAAAAAAAAAAAAAAAAGAATGATGAATGGTAGAAAGCAATGTTAGTGCTGGTTGTATCAGAGAGCCTTCCAATCAAAGAGTCATCATCATGCCCAGTCTAAACAGACCTTGTCTTTGTTTACATGACAAATGAAGAGAAAGATCAAGAGGAAGGCAAGACAGTCATAAGACTAGAACACATATCACTAGAAAAGGGAAGTCAACATATCTCTGTATTAGAATTACTGCATCTCTCAGGTAGACAAATGAACCCAGCCAGCCCCCTCTCAGGGCTACTGTGAAGCCAAATGAGCTTCACCTGCTGTCTGGAGAAGGTGTTTTCTTGAAGAGGGAAGGGAAGGGAAGACTCTCTGTTACAACTCAAGAACAGTGCTAAGGGCAAAGGATATCTGTTGTCACCATCTTTTTCAACATGGTGCTGGAAGTTCTAGCTATTACAATAAGACAAGAAAAGGAAATAAAAGGCATTCAGATAGGAAAGGAAGAAAATAAAACTGCCCCTATTGTCTATGTAGAAAATCCCAAAGAATCTTCAAAAACACTCCCAGAACCAATAAGTAAGTTTAGCAAGGATGCAGATTCAAGGTTATTCCACAAAAATCAAGGTGAAATTGGAAACCAAAACTTAGAACTTAAAAAAAATACCATTTACAATGCACCCCCCCAAATGAAATATTTAGGTAAATACCAAACAAAGCATGTATAGGATCTGCATGCTAAAAACAATAACCAATATGTTTACTGACAGATGAATACCTCTCCGGTGTTTCAGCTAATTATCTACTTACCAGAATATACATTGGGCTTAGTAAAAGCTCAGCTAAAATTATAGTAATATTCAGGGTAATAAACACATTTCTCTATTTAATTGTACCAAATTGTTTGGCCAATTCCTCTCAAAGCATAGACTTTAATACTTATAGTTTAAAGTAATTGATAATTTGACTATTTAAGAGCCAATCTGTTAAAATCCCAGTAAAATTAAATGCAATAATTTATGTAAGATTTGTTAAACAAACTATATTTCCTTTGGATTTAGCAAGTTATAACTTTTGCCCAATTGAATTTTTGTCTTTTTGTCTTCTGCCACTATGAAATTTTCTTGGTTTGAATCCAAGTACCCTCAAGCTCTGCATAAAAAAGGAGTCAAGAGTGGAGGACTGACTAAACTGACTAAATGGGATCTATCTGGATAATGCAGGTCCTAAGTCCAATCTTTCTGAAAAAAACAAAAAACAAAACTTTGTTTGGACTGAATCACCAAATATTTAAATGGAAGTCTGCCATGTAAACATACCTTCCATGGTGCCCTTGATAATGTTCTCCTATGTCTCCCAAAGAAAGGACCTCTGCCCTCACTCCACTGCTGACCCCTACTATCAGTTGAGATTACCCATGGCATTTCTGCTTGCTATCTGTTACCCTCTCTGTAATGTCTTCCAGTTATCCAAAAGAACTTTCTTCACATTCTGAATTCCTCAGCCTGTTGCTGCTCAAGAATAATTGCTGGTTGATTGCTGAATCAACTATCTAATCCACTTGCTTGATTTAAATAGATTACACTAATCTTGATACAGAATCATATGGCCAAATGGTTAAAAGTTAACTAAAATACCCACCAACAAATAAATAAATATATTAAAGAAATGCTGTTGCACAACTCTTGTTTAGAAATCTGTTCTCTGGCCACTTTGTGCTTAATGGAACATAAGACTTTGTCTGAATATATATGGGTAAACATATTACTAGACAAAGACTTATCTTCTAGAAGGCTGATTATTTTAAACCAAATCAAAGCTCACCAAAATTTTAACTGGCTTCACCACCTTTCTAGTAATGACACCAGGGGCTCTAAGACGAATAGTTTCCAAAATACACCATTTAATTAGAAAGAGTTTCTTCAAGTCATCCTCAGACACTTTAATCTTGTCTTTACCTGTGAAGAGAATTAAAAAAAAAAAAAGATGTAATAAAATCGTCAAGAAAGTGATTTCACATAAGCTCATTGATACAAGTGAAAAACTGACTCTAACAGCAAGTAAAGTGTTAATATTACCATTACATTTCATATACCAAATTAAGTAATTTCTAGTCTCTTTTTCTTTATCTCTTTTCTCTTGACAAGATAAAATGTATGGCATAAAAAAACCAAGCCAATGCTGATTACAATAACATGATGGATGGGTATCCATGTTTGGTTCTTACAGAATCCTAAGGCTCTCAAATGACTAAGATAGTCCCTGTCAGAAAGACGTTCAGTTTTCACTCATCTCATTCTTTCTTGTCCAAATTCTCATTCCATGTGAAGAAAGAGCAATAAGAGATAGGCAACAAAAGCACAAAGAAAAAGAGACAAGAAGTCATCTGCTTTTCTTCTTCCTCTACCTCTTCATTGCTCATTCCTTTATTTTTATTTTAATCATTCATTTCAGAAGGTCCAAAAAGAATGCTAGGAATGGGAGAATGGGGTACATGTATCTTATCTAGGATGATGAAAGCCCCCTGTAAATGTAGAGGCATCAAACCTTCCTAATGTGACATGAAAACCTTATTTAATATGTAGATTAGAGCCAAACTTTCTGCCACTTCCAATACAGTCAGGGCCTTTCAGCCAAATTAGAGAGTTTAGTTAATCATATTTCAAGGAAACGCTTATGTCCTGAAAATTATTGAAAACACCAACTCAGATTTCAATTTTGGTTTTGACAGGAAATGCTTAAAAAAGTAAAAAACATTGTCAGTTCAATTAAGTCAACGTAATCCTCTGTTTCAATATTTACTACCCAACAGTATTGGGAATGAGTGGGTGAGAGCAGGCACTAGGGCAGGGATTCTTAACCAGGGGTCCGTGAGCTTAAATTTAAATGCAAAAAAAAAAAAAAACATTATTCTTGTTGGGACGGGTTGGTTGGGGTGTGATATATTTATTAAATAATACACAGTATAGTTTGGACTTAGTAAGGGGTCTGTGGTTTTCACCTGACTGGCAAAGTCTGTGGAACAAAAAAGGTTAAGAAGCCCTGTTCTAAGGTCTTCTACCATCTCTTTCTTCATCTATGGATGAGGATTGTTCCAAGCAGGAGAAGGCTGGTAAGTGGATGTTGTCTGGGACTCCTTGACTGTCAGTATACAGTACAATTGCTGAGGAGTCAGAAGCAAATCTTTGGTTAGTGGAGACTGGGAATCAAGGTTATTGCCTCCTTTGTAAATCACCATAGGGGCACCTATGCACCCAATTGAATTTGACAGATTCTTATGCACTGATTAGGGACCAGGAGCTGACTTAGGCTCTACCAGGTTTACAACAATTAAGACAAAGCAACTGTTTGCAATACCCATAATCTTAACTTCTGACAGATTAAGGGTATTGCAAACAAATAATGCAGTTAATTGTTATATCATGCAGGCAAGGAAACTATTCTGTGAAATTCTGTAAGACAGGAAATATTTTAAGGTAGTTAAAAGGAGAGAGGGTTCATGCCCAACTAAGGAATGCAAAATATACTATGAGCATCTTTTTCTAAAACTACAAGCATAATTAGTTCCTTGCATAGAGTAGACCTCAATAAATACATATGAATAGATAAATGGTACAAATTCAATATGGGGAAATGAATAGTCGGATATTCTAGGAAAAGGAAAGAGGAAAAGCAAAGGGCAGATGGCAGAAAGCAGAAGTATGTTCAGAAGACAGCAATGGGTCTAGCTTGCTTGAAAGATGGGATATGTGTGATGGAACAGTGAGAGATCTAATAAGGCTACTCTGCAGATGGCTCTTAATGTCATTCTAGAAAGTGTGGAAAATTTGGAGACTTCCTGTCTTGGGCCGAGGGAAAGGGCAACCTTTAACAATGAAAGTGATATGCAGCAATGTTCTCTATTAAATTATTACTTTCTGTTTATTTGCTCAGATCAAAGTCACTTAACATTAAAGAGACAAGCACCCTTATTAGCTCTTTGTTTTAATTTGAATAGACACTGCCCCACAAAAACGTTTGCTTTTCCATAACAAGGATCTGAAAACCATATTTTAGCTTTCCAGGACTGCCCTGGTACACACTGGTTCGCTTAAACAGTGTGAATTTATTGTCTCACGGTTTTGAAGGCTAGAAGTCCAAAATAAAAGTCTTGACAGGCCATGCTTTCTCCTGGAGTCTGCAGTGTTTGGTGCTGGCTTACCACCACCCTTGGGGTTCCTTGCATCTCTGCCTCTGTCGTTCAGCTTCTCCTTCTGGCTTCTACTTCTACCTCTCCTGCTTGGTTGTCTGTGTCTCTGTCTAGATTCCCTCTCCTTGCAAGGACTACAGTCATACGGCTTAAGGCCCACCCTGATTCAATATGGCCGCATCTAAAAAGCATCTTCAAAGATCCTGTTCACAAGTGAGTCCACACTTTACTAATAATAACATCTTCAAAGGCACTATTTACAAACAGGTTCAAATCCATAGGAACAGAGATTAAGACTTGCACATGTCTTTCGTGGGGGGCATGATTCAATCTCAACATCGTAGGTATGCTTTCTAAATCTTCACAGTCTAAATACCACACTTTCTCCAAATTATGTCCTATAAAACATATGCAAATGTAAATAGGTTTTCTGACTTAAAAAAAAAAAAAAGATTCTGTGGCCAACCAAATATGGAAAAAGGTGCATGTTATTGGTGATTCTCTGGACACATTAGCATATGGAAAATTCTTTGAGAAATTGTTTCTGCACACCTTTTTAAACATGGAATTTGTCTCTCTCCATTATCCGAACAAGAAAATCGTTAGCTATTTAATAGGACATAAAATATAACTAGCTATTTAATGGCCAGGAATCCTTTCTAATGCAATTCTTAACAAACAAACAAATCCTGGTGTCCATTTTTCTGGGCATTTCCAGCATATATCAAATATCCTTGCATGTATGTAGCTTAATATTCTATAAGAAGCTATTAAAAACCAAAAATATTATCAACTGAAAACCACTTTGATATGCCATGGGAAACTAGTCACATGAAAATTTCATTATTTCACACTTTTCTTGACCTATCCCAGTATTTTCTAAGCTAATTTGGAAAAAAAATAATTTAGGAAAGCCATGGTTGGAATTAGAAATTCTTCATTAGAAAAGTAACAGATTTTTTTGTATATGCAACAGATAGCCTTATTAAACTAAACAAACAAATATTTATTTGGCATTTATTGGAAAAGCAAGTCCTCAGCATTGCTGAGGATACAAGAAATTTAACTTTTGGAGGTCTCAAATACATAAATTCTAAAACTAAAGAGAAGATAATATAAACACTTTGACCAGCTAGTGTGGGAAAAAAATTCCAAGGTTCCAATTTGTGGATTAGTTCATGAATGACACATAAGCTTAGAGCAGTGCCTAGCATGTGATAAGTGCTCAATACAAGGAATTATTCTATTATTATCATCACTATTATTATTAGTGTTAACTTACTAATGCCTCTCTAGAAGCCACACCTTTCTTATTTACTTTTGCTCCATAGCTAATAAAGTCATTCTTTTACCTGAAACCTTTGTTGGGAGAAAAGCTACATATTTGTGGCTGTGTCCAACATTAATTAGATACCAGGTCTGGGGAATTCTTTTAATCACTCATTCAATAGACATTTATTGAGTATCTATAGGCAGTGCACAAGTGCTCAGTAAGAAGATGAATGGCATGGCCCTGGCTGAAGGAGAAGATAAAAACGAAATGTAGTTAAAATATAAGTGAAATCACACTGAAATGTGCAAAGTGCTTTGGGGTGCACAGTGGTGGCTGTGATCAGACATGGAAGAGGGTGTCAGAAGAAGAAATAAAATCTCAGAAGAAATAAAATCTGAACAAAGGCCTGGAGACATAAAAGTAATGGGCATGCTCAGGTAACAGGAATTCAGTGTGGCTGAAGTCCAGTTCAGGAAGTGACCAGATCAATGAACTGTGGATGAAGGTCTGAATGAGCTGCCACACTTGGTTCTCTGTGGCTTGGAAATGAGCCCAGTCTCCTTCCCAAGGGTCCTCCACTGAGGTCCTACTCTGCCAGATCAGCTGAAGCCAGAGATAATGGCAAGAGACTCCTTTTCCTCTATCAAACCTTTGAATGTCCAGGAGTGCCCAGGTTTCTTTTGGGCCCTCTTCTCTTTTCTATCTACCCTCTTTCCCTAGGTGATTCACACAAACCCTTCCCTATAACATACCACCAAGGGACTGCTGACACTCAGAACTGCATCTTCTGCTTTGATCTCTTTTCTGAAATCCAGATAATTTTTATCCAATATTGGCATCTTAATGGCTCTGCTTGCATGCCAAACAGTCATCTCAAACCACGCATGGCCAACATGGAACTCTTCATTTTTCCACACTGAAGTAAAGCCTTTCCTCCCCTGGTCTTGCCATCACAGAAAATGGTAGCAACATTTGCCCAGTTGCTCATGCCTAACACCTAGGAGTCACCCATGATTCCTCCCTTTCCCTTTTACTCCTCTCTAATGGATCACCAAGGCCTGTTGTTTCTATCCACACAACAGATCCTATTTCTGTCCACATTACTCCATCTCCATAGCAACTGCTCTGGTCCAAACCACCCTCATTTCTCACCTGGTCCATGGTAATAGCCTCTATCATACTCCCTGCTCCCACATGGCTACCCTATGATCCATCCTCACCCAGTTTACTGATTTGGTAAACAAACCAAGTCAGTACCCTGCATAGAACCCTTAATGGCTTCCACTCCATTGAAAATTAAATCCACTTTGGCAAATAAGGCCCTATTTCCCCCCCTAATCTCATCTCACACCAAATCCTGGCTGTGTGACTTTTGCAAACTATTCATCCTCTCTTTGCCTCACTTTGCTCATCTATAAAATGGGAATATTAAAAATATCTGTCTCATATGGTTGTTGTGACGATTAAAATAATTAATACATGCAAAGCTCTTATGATTATAATTGACATGTGGCAAAAATTCAATGTTACCCAGTATTATTTTATTGTTATTGTTGTTATTATTTCCTCTTCCTTTTTCCAACTGTTTGAAAAGCTGGCTTTCTCTCACTCTTCAAGCCTCAGCTAAAGCATCTTGTCCTCAGGGAGCCCTTTCTGACCACTCAGCTAGTCCGCTTAATCACTGTCATATCATTTTCTTTTCTATATTGTTCTGTTTACCAAATGAAACAATTTGTCTACCTGTTTATTGTTGGGCTTCCCCAAATAGGGTGTAATTCCATGTGTTTTGGAATTTTGTTCCTTCTGTTCTTTGATGTATATCCAGTATTGTATCTAACACAGGGCCTGGCACAAGGGTGTCACTTGATAAATTCTTACTGAATCAAGGAATCAATGAATGTCTAAAGTAGTGGAAGGGGAGATCAATTAAGAAGCTCTTAGTTTGTGAAACTGTGATGGGAGAGATAAAGATGAGCAGCCAAATTTGAAAGACATTTTTGAGGGGGAATGCACAGTCTTGAAACAAGAGTTTACTGAAAGCCTGGTACCGGCTAGAGCAATGGTTCACAGACATTAGTGGCCGGGCCCCACCCAAAATTTTCTTATTCAAGAGATTTGAAGGGGCTGAAAATTTGTATTTCTGACAAGTCCCCAGGTGATATTGATGCTGCTTGTCCACAGACCATACTTTGAGAACCCCTGTGCTAATTAAAAAGAAATAAAATATCCTTGGATTTTATTTATTAAATATTCTGTGTTTAGAACAGTTCTTATTACCAATTTTATAATAATCTCCTTTATTTAAAAAAAAAAAACAGACGTTAACAGGCTTAATAGGTAAAATTATAATTTAAGTCAGAAATGCTGAGTGGAAATATTGACAGAAGGGAAAAGAGTGGAAACAGAAATGAAGCAAATGCAGGAACTAGTTGTCAAGAGAAGTCTCAAAGGTATATAAGCCACAACCTCATGCCACCTCCCCCATTTCTCCATTCAGATTCCTTGAGATCCAGGATAGAGTTCAGACCAATTACACCTTTATCATAAAAAAAAAAAAAAAAAACATTTTTGGCAAATGGCTGTTACAAATAAATTGGCAGTAACTTGCAATTCAGATCCTAAATCCTCCATTCTTAAAACATTTTCTCTTTAAAAACCAATCCAGAGCATCTACAAAGGTCAAATTTATCAAAGGATCCCTCGATTTTTTTTAAAATTTTATTTTACTTGTGTGGATGCAGTTATAGGATACAGAAAAGAAATATTTTTCTACTTGACCAAGAATAGAAGGCTACCAAGGGTCAGGGTTTGTTTTCAAAATCAGATCTGTGTGACTCCAAAGTGACCCGGTTATTATATTGCTGACCACCCCCAAAAAATATCTTTTTGGGACTTTAGAAATAGTTTCTGAAACCTCCCTTGGAAAAAGTTTTTATTAAGTATTATTATTAGGCTATTTGAACCATAAGGTACAAACATGTTTTATATTACTTAATATTGAAACAAAACATGTTTTGAGTTGAAAATAATATTTAAAATCTGTTATGACCTATAAATATAGGAGTAATGTAGACTACACTTGGAAAAATAAATGTTCTGATAATATATTTTTAGTTTCTCAAATCCCAGAGTGATGTGGGAAAAATAAAATAGTACTCTTGGATCAGACAAAGAAAAAGAAAATGAAAATGAAAAGGAAATATAGTAAGTTTTCAAATGACTTTAGGGTAAAAGATCTTTTTAAAAATTATCTCTAAAAAATGGCCCTTTACCCACACTGTGCATATCTTAATGCACATCTGTGGTTTCTTCTTCCAGTGTTTTGACTCTAAAATTAGAAGGCTCATCTTGGAAGAATGCCAAGGTAAATCATCAAAAGGGCTAGAGCCTAACAGAGACTAGGACCAGTACAGAAGACAGACCAGGGAAGAAACTATGGGTGATTTGGGGTGAAATTCAGAAACCATCTATTTAGTTCTTGTCATAAATGCAATGAAAGTCAAACCAAATATAAGAAAAGACATTCTTGCATTCAGAAGTGGTAAAAAACATATCCAAAATTTTATACACAATTTTGAGATTCCACATATATGATGATAAGCATATAATACAGTAACTATATATTTGTTAAGGACATGTAATAGATTGAAATTCCATTACTTCATGCATTTATTCACTCAATATGTATTTACTACATGTCTGTTACATGCTAGTTACAGGTGCTATAAGAGACAGGAAGAGAATAATATAAATGTATCGACTATTTAGTGTAGCAAATACTTTGGATCACTTAATATATTCCTCATAATCACCTGCCAGCTAATCAAGCCTAAGAGAGGTTAATGTGCTCAAGGATACGGCTTGAAAGTGCCAGAGCAGGCTTCAAGCCTACATCTGTCTACTTCAAAAGTCATCATACTTGCTACTATGCTACACTGCTTTCCCTAATAGGAGAAAGAAATGAGAAAGACACAGCCACTGCCTTAAAGGAGCTTGGACACAAAGGCACAAACTAATCCCTAGGTACAAATAACTGTAATAGAAGTTTCCTGTATCCCTGGAGTTCATCTTCTCTAGCCTTGGGCTGGAATTTCAGCCAAGCCTGGAAGGATGGGTAGGAGTCACACAGGCACAATGAAAAGTAATTTGAAGTCCAAAATTAATTGTAAAAATTTGATTTCTTGGACTTAAAAAGAAACATGACTCAAAAAGAATCACTAAAGGAAGTTCCTTCTTTGAGAGATGGTTCCCTGTTCTAAGATGTTCAGTCTCCTCTTCCTTACACATACAAATCAATACAAAATATAAAAATTCTGTTTCTACACTCCTGGAATAACATTACATAAAGATTTAAATAATAAATTTAGGTAAATAATGCATGTTTTGACAGAAAATGAGAGAACCACTAATTACCAATTAAAAAAAAATAGAAAGAATGACATGGTAGGCATTTGCTGAGTCATTCAGAGATTTTGAGACATATTCTGAGGAGATTGACACAGAATGGGGAGTCAGGAAGCAAGGTTGAATACTGCTCACTCACAAATTGCATACAGGTAATATATACACCAGGAGACACCGGAAAAGATGAAGAAGAGCAAATAATAAAATCTCACTAAAATTTAAAGAGTATAATCGTTACACACACTACCAGCCCATTCTTGATCTTTGAAAGCATGGTTCTCAGTTCTGTTTGCTGGTCTATGTTTAGAGGTAGCTTTCCTTCACAGAGGATGTATTTTCCTGTTCACAGAATAGCTTGTCAAAAAGATTTAAAGTTAAGGTTTGTGCAAAAGGTCATAGTACACATTAAGAAGACTAAACCTGGGGAAAAATTACCTGAGATAAAGGTTGAAAAACTCAAAGCTGATGCAATATTATCTTATGCAGTGATTCCAAAATATGTTTAAGTGATCTACTTTCCAATTTTTTATAGTAATTTATTTAAGAAGTAAAATCAAGTAATGAAAGAGTTAATTTTAGACAGTCATTTAAGAAAATTATATAATAGCTTTGAAAAAATAATAGCATGTCTATAACTCCTCCCCCAAAAGAATGGAGCAATGACAGCAATTGCTGTCAGAAAATAAGAGCAGGAAATCATTTCTGGCTGATTTTCTCAACCAGGGGACTTCATGTTAAATTTCTAAAGAAAATCAGTGTAAAGAGAATACAAAGATAGAGAAAAACAGTAAATAAAGACTGCACAATATTCCAGAACAAAAAGAAAGGGTACTTTATGTCCCTCTCTTCATTTTAGGCATTTTTAAAACTTCAATCTGATAAGTAGTACTCAAATATTCCATTTAAACATTATGACTATTTTATTTCAGGAATATTCTCTTATACTTAAGAAATGGCTTTTTCTTTTCAGAATCTAACATATATTCACTGGAAAAGGTTAGTCAATCTCAAATATAGAGGATAAGAGCGGATAAATTGTCCTGAAGAAGATAATGCCACTTATAATAGGTTTTATATGTCAAGTGACCCCATGGACACATCTATTTCTAGATAGTGAGAATGTGCTGTTTATAGATTTCCCAAAATTTTTGCTGGAATGAAGAATTATTTGTTGACTTGTTTCCTCCAAAAAGGAAAAGCAATAACCCTTTTGTACCAGTATTCTTTTAACTTTGAAAATAAATTTTGTAAAACTGATCTTTGATTATTAGAAAGAAAAATTAATTTTACATTTTTGATAAAAACCCAGATGACTTTCTCCCCCTCCAAACATGTGTTTCCCTTTCTGAGGATTAAGGGATAGTGAGAGGAATGCTTAGAACCAGGGTATATCAGGAATTGAGGGATAGGAAGAGAAGAAATGATAAAAGAATTGATGAGGAAACAAGGCCTTAGAGCCAACTTGGTTAAGTAAGGGAAAAATTAGGAGGGGCATAATTGTTCAGCACAGTAAAGATACAGGTTTTCTCTAATTTGGCTGATTAGATTTTGGGCTCCAACTTCCCCAGGTGGTAAGAGTCATGAGACCAGCCCCCAGAGACATCAGCTAGACACCTGGCACAACACAACAAAAATGTCTTTATGAAGGAAATATCAGGTTTAAATAAACTTACAGAGCAGATGTGAAAGGAATAAAGAAGTTTCAAAAGAGTGTGTCAAGAAAGGGAGAAGCTGTTTTGCTTTTAAGAAGAGAGGGAGTGATGGAGAAAATCATGGAGGAAAGAGGCCTGAGGAATAAAACACAAGTTTGCTTTGTGTAGTAGGGTTGAGCTTTAAAAACAAGCAAACAAACAAATAACAAAAAAACAGCCTACCTAGGAAGAGAGGTTTCCAATTCTCTAGTCCTTCCCTCCCCTGTACCTCTTCTTCTTACCTCCATCTCTTTCCTTCCTCCCTTTTGGAGAATGCCCGGTTCATTCTGCAGGTAGCAGGGAGTAGCTCTGGATTTATGGCAACTGAACACACAGAATGGAAACTTATTGAGCACCTGACATAACTGGGGAGTAATTATGACTTTCCTAACAAAAATGTTAATTATTTTAAAAAGAGTGAGATGGATCCCTGGTAGTTGGTTATGTCCTGCTGTCTCATTCAGACATCTCATGAAAACCACTTAAATGTGAAGAAAGCAACAAAATAAGGTTTGCTCAGGGAAGGTCCAGAGGACACATAAAATGCACAAAAGATAAGGGATTAGCAGCTTTCTTGAAAACATAATAGTTATGCAGTCATTTCAAGCAAATTATAAGCTTACTGTGCTGAAAGACCCTTCAAAATGCAATTTTAAAATCGATATTTTGTTACCTCCAAAAATGTCTTTAACAGAGAAAAACTATGCAGTATTTGGGTTTTGTTTTTCTACAAAAAAATTAACCTCCTTCACTCTTGTACATGTGTTCTGTGAGACAAAATATCTATGAGACAGATATCAGGTAATTCAAGGGTGAGAGGATGAGAGTATATGATTATGAAATACATGGGAGCATAGGACGTTAAACGCCTTTCAGTTCACTGCTATTCCCTATAATTCTTTAAAGGTAAAGAAAGGTAAAGTCTCTGTACTCACTGTAGGTTTCTAGGATATTAATTCATTGCAAATATTGACAGTTTGGAAGCTTTTTCCTCAAGAATGTAAAACAGAAACGAAAAATGACTTTTTTTTCCTTAAAATGCTTTTTTAGCTTTGAAGAAAAAATTGTGAATTTTGCTTTTTGTTGGCATAAAGGTAAACAAATAAGGGTCATGCTGACTTTACTCCAGATGCATCTATACAAGTTTGTACTGACAAGTGCAGGGAGATAAAAGAAATTCCAGGCAGATAAGTCAGTTCAGTTCCATGATAAACAGCAGGCCAGAGCTCCTCTTAGCTGGTCGATTTTAAGACCCAACCCATTATTGGATTTGTGAAATCTATTTTCAAAGTAGGTGATGCCATGGCATGCTGTGGATTTGCTCTCAAATTTTTTCTTTAAAGCTTTTCATTTATTTTTTATTTTAAAAGTAATACAAGTAATATATAAAGAAACAATAATTGCATCCCCTTTACTCAAATTCAACCCCTATAATTATTATTAATAATTTGCTAAGAAGTCTTCCATACCTTTCTTGTCCAAATTTGTTCAAACTTATTTGTGCATGTATTTACTTGTTTATTCATTCATTCATTCAGTCAGTCAGTCAGTTAGCAACATGCCAAGCCCCATTCTTGGCATCAGGGGCACACCACACTAGTGAACAAAACAGACAAAAATCCATTGTGGGGATGGGATGGGGGTGGGGAGAGGGACATGAAAGAGAAATAATCAGGTATACTACACACTATGTCAGACAATAAATATAATAGAGAAAAATAAATCAGAGGAGAAAAACTAGATAACACTCCATGGAGTTTGCTGTAAAGGAAAGCCGAGGATTGGAGCAGTAGCTGATGTCAGGAGGGTTTTGTTCCCTTTGTCATTGTAAGCTGATGGATATGACCAAGTAGAGAGGGAAAGTTTGAGGATGCAGGAGAGAGGGGGGAATTGAGGAGGCTGGAGGGAATGGCTTTAGAGAGGCTCCCATTCAGTCACAGGAACAGCGGGAAGGCAGAGACATGGGCAGGCACATGGGTAGGAGGGCAGGAGGACAGCTTGGACAAGTTCTTGTCTGATCATTTCAGTTCTCTTAGTGAGAAAGCAGAGAGTCTGCACTAGAGCAAGAAGTAGAATAGGAGAGAGAAGAGAGACACAATCAGTTAGAAGAATAAATGATAGAACGAGATATAAAGGGTGCCTTGCCCGCCAGCACCAAGAACCAACTTGAAGCTAATGGTCATGAAGTTATTCAAAGTGATAGCTGTCAGGGAGAATGCGAGTGTGTTTTTCTCTAGCCATATTCAGCAAAAATGATAAAGTGAGAGTGGTACAAGGAGTTGAAGGTTATACAAAGGTGTGATTATAATGAGGGACCATGGTATTCAAGCCAGGTAAGATGGGAAGTGTTGAACAGGGAAAAAGTGGCAGGTTCCCAATATTTCTCTGTTCCTGTTTTTTGTGTGTTTTTTAAAAGGCATAAACAGAATCATAATTACCCTTTACTTCACAGTTTGCTTCTTTCATAAATAAAATAACCTGTACATCTTCCCAATAATATATATTAATCTAATCATTCTTTTAAAATATTTATGTAATATTCTATGGTATGGATTAACATAATTGGGTCAACCACAAATAGTTTTGTTTTGCATTCCCCCTCAGGGGAATTACTAATTTATATCATTTGCCAGTTTTTCTATACAGTCTTTCTTTTTTGCTTATCACTTCCTATGTGCTCTATATTTTATGTTGAACCATAATGGAACTACTGGTAATTGACCATTTTTTACATACATGTGGCAAATTAACAGTTACCTAATAGTTTACCTGTCATATGTGTTGCAAATATGGTTTCCCAGTCTATCTGTTATATATCACCTTGTTTATAGCACTTTTTGCCATACTGAAGTTTTAGATGTTGTTAATTTTTATATAGTCAGATCTTTATTTTATTTTTTGCTTTATTGCTTTTTGGGAAGGCTTCCTCCACAGAGGTTATACAAATATTTCCCTAAACTTTCTCCTAATGTTTTACTAGTTTATTATTTTACCTTTAGATATTTAAAGCACCTGCAATTTGGTTCTAAGTGATAAAGTCCAATTTTATTTCACTCCATGTGGATGCTCAGTTTTTCCAAAACTATTCAATAAATTATTTTCCCTATGACACAAAAATTCTACCTTCATTATATATTAAATTCCCATATATATTGGAACCTCTTGTGCCAATTGTATACTCTTTTGTTATAGCAGCTTTATAATAAGTTTTAATATCTGGTAGAGCCTATCTGGCCTTACTAATTTATGTTTCTAATACATTTTGCCAATTTTTGCAGTTATTCTTTTAGATAAATTTTTAAGATATTTAATTAATTTCTAAAGAAAGCTCCTGTTGGAATTCTGTTTATAATTAACTAAATATGTATTAATTAGTAAAAGATCAGTATTTTCATTATACTAAGTTTTCCCAGCCAATCACATGGTATGTTTCTTTATTTAGGTGGTTTTTAAAAAAAATTATTTCCATGAAATGCTATAATTTCCTTATAGCACATAGGCATAGTTGTCACGTGCCAACTCGATTTCTTTATATTGGAAAGAGAAATACCAGTTTAAGGAATAGAAAAGACGGACGTAAAGTGGGAAAGATGGCTTTAAAAGGTTTAAAAGGATAATTGTGGTGGAAAGCAAAGGATAAGCCCAGAGATCATCCATGGAGCCTGGGACAATGGGCATTAGGGAGTTTTAGGGATTGTAGCCAAAGCCTGGCAAGCTACATCTCCTTCCACCCTCCCCTTCTAGCCAGGAGCTTTTTCCAAACACTTCACTCATTTCTGAGCTTTCAGGAGTAGATTCAGCTTTTTGGCTTCTGAAGGATTTAGGATAAAATTTTATTACCAAAAAAGCATATTCCTATTAAAAATTTTAAGCAATAACCTTTGGGAAGTAGACTCTGCTCAGCTGCTTCGCCTTGACAGTCAAGGAACAGAAGACTAAGTATGAAACAGGCAGTGACAACAATAGATTGAGAAATATTCCAAGAATTGCAATATTGCTCAGAACAGTTATTACAGATGGAAGATAAGAAGTTAGGGATCAACAATCTGACCTTGCACACCCTTCCCCCCATCCATACCACACATATAAAATGACCCAAATCTCATTCTATCATTTCAAGAAAAGTTTAATGCCATTATACCAAGTCAACTATGTAAGAATCTCTTCTGAAAAACTAACACCTCCTGGTACTTTCTGAAATATTTCTCTCATATATTAAAAAATGAATATCAGTCTCTTCATTTACTGGAAGATAAATGGAGCCTGCTTCATAATTATGAAATTTCTTTCAAGGAAAAAAAAGAAAGTCCAATTTAGAATAAATAAAATGGAGATGATATGTGACTAAATAGGACAAAAATGTAAAATGTAAAATGTAAAATTAATTTTGGCCTAGAAATATTCCTTATGTATAAAGTCTGTGTACTGATTCTGAGTTTTTAGATTGGGTACTCTGGAGAGATGTGGACCTGGACTTAAGACCTTAATATTTTCTAAGAGGGGGAAAAAAAGATTATCCAAATGCCTAAACGATTTTCAACGAAATACTCTGAAAAAAGAGCTCTGTCTGAATGAAAAATGTAGTGAATAAATAAAGCAGATTAACAATGAGACACTGGAGTGAGATTGTGAAAGAATTAATAAAATGAGAGGCGCCTAGAACAGGATTTATCTCCAAACTTATAAATTTGAACAGGGATATCAAATAATCTACAGTCATCAGGTGTTTCTCTTTTGGCCTGCTAAAGCAAAGCAAATAAAGGAGGAGAGGGTGACCTCACACAAAATCTCCTGAGTTTACAGTGTCTCAAGACCCACTCCAGGAGTTAAAGGCAAAATTAGTGGGAGACACATAGTCTCCTGGGAAATCTCTTGTAGGCCAGATAGCAAACATGGAATCTCACCCTCATTTTTAAGGCTGGAAAATTAACAACTTTTTTCTATTAATTTAAAAAGAAGTAGGCTGATTAATAGAAATGCACCTACATAGAAATAATCCCTAACTTACATAAGTCATGATTCCTGCATTACAAAAGGCACATTATAGAATTTTCATTAGATTGGAGAGTCAAGAGTTTGATTCAGGAGTTTCAATTCTGTCAATCATGGATTATGTTACTTTGAATAAATGGAAACATTTACTCAGAACCAATTAATGTTTTGGGTGCTGTTGTGCTCTGATTTACCAGCAATACTCACTAAGGACACACCAACAGTGTGGAATTGCCAACCTATGATCTTCTTGGATGGACATTATCATAGCATATCATAGAGCCAAATCCCTTCAGCTAACTAAAGAAGCTCACTCTCATTACTGTTCTGCATCTACCAGGGCTCAATGGCTTATACCCAAAGTTGTATCTGTGATGGATTCTTGGCTCTTTATGCCACATGTTTTCGAAATATTGAGCAAAGAGATCAAGTAGCAGTGCCAAGGGCACTCCAATGGAATTATGAACAGAGTACAGTTATTTTATTAAAACAATTATCTTCACACCCTCTAGTAGCTCATTATGAACCTAATATGGAGCTCTTGGAGGCTCTGGCATATCATACAGGATACTTCTCACAAAGCCTTTTGTTCCTTTGCTAGCTTAATTTTTAAAATCCTGGAATAGAATACAGGGAAGCATTAAATTATTCAGGAGCTTCTCAAAAAACAACATCTTTTCCATCAACCTTGAAGACCGTATATAGATTACCTAAGGAACTCTTTATAAATGAAGGAGATTTCATCTGAAACTATAAATAATTATTTCCCCTTGACCTGAAAAGACCAAGATAGTGTCATTTGTATGGGAACATGGATATCTTCCTTGATATCAACCTCCAGAGATCTGTGGTCTACCTCCATATCAAATTCCTAAGCTACTACTACATCTTATGCATGGACTGATCTGAATTTTTTCTGTAAAAGCATGGCAAAAAAGGTTGATTTTTTAAAAAATAAATTTATTTTCAATTCTGCAACAGAGTCTTGTAGACTAAAACCATTAATAAAGTATAGTTATAACACTGGTACTACCACTTGAAGGAGCATGTTTCTGTTAAGGGAGAACAATGGGTTCTCCTTAGAGAACAGAATGTAGGAAAAAGAGAAAAGGTTTTGCCTTTCTTCACTAGAAATTGTGTTCAAGAGCTCAAGCACTGTCAAAATTTAAACTAATGTAACACTTTTGTTGTAGCCTTTGGGTAAGGCAGGCTTCCAGGCATAATCCCTACCATCTTTTATTTCCTTAACACCAGGAATCTGGAGAACCATAAATCAGGGACAGAATCTAGTAAGGAAATGATACATTACCTTAGTCAAAGAGACATTACCTTTTACCATTTGTAGACATGTGACATGTAGATTTCCATTCACTTTGTAGATGTAAGCTCCCTAAAGGAAAGTGATCTCTTACATTCATTAATGTATCTCCAGAAACTCACAGTGTCTGGCATATTGCTGGCACTCAACGATTCTAATGCTCACCACTTCTATAAGTTAAGACCCCAGCATCTGCTAATTTACATTCAAGGCTCAGAGACAATATTGCTCAGATGTTCATGTTAGTCTCATCAGTTTTCTTTCTGGTTCAACTCAGTAAGAAGCAGTCCAGAATAAAGAAAAAAACTCCAAATAAAATATTTTCAGGAATCATGGGAGAGGAGAGATGTTAATTGGTATCATATCTTTTGTCCTAACATGATACTGTTTTCTTCAAAGTAAACCAAGTCATTTATTATTCTTCTTATATTGGGATATATAATTTGACATATAAAAACAGTCCCCAAAACAGGTCAAATTATGGGAATTGAGCCCTTTCAATTTGAGCCTGTTTCAGCTTTTTAAAACAGAAAACAAATGGAGAGCCCACATCTGAACTGAAAAAATGCAAGGCCATAATCTGTCTCTGCAAGTCCTAAACCTACAAATCTCTAACATCTGTAAGTTTGTTTTTAGTAATTCATTTGGCAGCAAAACCCTACCTGACCTCCACACCTTATTAGGACTATTGTATAACATATGCTCCATATTACTTTTATAAAATGTGAAAAATCCTGAGTCCCAAAACACATTTGGTCCCTAAGGTCTCAGGCTGCGGAACTGTAGCTCAGTTGAGGTGAGGGATCAAGGTATTAGAAGAAGAAAGCCTAGATATGTATATAATTTATAGGGAAGTCAGGCAAGTCACAATTGCTCTAATACGCATTGAATCATCTGAAAAATGAGGAAGTTGTGTTAAATGACCTCTAAAATAATTAGCAGTTACTAAGTTCTAGGATTCTACCCAGTCAATTTATACCTTGAAAAAATACATAACAAATTTTGTTGATCTTTAGATTATGTTGAATTTCTATTAAATTATGGGTACTTAGCTTTGATAAAAGAGGCAATCACACATCATTAGATGTGTCCTCAATTACGTAATTTAATTCTGGTTTAGTACCTGCTGAGCCAAACACAGAAGATATGTCTTCCATAATGGTCTCATGGATATTGGGATGAGAAAGGACAAATGCAAGTGTCCAAAATGCAACCTTAAAAAGAAAAATATATATCAAAATATGAACTTTAAAAGTGAACACAGGTTATTTAGTATTGTCATAAGCATTTAAAAGAAACAAATAAAACGAATTTAAAAAAACATGGTACTAAAGGGCATCTTTGAAAATAATTAGATTTCATGAATAAGAGAAATGTTAAATAACTCTAAGAGGTCAAATTTGTAATTTTGTTCTGTCACTATTGTTAAGCTAAATTGTTTGTATAGGTTATACACCCATCTTTTACCAAATAGTAGGAAAAATGATTTCTTTTACTCATGTGCAATACAAAACATAGGCAAATATTAAAACACTTAATTTAAAACAAAAACATTTTTCAAAATTTAATTTACTTCAAATAAAAATGAATTAGCAAATCATATATTCTGTGAATGAAACATGATCATTTTAAATAAGTCTATGTTTAAAATCTCATGAACTAAATCACCAGAGCCACAACGTCAAATATAGGGTCATTTCAGACCTGGATGTTATTGAACAGAGTATACTTAAAAGTCCTCTTGTCTAAACAACATTATTTCATAGCTTTCCTTATTGAGGTGTTATAAAATAAAATGATACTGCTATGCATGTTTAAAAAATTAATTTTCCACTAACTCAGATGTTTGTTTTTTTCTTGTATTTTTAGTTTACACAATAAAGGAAACCTATATATGTTCATTAAAATAGTTTGGGTATTCCTTTCAAACTTTCTTAAACATTTATGGTGAAAGAAGTTTCATCTTGGAAAATCAGTCCTGAAATGACTCAGAAGATACTTTGTGTAACTTAAGATTTTTTGCCTTTTGTGTGAAGCAACATCATGCACCTTTAAATAATCCTAGTCCTCCCCTCTGTGGTCAAAAGAGGAAGAGCAACTGTTTGAAAGGAAGTACTCAAATAAGCCAAATTCAATACTACTCATTGTTTTCCCCTTTTTGACATTACATTGATTTTGCAAGGATAGGGTATTGTTTATATAAACAAGGTGAACTGGAGAACCAAGGCCACTATAATCCAGAGAGCCTGTTTCTGTGGCATTATCCAGATTAGCAAAGACTTACTCCAGATATCATTTTTACAGGAGAAGAAGGGGAGGCTCAAAGAGCTTGTCACAGGCTCCCTTCTCAGGTTTCCCCTCTCAGGCCATTTCTACTGTTATCTACAAACAGAAGTGTTGAGTTATTGGATTTAATTAATAACCACTCCACACTCAATTCAGCTCATTTAAAAAGTCAGAATTCATTTGGGGGAAAAACAGCTTAGTGATAGTAGATAGATAGATTTTTAGTTACTCAGTAGATGAGTTCAGCTTTTTCTGTGCTCAGAGCTCTAGAGATTAACTAAAATTGGGTAAGACATTTTTATGACAAACAAGGAATTCAGCTAAACTATAAATATAAATGGCTGTACAATGATGTTAGTTATCATTTTAATACTTCTTTTCTTAACAGATTTATCCTCTAATATCTGTGTTATTTTCAATTTTTAAAAAAAGTAATTCTTTAAAAAGAAATGAAAAAGTATGTAAGAGAGAGTAGAGTCAACAGGAAGTTTATATATATTACTCATCAATAAACAAGAATAAATGACCTTGAGGTCTTTGTGCAGTCATATTTGGGAAAGGAAGTAAACACTGCCTCTATAGTACCAATTAGTATTTTTTCAAAGAGGTCAAGTCCATGGTCTGCGCTGGGTAAAAAGGAGAAGGAACATCGGGCTCATTAGACTGCACAGGCAGCAAACACGACTTTCCATTGTTTTAGAGAGGAATAAACAAAGGAGAAGAGGAAAAAAAGAAGAAAGCTCTTGGAGTATTTCGAAAGGACTTCAGAGAAGAAGCAGATAGAAAAGGTAAAATGTCAGCATTAAGATGGTATTTGGAGATATGTTCTAAATGGTTCATTTGATAATAAGGAACTTTTTGGAACTGGAAGACTTTTTCCCATCAAAATAATTTCATAAATTATGGTTAATATCTTGGGCCAGTCCACCAAAGTCCACCATTTTGGGCTGATAATGGAACCTCCTAGTGACCTGGTACCAAACTCATCTGAGGCCTGAGTTCCATGGTCCTTGAGGCAGAGCACAAAGTAGGAAAGAGGAGCTAAAGATATGATCTGGGCACCAAGAAAGCACTGGCCCCACCACCTAAACCCCTGGCAGGGCTTCCAGCAGCTGTTCCAGCTCAGAAACCAGGATAACAGCAGTCACTCTCACCCAGGGCCCAGGAGGAATCAAGTATGTGGAAGCCAGGGCAGTCTATGTTCATTGCTAATGGACCATTGAAAGTAGTGATTGAAACCAGGTCAATAATTTTTCTAAGCTGACATTTATCGAGTACCTACTCTGTGCCAGACACTATTAGGCACTTTCCATTTCTTTCCCATGTAATCCTCACAACTATCCCATGAGGTAGGTAGCATTAATCCCATTTTTACAGATGAGGACACCAGGGCACCTAGAGTTCATACGATTGGCCACTGTCACCCAGTGATGGGATTTAGCTTTGGACCTGACTCTAAAGATTTTCCAGGGTCTCTGCCTACACACAAGGCTGCCTCTCAGAGTTGCCAGCAAGAGCCAGCAAGATGGAATTTTCACTAATCATCAGCTACTTCTTTTCTGAAATAAATGATTTAAATCCCTTTGAATCAACACCAGGAGCAAATTCTGAAGAGCTGACTTTCCTCATGTTCAATCAATGGGGCTTTGTGTGGCTTTCTTCTCAGAGACCTTTCTAATGAGATCTTGAAAATTAATCTTCTGACAGAAGTGGCTGTTTTGTTGCTGCTTTGGGAGTTGTTTTACTATTTTCTTTTTCATTTTGCTATTGCTTAATCAGTGTCCAAGAAAATTGCTTAAGGAAAAATCAGAGCATAATAATAGAGGTGTATAAAGAAAGAGAAACAATTAGACTATTTTCACTTGTCCACACCAGACAAAATATATATTCTACTGGCCGATTCACAGTTGAGTAGAGAGACCAGAATTTCTATTTCTGCTTTTTATCCAAAAATTGTTTCAATTGGCTAAGGGAAACTAGAATATCAGTACTTAGGAAGCCTTTAACAATCCATCCCTTCATAGGAGAAGGAAAAATAAATAATAGAAGAAACATCTACTTTATTTCTATTTGCTGGAAGAAAATAATCACATGTATCATTAGAGATGGGTTGCATGTTCCTTTTTAGTAGAAAACAAATATATAAAAAAGATTACCCTTTAATTTCACAGATAATGTAAGTAGCAGCTTAGTCTAAGGTGAGAACCTACTGACCCAGGAAACTGGTCGTATTGAACATGAAATAGCAGGCAAATCTCAGCTTTAATCTATTTAATGACTACTTTAAGAAGAAAAGGCTGAAGAGATTCTTCTCCCTTCAGTAGTACTGTGAGTTCCAATGACACCAGCTCCATTTATAGGGGCCCTTACAGGACCAAGATGCCAAGTAATGCAAAAGGGAAAGGCACACAGAAGGAGAATGAGTGTGGTGGAAGACAAAGAACTCTTGTCCAATGGGTGTCAGTGGGACTTATCTCATTGAATCCTCACAGCCACCTTTTAGAGAGATTGGGCCCAGGCCTTATTCATCTTTGCCTAACAGATACTGACACACAGAAAGGGCTCCATAAGCAGGTATTGTCAAAACTGGCCCCAAAGGGCAAGTTTTTCCTTTGGGCTCTTACATGCTGCCTTTCAGAGAGCAAAATTCACTTCACATCTCTGCTTTGTCTCCTTTCTGACCTTAGCAGATTTCGTTAGGAATTAGGTTCTGTTTTTTCTATTTCAGAACCAAATACACTGTAGTCTTTTTCTTCCCCTTTATAAGAAATGAAAAGACTGGGGGGGGGGGGGGCCAGAAAGGAAAATGAAGGGAAAAAAATGAAAGTACTGGGGAACAAGTGTAGCTCAGTGGTAGAGTGCCTGCTTCCCATGTACAAGGTCCCGGGTTTAATCCCCGGTACCTCCTAAAAAAAAAAAAAAAAGAAAGAAGAAGAGAAAAGAAATGAAAGCACATTAGACAAAATGTAACCCTTACTTTACTAATATACTCACAGGAACAGCATTTGACAGAGAAGCCCAAAGGAGTAAAAGTCCATAATTGGGACCATTTTGTTCATTTGTTTCCATCTCTATGATATCCAGCACAGCCTGCATTAATGCCTGTTTAAAAGAAATTAATATTATCAAGCCATGGCTATGTGATACAGACTGATCTTAATAAACATCAGATTATGCATTTTTCTTACATTCAAAAGATATTATTCCTGCCATCCTTGGACCTGCAGTGCAAGGCTTGCTAAGAGATTTACACACTTACTGGCCAGAGAGTAATTAGGAGTATGGACTCTGGGGCTCAACTGCTTTACTGCCTTGGTTCAAATTATGGCTTAGCTATTTAAGAGTTGTGTTACCTTGGGCAAGTCACTTTAAGCTCTCTGTGCCTCAGTTTCCTTACCTATAAAATATTGTCGTGAGAATTCAGTATTATCTATAAAGTGCCTACTCCCTACTCTGGTGCTGAGTGAGAGGGGCTGTCTTCAGAGGACTTCTAGACCCGCCTCAGTCCCCATACCCACCTTTGCCATGTCCAGGCATCCCACTGCCTGTGAGAGACGCCCTGCCCTCCAAGTGACCCTTCCCCACAGACAGGTCCTCGGCCCACCTAGGAGACTTTATAGCAGTTAGGTGGGAAGTGGGCACGTTCAGAGTTAATTTATCAATAAAATATTTTCAGAGGAAAAAAAATACATATTACATTTTGATGTTATCTTTTTTAAAAATAAACCTCTGCTCTTAGGAAAATGCAGCAACACAGAAACACATTTCTGCAGTATTCAAGAGAAAATCCTACCTTTACCTGCCACGCAGATTCTCATCCTGTCTACTACGGGAGAGAGAATTTTCAAGCCCGTGTGTTATAAACACTGTAATACTCTAAAACATGGGTAGAACTGACATTTGACTTGAATGGTGCCAGGCAGCGTGGGGCCCCTTCCAAGGCCACCCACTATGGCTGCTCCCAGGTCAGCACATAAGCTCAGCGAAGGCCTTTTCTTCATGGGGAGGTTTCCCGAAATGTGCCTTTACCAATGGTCCTTCCCCAGCATGGGGAAGAAATTCAAACACTTTAACATTTCTTTGTTACTCATATACTAATTTTTTTTTTCTTTCTCTTATTTTCTCCTCATATACCTTTAATCTTAACTCAGGTTTAGGAGATAGACGTAGCGGTAGCTAATGTTTATTCACTGCTTGCTAAGGGAAAATACTGTTGTTTTTGTTTGGTTGGTTGGTGGTTTTTTTAAAAATAATTTTTAGTTTTTATTTTTAAAGGAGCTTTATATTACATAAATGTTACATCAAAAATATTGGCGATTCCCATACAACCCCACACACACACACACACACTTTCCCCCATTAATAACATCTTTCATTAGTGTGGTACATTTGTTAAAATTGATGAACACATAATGAACCACTGCTAATAACCATGGTCTATAGTTTACATTATGGTTTACACTTTGTACCACACAATTTTGGTTTTGACAGAAATGTATAATGGCTGTTATCCGTCACTGTAATATCATGCAGAACGATTCCAATGTCTCAAAAATATCCCTTGTTATACCTATTATTCCCTCTCCCTCCCCTCAGAACCTCTGGTGACCACTGTCTTTATATCACTATTACAAGTTCTTCTATTACTAGAATAATAATGTCTACTTTAGTCCAAAGTTGCATTCTCCCCTTATGTTTTTTCGTTCCTCTCTATTGAGAATTTTGGGATGGTGATGCCCAACTCTGCTTCTGATTGAGAGGGGGCTTAGATCCCATAGGGCAGGTGGATGGATCTGTCCTGCCTGCAGTTGAAGATACACTCTGCTTCTTGGGTTGGGTATTGTCCATCATCATCCTTTCGTTAGTTGTCCTGGGTGAGTCTGAGGAATTGGAGAGTAGGTATTGGCTGCAACTCTGTTGAGATTCAAGACTCACCTGGCATATGAACACCTGGGAGATTTAAGTCTCTGGGACACATATATAACAGGTATAGTGCTAATTATAGGTTCGAATAAATGGTTCTTCTATCCCATTTACTTGGTTGTTTTTATTAGAGAAGTTGTAGGTTTACAAAAAGATCATGCAGAAAATAGATTTCCTATATACCCTTCCCCATTTGTAAGATTTTTGCATCAGTGTGGTGCCTTTGTTATAACCAATGACAGAGTATTATTATAACCGTACTATTAACTATAGTTCATAGTTTACATTAGAGTTCACTGTGTGTTTTACAGTCTAATGGTTGTTAGTTTGTTTTTTAATTCTAGCAACATATATATACCATTTAAAATTTCCCCCTTTTAACCACATTCAGATATACAATTCAATGGTGTTAAATTACATTCACAATGTTGTTTTGATATCACCACTATACAGTAACAAAATTTTTCTGTCACCCCAAGCAGAAGCGGCACCAATTAACAATTAATAAGTATGATTTTAAGTTCTTTATAAGCATTTAACCATTTCAATCCTCACCACAACTCTAAGAAGGAGATACTACTATCTTCAGCATTTTACTTTTGAGGAAACATAAAATGGAATTAGGCTGCTAGAGACACATAGCTGCTCAGTGGTGGTTGACTGAGAGCAGAACCCTGTGAATGTGGCTTCAGAGGCCATATTCTAAGCCACTGTGCTATACTGTCCCCTAGAGACACAATCCATAACTCTCACACATTGGGGATTAAGAGAATGGCATTGTACTATAATACAGTAGTTTTGTTTTAGATCTTATGACCCAGTAAATGACTATTCAATCACTTTTAAAAAATACATGATGATACAGAGACTGTTGTTGTTACTTCCTAAGGCATATAATTTTCAAAAGTAATTAGCCACTCTGATCATAGTGCCTTTCTCAATTTAATAACCTCCAGTTTTCTGAGAATTAAAGTTACTGTGAAAAATAAATGAGATCATGAATTTGTTATATGTATAAAAATAACACTATGCCTGGTACAGGGTAAGCACCACACAAATGTTAGCTGATGGCTTATTGCTGTTGCTTTTGTAATAACAGATCAGCAGAGTTGAAAACAGTTTAAGTATAAATCCTCATTGCTGCTGGTCTCTATCATATTTATAAGTTGTTACAACACAAAGTTATAAAGCCTGCATCAATAACTCATGGTAATCCTATAGATGTATTTCATTCTTTTAATATGCTATTCTGCAGAGCAATATAATTTTAAACAAACATACTGGTTTAATATATATCTAGAAAATTATGGAAGAAATCACCACATTTTACCTTTATTATGGGATAAAATATCTGCAGAATATTTAAAAACAAACAGAAAGTTCTATCCAGCATTCTGTTTAACTAGGCCACTGAAATCCACTTACGTAGTAGAAGACAATAGGATCTTTCATTTTCTTCTTGACTCACATAAAAAAAAATATGGGCATAAAAACCTAAGGTCATTGTGAATACTGTGGAGGAAAACAAAGAAGCAATACACACACAAAAATGAAGTTAAACTGCTCATAAATGTTCAAGCTGAATTCTGTCACCAGCAAAGTTCAAATTTTGTCTTTATTCAAACAGGGAGTTAGAGCGACTATGATTAAAAATGCCTCTTGCTTCGAAGTAAGAAAAACAAATGCTCCTCTAGAAGTATTGCCAGATGGCAGTTGTAACTGGGCTTTAAACAGGGCTTTAAAACACTGTCCGCTAGGTCCACTGATTAGAGATCTACCTGGTTACACCTTTTATACTCATGTGGCTTTGCCCTAAATCCTTACCTGCAAACAAAATTGTGTGGTTTGTTTGTTTGTAAATAAAAATATTAGCTGAGGGGAACAGATGTAGCTCAGTGGTTGAGTGCCTGCCTCCCACATATGAGGTCCCGGGTTCAATCTCCTGTACCTCCTTCAAAAACTAAAAAAATAAAATAAAATGAAAATTTAAAGAATATATATACATTAGCTGAAACATGGTTTGTAAATGAAGGGAGTTCCAGGATAGTTTTCTGTTCCCTTTATTCAGCAGAGGATACCTAAACATTCACACAGGCTAACTTGAACCTGAGTGTTAAGCAGAGTTGTTTGCAACAACACTTGCTACATAACTAAACAACAAACAAATACTCTTGATATCATTTTTAAATACTAAAGGATTCAAAGTGATTTTTAAAAATGATAATAACAATGAAAGCAAACTCTTTTACATAGTCCTTACTAGGTGCCAAACACTGTTGTAAGCATTTTACAAATATTAACTTATTTAGTCCCCATGATAATGTCATGAGGTAGGTATTATAAGTCCCATTTAACAGGTAAGGAAATTGAGGCTGAGATGTTACAAACTGCCCAGGGTCACACAAATGATGACTAGATATGAGGTCAGGCAGTCCAGACCAAATGCACCCCAGTCTCTGAGGATGGGCCAAGGCACTGGGTTGTTTTCAGAAGCTCCCAGAGGCAATTTTAATGAGCAGGCATGGTTGAGGACCATTCTTCAGGAGAAGTGCTCTCAGATGTCTGCGAGCATCAGAACCACTTGGAGGGCTTGTTAACACAGATTGCTGCTGGTCTGGGTACCACACTTGGAGATCTAGAATAGCACTTAGGACACAACTCCTAGGCCTTGCTTTTAAAACTATACTATCCTACCTCCTTGAAAAGGCAAAAAATTAGTGGTAGTGGCATTGAGAACAAAGACTACTTTGTGGAGCTTTATTATCCTTTCTTTTTTTTATTTTTTGTAAAACTTTTATTTTGGTAACTATATATACAACCTTTAAATTTCCCATTTTCACTACTTTCAAATATACAATTCAGTGGTGTTAATTAATTATATCTGCAATGTTGTATTACCATCACTGCCACCCATTACCAAAAATTTTTATCAACCCAAACAGAAACTCTACCAATTAGGCATTAAAACTCCATTCTCTACCCCCACCCTGGTCCCTGATAACCTGTATTCCAGTTCCTGATTCTATGAATTTGCTTATTCTAATTGTTTCATATCAATAGGATAATATAATAGTTCTCCTTTTGTGTCCGGCATATTTCACTCAACATGATATCGTCAAGGTTCAACCATGTTTTCTCATGTATCAGAACTTCATTCCTTTCTACAGCCAAATAAATATTCTGCCATATGTATATATAACACATTTTGCTTCTTCATTCAACAGTGATGGATACTTGGGTTGCTTCCATCTTTTGGAAATTGTGAATAATGCCACTATGAACATCAGTGTGCAAATATCTGTTCCAATCCCTGCCTTCAATTCTTTCTGGTATATACCTAGAAGTGGGATTGCCATGTCATGTGGTAATTTTGTACTTATATTTCTGAGATATTGCCAAACTATTTTCCACAGTGGCTGAACCATTTTACATTCCCACCAATAATGAAGTTTTCCTATTTCTCTATATCCTCTCTAATACTTATTATTTTCCATTTTTTAATAGTAGCCATTCTACTGCATATGATATGGTATCTCATTGTAGTTTTTATTTGCATTTCCCAAATGGTTAATGATGTTGACCATTTTTTTCACATGCTTATTGTACATTTGTATATCATCTTTGGAGAAATTTCTTATCAAGTTTTTTGCTCAGTTTTTATTTTTTTAATTCACTTGTAAGAGTTTTTATATATTCTTAATATTAAATCCTTATCAGACATATGGTTTCCAAATATTTTCTCCCATTCTGTTGGTTTCCTTTTCACTAATATGATAATATCCTTAGATGCACTAAAGTGTTCAATTTTGATGAAGTACACTTTATTTTTTCCTTAGTTGCTTGTACTTTCAGTGTCATCTAGAAATCTATTGCCTAATACAAGGTCTTTCAGATATTTCTGATTTTTTTCCCCTAAGATATTTATAGTCTCTCCTTCTTATATTTAGGTTGTCGATCCATTTTCTTTATGGTGTGAGGTAGGGGTCCACTTTCATTCTTTTGCATGTTGATATCCAGTTTTACCACCACTATTTGTGGAAGAGACTGTTCATTCCTCATTGAATATACCTGACTTCCTTACAAAAACCAATTGGCCATAGAGAGTAGATTTATTTATGTGCTCTCTATATAATTCCACTGGTCTGTCCTTCTGCTGATACCACCCTGTTTTGATAGCTGTATCCTTGTAATAAGTTTTGAAATCAGGATGTGTGAGCCCTTTAACTTGGCTATTTTTCAAAAAGATTTTAGCTATTCTGGGCCCTTCCATATGATTTTGATCATTGGCTTTTTCATTTCTGTGAAGCAGGCTTTGGAAATTTTTGTTTTTATTTTTAAAGAAGTTTTAGATTACATAAAAGTTACATTAAAAATATAGGGGATTCCTATATACCCTAACCCCTCCCCCTCTCACACTTTCCCCTTTCAACATTTTTCATTAGTGTGGTACATTTGTTACAATTGATGAACAAATATTGAAGCATTGCTACTAATTATGGTCTATAGTTTACATTGTAGTTTACAATTTGTACCGCACAATTTTATAGGTTTTGACAAAATGTATAATGACCTATATCCATCATTACGATGTCATGCAGGACAATTCCAATGTCCCCAATATGCCCCATGTTACACCTATTCTTCCCTTGCCCTCCCCTTATAATGTCTGGTGACTACTGTCTTTATATTAATGTTACAAGTTCTTCTATTTGTAGAATAATAATCAATCTACTTTGATCCATAATTGCATTCCCCCTTATATTTGTGCATTCCTCAATCTTGAGTATTTGGGGCTTTATTAACCTTTCTTAATCAGCCATTATTCCCACCAGGCACTACTGACACAGCCAACTACATGATAATGTATATATCAATAAAGAGCCTCAGAATTTTATTTTATTTTGTTGTTCATAGCCTCAGTTTTATCTTATATAATACACGAATAATATCTACTTCACTGTTGGAGAATGTAATAATAAAATAATGTGTATAAATATGTCTAGCACACTCCTTGGCACAAAAAATGGAATCTAATCCCACATGTTTTAGCAAAAAAATATTTTTAATAATCACAGTTTATTATTATCTTTATCTCACATGTTTTAACAAAAAACTCTAAGGAATGCTTACCATGGAATTATCTTTTGCAGATTTGCAAGTTTTTATATCTGGAATGTTTTTCTCAAGAAGTGCGAGGAGCCACTTTTTGGATTTTGACCAGCTTCTAAGTGACAGAAAAAAACTTGGGTAGAAATCACTTCAGGGGTAACAGAGCACAGGATAAAAGAGGAAATGTCTATGAAATTACCATTACTTCTCCAAATTTCTTCTTCATTTTCAGCTAGAATTTCATGAGAGGCCTACCTTCAGACAATTGAGGAGGCAGTCAGCCATATTTTAGTGTCTTTTGCAAATAAATGTTTATATTCCTACAGGATTGGCTTTGACTAAGAAAACAGGGCCCCATGACTTGCTCTGTTTGCTTTTACTTTGGCTGTTGTAAATTGCAGGAGGATGAAAACACAGCACAGGGACCAACTACTGGCAGGGTTAATAAGCCAGGTAAAGCATATTAGCTTTAATTTTTTAAATCTTTCTGACAGTCACTATTGTAGACCTACTGCCAAGAAATTGAACAAATTATTCATTTACTTTGCATTTGAGGCATTTTATAAACACTAATCTGAACGAACTGTGAGAAATACACTTGATTATACCTCCAGATTACTTTTGCCTCAAAGAGAATGAGGACAACAATGTCTGTGTGAGAATGGTTGTGGTGGGGTTTTAATGGATCCAAACTGTAGCAATGAATGAATGAATGTGATAACAAAACACTGCAAGTGGTACAAAAGGCCTTGAATTAAAATTTTCGTCCAATTTCCATTTATTTTTCTTTCTTTTATTTTTTGCTCATCAAAACAAGGGAAAAAAAAGAAGAAGATCATCTCTCTCTCCTTCTGTTTCTCACACCAAAAACATACAGGTCATAAAGAAATAGCTTCTCTTTCCTACCTAAACTGTTACTATGTCTACTTAGATGTCTATTTAGAACAGAGAAATAAATATATGAGTGTGGAGAGAAGCAATAAATTAATTTTAGGAAACAACTCCCTACCTTAGGAGACATTCTGGTATCTGGGACCCATACTCAAAACCTTCATCATATGCTTGAAAATGCTGGTGGAACTCCCTGCTTTTCTTCTTATTTGTGGGGAAAAAACCTTTTTTAAAGAGTATATTCACTGTAACTGGATAAAGGAGATACCTACAAAGACAGAAATGCATAAAAAGTCATACCAACAACCAAAAGAAGAAAGGCACAAGATACAGGGTACAGAAGAGGGCAATATTTAATAGCTACACATTAGGGGCAGAGAATAATTAATATGTGACAGATACTTTGGGGGAAATTTTACTCTTAAAACATTTTAATGTTTTCTTACTGTTACCAAGATAATTTAGGGTTAACAAAAATTGTGGTCTTATTTACCTGAAGATTTTAAAATGCTTTCCAAACAAGCATTATTAACCCTGACAAATGTAAGAGGATAAGGAGAAATAAATTGATTCAATAGAATTCAACAAGCATTTATTGAGCAAGTAATGACAATAGCTAAGATATAGCCAAAGACTTTAGGAAGCAGCAAAAAAGAACCAAACAAAGAATCACCACATTTCCTAATATCTCATAAGATCCTATAAATTTAAAATATTGCATATTGAAATATACCTATCAACAAGTTTTAAATTAACTATACTAAAATTATTATTGTAACAAACTTTAAAAAAGAATATCAAAGATTGTTACTATGCCCTAGATTAGTAACACTAAATATTGTTTACTTAATTTTTATTTATCATGCCTTCCTCACAAGCAATTTTTCTAAATCCCCCTTCTCCCAAAGTTTCTAAGATACCTGAACATTTGCTTTGCTTTGTTGTAGATAATGGACGTGCTAAAAGTTTTCTCCATCCCACTGCCTCCTTCTGGACCTCTAAAAATTTGTTCAATGCCCTTCTGTTTTATGAGTCAGAATTAGAGCTGTTGAATTCTGTCTTCTACATTCTAGGAATCAGAGGTGGAAACCTACCTCAGGTAACTTCAATTTACCAAATCTCCTTATGCATGTGGGAGATTTTTCACATGCCCCCCATACCCAGTCCTGAACTTTGCCAGAAAACTTCAGACTATGGCTGAGCACTACCTGGAGGCCCCAGCTACTTTGCCATGTATGTTGGCAGCTCCTCTCCAGCGGGACCCGAAGGCTCAGTGCATTGGCCAACACTGACTTTGCCTCAGCTGACTTTTAGAGTCTCAACCATTTTTTGCACCCTTGTCATCTACTTCATGCATCTTGTCTCTCTCCTGTCCTTTCAACATCCTCTTGTTCTAAAAATCACAAACTACACTGAATATTTTATCAAAATTCTGACTGATGCATAAAAATTTTAAGAGGTAAATCCATATAGTGTAGACACAATCATGTAGAATGGCTAAGGAGAAATTACTGTAAATGTATTACAATGATTGTATTGGCTTTGATAACCAGAAAATAGGAATGCTAAACTGAAAATTGCCGGTAATTAGAATTTAAAAGCTTAAAAATCTCTTAATAGTCCAGTTATATAGACTTCATTAATCTGACAGATAGCTTTTAAAGTCTAACTTATAGACTTAAATTTTTTTTATTTCAAAAAAGCAAGATTAAATCATTTTAATGCATCTATTTACCTTACTAAGTTGTTCAGATCCATTGTCCCATGAGAACCTAAATTCTCCAGTTGTTCATGTAATTCTTCAGTAAGTTGTCCAGTGAATTGATACAGGTTGAAAGTCCCCATTTTTCCTTTCATCATAACAAAGAGTTTTTCATGAAGCGTAAAAAAGATATTCTTCGGAATCGATGCTATAAACAGAAAACTTTTTCAAAATAGGCAATAATTCCTTTAAGCATATGGTCAGCATACCTCTACTATTACTTGGTCATTTGGGGCTATAGCCAAGTGTTCCCAGTACGTGGGATAAAATCATCTCCTGCAAATAAAACTGGAATCAATTAATACTGTGAGATAGTAAAAGCCTGTAGGGTAATTCAAGTTAGGGGATTGTCTATAAATGGATGGTTAACAAGACCTCAGAGAATATCTCTTATTATGTCTGGTGGTTTTATTCCTAGGCTTAAAACTTTTTCTTGGCTTCTTAATGAAGCTTACAAAAGGCCTTCCACCATCTCTCCAGTTTTCCAGCAGTATTTCAAGCTCCCTCTCCCTCCAAGCATGCTTAAACACACAGACTTTTATATCCCAGCACATTCTGTTCTCTCTGCTTGGACATTCTCAGTTTTACACCACCATACCCCACACCCCCTACACACACCCAAACCACAAGCCTCAAGTTTCCCCTGCTAAATTCTATTCATTCTTCCAAGTTTCTTTTTGAATCTTCCTCCAGGAGGTTTGTACTAACCCCCATCTTGTGGCCAAAGAACAGGAAAAACGGGATTCATCTTGTAAATAGAGAATGTGAGAAGAATCCCCATTTTCTTTTATTTATTTATTTTTCCTATTTTTGTCTCCTGGCCCTGCTTCAACTGGTGTTCCCAGTTCCAAAACTGTACTTTCATAGTGGCAATGATGCAGCAACAACATGGACACCTAAAATCCTGAGAGAAAACCCATCTTCCTGGACAGAGGAACCAGAAAAAGAGGTCTTTGTGGTACAAATGTTGAAGAATCCCTGTTATTTTTACCCTCTTTTTTCTATTATCACTTCATTTGAGGTCAACTCCAGTCACACAGAACTATACAACAGTGACAGGGACTAAAGCTCTTGGAGAAACTCCTGGATTTCTAACCAGAAGACTAGAAAAAGGCACCACTGGAGCCAGAGAGTGGGGTAAATCCTTACAGGAGACAACTAGAAAAGGGGTCCTCCTAATCGTATATATGAATTAAAACAAGTTCCAGGCTCATCCCAAAGCTGTGCATAGGCAGAACAGACTTGAAACAGTATAGCAAAGGCTTTAAAAACTGAAGTATTATATAAACCAACTATTATATAGCACCCAAATATCAGACTAAATCCTGAGTGGCACATGCACAAACTAGATCTAAACAGCTTTGCAAAGTCTTTGAAAACTGAATGGACATTGTAACTGATGCAGAAGGTTGAAAAGAATTTGCAGTCTGAACACAAATAAATTGAATGCCTGCTAAAACAAAAAAATTCTCCAGAAGATTTTAAAAGGACCCAAATTCTCATAAGCCCAAAGCCTCATAATAAATAGTCAAATATCTTGGATACATTTCAAAATTACTTAACATATGAAGAGCAGAGAAATTTATATTTCTCAACAGAGAGCCAATCAACAGATGATGACTCTAAGATGACCCAGAGAGAGGTTTCCAAGTAACAATTATAACTATCTTCCATAAGGTAAAGATGAACATTCCTGAAAGAACGTATAGATAGAGATTCTCAGCAGAGAAATGGAAACTATAAAAAGGGGCCAAATAGAAATTTTAGAACTGAAAAATACAGTATCTGAAAAATAAAATTTAGTGATGGGCTCAATAGCATTTTAAAATGGAGATGAGAAAGTAAAGTCAGTGAAATAAAAAATAGGCCAATATATATTGTACAGTCTGAAGACAGAGAGAAAAAAAAGATTGCATAAAAATGAACAAAACTTCAGAAAACTTTAGAGCTATATTAATGGAGAAAGCATAAGCTTTTCAACAGATATGCTGTAGTAATTGGACATTCATATAAAAGTCATGAACCTTGACCTATACTTTACATCTTACATAAAAATTAATTCCAAATGGACCATAGCACTAAATGTAAAATGTAAAATGATGAAATTTTATAAAGGAAACAGAAAACAATTTTTGTGATCTTGGATTAAGGAAAGAGCTCTTAAATTTGATACTGAAAGCATGGTCTTTAAAAAATTCATAAATTTGACTTCATCAAAATTTAAATAATATTGTTCTACATAAGACAGCATTTAGACAAGCAAAAGTTAAACCAGGGACTGGGAGAAAATGTTTTCAAATCGACTATCTCACAAAAGACTTATTTTCAGATAGAACTCTCAAAGAAAATAAGCAACTCAATTTTAAAAATGGGAAAAAGATTTGAACAGTCCCATTACCAAAGAAGGTATACAGATGGCAAATAAGCATACAAAAAGATGATCAGCATCATTAGTCACAAAAGAAATGCAAATTAAAAACACAAGATACCACTACACCCCAATTAGAACATCTACAATTTTTAAAAAGCAATATTAAGTTGTGGAGAGGATGGGGAGCAACTGGAATTCTCATACATTGATAGTAGGACTGTAAAAATGGTACAGCCATTTTGGAAAACAGTTTCAAAGGTTTTATAATGTGAAACATACACATGCCATATTACCCAGAAATACCAATCCTAGATATAGAAACATAAGAAATGAAAACTTATGTTCAAATAGCTATATGCAAAGGTTTATAGCAGCATTATTCATAATTGCCAGAACCCTGAAACAATTCATCTATTTCAATGGGTGAATGGACAATCAAGATATGGTATAACCATATAACAGACTACTACTCAGTATTAAAAAGAAAAGAACTAAGGATACACACAATAGCATAAGTAAATCTCAAATGCATTATGCTAAGTGAAATAAGTCAGACTCAAATGCTATAGTCTGTATGATTACAATTATTTGACACCTGGAAAAGACAAATCATAAGGATGGAGAGGAAATCAGTGGTTGCCAGGAGTTAGGGAGGAGGTGAGGGTTTGTCTATGTGGGGCATAAGAGGGGATTTTACATGATGGAACTGCTCCATATCTTGCTTGTGGTGGTGTTTACACAATTCTGTGCATTTGTTAAACTCATAAAACTGCACACCAAAAAGGTCAATTTCATTATGTAAAAATTTAAAAACAAAATGTGAAAAAAAAGAGAGCCAATAAACAAGGATCAGCCACAGTGATTTTAGCACAGGGAGTAAGGAGTAAGGGAGTTTAGAAGTTGGAGGCAATGTTGCTGACCTCCCTTCTAATGCCTGGTGCTTCTTTAAAATTTACAAGCCAAAAATAATAAAATTAAAATGTGATTATTCATGCCACTGCCCTTATTAAGATGGTAGAGTGAAATGTTTCAGGGCTCCATGCCCTAACAAAAGCTTTGAACCATGAGCAAGAACTGGCAGAAATATTTCTCAAAGTTCCACAAAATAATTAAAGGATTGCTATAACAGGGTGAGCACTGATTCAAGACAAAGACCACTTAAAAGTGGTAGGATCTCATAGCTGCCTTGGATGGCCCCTCTCCCATCCCCTCACAGGTTTGGCATGGAGCTGGCCCACACCCCAGCATGGGCCCCTGGTCCTGGTTTTGGAGGAAGAGAGTAATCCTCATGTGCATACTAGAGGTATGACTGGGACAATCTGTCTGGTAGTTAACCGAGGGACTAACCCAGACACTCGTCATAGGCTCACTGCCCCAGAACTTGCCCTTCACGTAGAAGGCAGCTCACCAAACTCTTATACAACATTATGGGAGAAGAGTCAAGTCATGGCTGCCTGGGGCAAGGGAATGATGGCTGTAAGACATATAGTGCAGTGCCCAGGACCATAAGGAAAATGTTTGCTAGGGGAGAGGGGAAATTTGCTCTTTATAAATGGGGGAATTGTCAGGGCCATCCACACATGTCTAAGGTAAGACACACAAGTAGAAAGGATCATGGAGACCCTTACACTTTGGCCAGGAGCCATTTTCTAAACTCATTTTAGATAAGCCTGAAGGAAAGTACTTACACAGGTAAATCTGCAAAACTGGGAGAGATGTTTTATGTTTTCCTTGTTTAGTTAGCTTCTTGCATTCAAGGGAAGCTCTATCATAATACTAGATGGTTATAAGCTTATGGGACAGATGACTCAGAGTCTAAATTCCAGTGAAAACATATTAAAATATCAAAATGTCCATGTTTTAACAAAATATTACAAAACAGAGGAAAAAAACAGAAAGAGATGACCCAGACAAAGGAGAAGATTGAATCATTAGGAACCATCAATGAGTAGGATCAAACCTGGGACCTTTCAGATAAAGACTTTTAAACAATGATCTGAAGTATGCTCAAAGAGCTAAAGGAAAACATGGACAAAGAACTAAAGGAACTCAAGAAAACAATACAGGGACCCAAAAAGAATATAAATAGAGATGTGGAAATTATGAAAAGGAATCAAGAAGACCTTAAGACTGCAGTAATAGAAATTAAAAATAAGGGGTTCAACAAAAAATTGGAGCTGGTAGAAGAAAAAAATCAGTGAACTTGAAGACAAGGCACTTGAAATCATTCAGTCTGGAAGAGCAGAAAGAAGGAAGAATGAAGAAAAGTGAACAAAACTTAAGAAACCTGTGGAACATCATCAAATGTTATACATTGTGGGAGTCCTAGAAGGAGAAGAAAGAGAGAAAAGAGAAAGAGATAATATTCAAAGAAATAATGTCTGAAATCTTCCAAAATGTAAGGAAGATATGAATATGCACACATCCAAGACACTCTAACAAACTACAAAAGGATAAACCCAAATAGGCCTGAAGCAAAACACTGCATGCAAATAATGACTTCCAGGAGAAAATTTCAATGAAACTTTTATTACCGGCCAGGGCGCACTCTCTAATGAGAGTCACACCTAACGTCCGGAGACTGCAGTTTTTATATATTCCTTTCCCGCGCGCGCCACTTATTTCCGCGCGCGCACCAAAGGGCAGGATTGGGTTAAACATATACATTTCTATATAAGGTTATGAGTAAAGCAAGCAAGCACAGTTCCAGAAGCTGATGTTTGCTGTTCAGCAGGGAGGGGGAGTGGTTGATCTTTGGAGCATGATGTGCTGATTCTTATCAGACCCAGATGGGCACCTGGTTTTTCCCAACTGCAATTGTCAGAGGATTTTTCTACTGGGAATTTCCTGGTACTATTTTACTTCCTTCTGAGACCCACACTGAGGAATATGATCATTAAGCTCTTGAATGCCAAAGATAGATTTCTGAGAGCTGCAAGGAAAAAGCAATGTATCACGTACAGGGAGGTTCAATAAGATGAAGTATCGATTTCACATTGGAAATGATAGAGGTAAGAAGGCAGTAGAACGACATATTTAAAATGCTGAAAGAAAAAAATCTGCCAACTAAGAATTCTATATATGGCAAAATTATATTTCAAAAATGAGGGAGAGAAGATTCAAGATGGCGGAATTGAGAACGGCAGGGTGCATTCACCTTCCAGAAGCTGTGGGAAGACAGGCAGTTTTATAGAGCTTAGGGGAAGTGACAGGACCATGAAGTAAGCAGTGCATGCAACTGGCAAGGGGGCCCAGCCAAGCACTGGGGAAGTAGGGAGCCATGGGGCAAGTGATGTGGGTGGCATGTGAGGGAGACCCATTTTCCCCCATTTTATTTTACCTTTGTTGTCCTTTTCTTCTTTTTTTTCTTCTTTCCTCTTCCACTTTTTTCTTCTCTTTCTTTTAATAAGATAAGCATGGGCAATTCTAAAGATTTAGAATAAACTGAACCATGTGTCAAAGAAGAGCCTTAACACAAAGCCAAATGACAATAAAATCCTAAGCAAGAGAGAGAAACTGACCAACAGAGTAAACCCATCAAGATAAACAGACGCTTAGACATCAGCAAAAAATTACAATCCATACTAAGAAACAGGAAGATATGGCCTAGTCAAAGGTACAAATTAAAAAGCCAGAGGAGATGCAGAATTTGGAACAACTAATCAAAGATGTCCATACAAATCTCCTAAATCTATTCAAGGAAATGAAGGAAGAGATAAAAGATATTAAGAAGATGCTGAGTGAGCATACAGAAGAAACTGTAAACATAAATAAAAAAATAACAGCTCTTATGGTCATGAAAGGCACAATAGAAGAAATTTAAAATACACTGGAATCACCTAACAGCAGATTTGAAAAGGCAGAGGAAAGAAATCGCATATTAGAAGATAAGACATCCAAAATTGCACAGATAGAAGAACAGACAGAGAAAGAAATTTTAAAAATTGAGTAGTCTCAGAGAATTGAGTGACAGCATGAAACGCAGAAACATACACATTATAGGTGTCCCAAATGTAGAAGAGAAGGGAAAAAGGGCAGAAGGAGTGTTTATGGAAATATTGGCTGAAAATTTCCCAACTCATGAGGGTCATGGATGTACATGTTCTTAGTTTGCTATTATGTGGGACTTTTAGGTTAGATTCAATTAAGGAGCATTTTGATTAGATCACCTTTGATAAGATTGCTTTAATTAAGGGTCTTTGATTAGATTATGGGGTCCAGGGTGGGTCCTAATCCTTTTAATGGAGTCATATGTAAATGGAGGAGAACACAGAGAAAAAAGAAAAAGCTCTGCCATTTTACCCATCCATGTGAGAGGAGACTCCAGGATTGACTACAGTTGCAGAAAGACAGAAAGACAGAAACCCTGAAAGGCTGAGAGAAAGGCAAAGAGAAGTCCTGAGAAACTGAGAAAGAGGCCGGAGGCTAGAATCAGTGGAGAAGCTGAAGCAACGAGACCACTAAGAGGCTATTTAAAAGGTGAGTCTGGAGGAGAAAGCAGAGAGAGATTGGAAGACCCACCATTTTGCTGTACCACATGGCAGGAGTCCAGGATCCAGCAGCTGGCCTTTGTTAAGACAGAATCTCTGATGATGCCTTGATTTGGACATTTTCACAGCCTAAGAACTGTAAAATTTTACCCTAATTAATCCCATTAGAAAAGCCAACCAATTCCTGGTACTATACACCCAGCAGCTTTAGCAAACTAAAACACCCAGCATAGCATACTCCAAACAGAATAAATCCTAAGAGAAGTACATGAAACAAATAGTAATCAGATTATCAAAAGCCAAAGATAAGAAGAGAATACTGAAGGCAGCAAGAAAAAAAAGATTCATCACATAAAAGGAATGCTGGATAAGATTAAGTACTGATTTCTCATCTGAAACCATGGAGGCAAGAAGGCAGTAGTATGACATATTTAAGGTACTGCCAGCCAAGAATTCTGTATCCAGAAAAATTGTCCTTCAAAAATAATGGAGATATTAAAATATTCACAGATAAACAGAAATTGAGATAATTCATCAACAAAAGTCCTGCCCTATAATACATACAAAAGGGAGTTCTATAGGCTAAAAGAAAAGACATGGGAGAGAGGTTTGTAGGAGTGTGTAGAAAGGAAGATTATTAGCAAGGGTAAGAATAAAAAGAGAAACAAAATTAAGATATGACATATAAAAGCTTAAAGGTAAAATGGCTGAAGTATTGCCTTTACAGTAATAACACTGAATATTAATGGCTTATGTTCCCCAATTAAGAGATACAGATTGGCAAAATGGATTAAAAAAAAAAAAAAAAAAAAAAAAGATCCATCTATATACTATCTATAGGAGACTCACCTTAGACCCAAAGACACAAATAGGTTGCAAGTGAAAGGTTGGAAAAAGATATTCCATGCAAATGAGTGGTTCAAAATATTCACAGATAAACTGAACTAAGAGAGTTTGTCAATAAGAAACCTGCCCTTCAAGAAATACTAAAGGGAGTTCTGCAGGTTGAAAGGAAAAAACAGGAGACGGAGAGTTGGAGGAGAGTATAATAACTAAAAAGATAAAATGAGAAATAAAAATGACATATGGCATACATAAACCTAAAGAAAATATGGCTAATATAAGTAATTCCTTGACAGTAATAACATTGAATGTTAATGGATTAAAATCTCTAGTCAAGAGACACAGATTGGCAGAATGGATAAGGAAATATGACCCATCTATATGCTATCTACAAAAAACTCACCTTCAACCCAGGGACACAAGGAGGCTGAAAGTGAATGGTTAGAAAACATTTTACATGCAAACAATAACCAAAAAAGGGCAGGAGTAGCTATACTAATATCGGACAAAACAGACTTTAAATGCAAAACTATTGTAAAAGACAAAGAAGGTCACTATATATTAATAAAAGGGGTAATCTATCAAGAAGAAAGAAAGATCATAAACATTTATGCACCTAACCAGGGCACCTCAAAACACATGAGGCAAACATTGAAAAAAACTAAATGAAGAAATAGATGCCTTTACATTTTAGTGGGAGACTTTAATACACCATTATCACCATTAGACAGGACTTCTTGACAGAGAATCAATAAAGAAAAGAAGACCTTGAATAATACATTAGAGGATCTGGACCTATAGATTCTTCCCGAGTGCACATGGATCATTGTCCAGGATAGACCACATGCTAGGCCACAGAACAATTCTCAGTGAATTCAGAAAGATTGAAATTATACAAAGTAATTTCTCTGACCACAATGGAATGAAGTTGGAAATCAGGGGCAGAGAAAGCAGATTAGGCACAAAGATACAGAAGTTAAACACACTCTTAGACAATCAGAGGGTCAAGGAGGAAATTGCAAAAGAAATCAGTAATACCTTGAAACAAATGAAAATAACAACACAACATATCAAAACCTATGGGATGCAGCAAAAGAACATTAAAAGGAAATTAATAGCCATAAGTGCATATAATAAAAAAAGAAAAAAGAGCTAAAATCAAAGACCTAACTGCACACCTGAAGGAATTAGAAAAAGAACAACAAATTAACCTGAAATGAAGTAGAAAGAAGGAAATAACAAAAATAGGAACTAAATGAAATTGAAAATAGGAAAACACAAAACCAAAATCTGGTTCTTTGAGATTAATAAATTGACAACTCTTAGCTAGACTAACAAAGAAAAAAAGAGAGAAGATGCAAATACATAAAATAAGAAACAAGGAAGGGGATATCACCACTGACCCCACAGAAATAAAGAGCATCATAAGAGGATACTTTGAAAAATTGTGTGCCAAAAGGATGGATAATTTAGAGGAAATGGACAAATCCCTAGAAACACACAAGCAGCATAAATTGACAAAAGAAGAAATTGATGAGCTCAACAGAACAATCACAAGCAACGGGATTGAATTAGTCATCAAAACCCTTTCAACAAAGAAGAGCCCAGGACCAGATGGCTTCACAGGTGAATTCTACCAAACATTCCAGGAAGAACTAACACCAATCCTGCTTTAAGTCTTCTGAAAAATAGAAATGGAGGGAATATTCCCTAACTCATTCTATGATGCCAACATCACCCTAAACAAGCTAAACCAAGTTGCCACAAGAAAGGAAAACTATAGACCAATTTCTCTAAGGAAACTAGATGCTAAAATTCTCAACAAGATACTTTCTAATATAATACAACACACCAAACGAATTATACACCATGACCAAGTGGGTTTCATCCCTGGTATCCAAGGATGGTTCGCCATAAGAAAATCAATGTAATACACTCTATAAACAGATCAAAAGAAAAAAATCATATGATAATCTCTATAGATGCAGAAAAAGCATTTGATGAAATAAAGCACCCTTTTCTTTGGAATGACAGAGTGACAGAATTGGACTCAAATAAGTCCTCCCTGCACTTGGTTCATCAGTCCCTTCTATTCAAACTCATATGTGATGCTGGAGTTTTTAGGTATACTTCCAGAGACTGGAGCCTCTGGCCTACCTATGTGCCAGGTGTGCGTGGAATCTCGGTGGAGCTGCAATTCCTACCCTACAGCTCAATGGACTCATCCAAGTCACCTGGCGAGGAGATAACGATGGGCAACGGCCATCCCAGGGAATGGAGAGGGCCTGCATCTGCAGGCAGGATCATCCCACCCACCATATCCATGGGATATAAGCCCTCTCTCACTTGGAGGTGGAGTGGACATCACCATCCCAGTCCTCTCAGGATTGGGGGAAGAACTATGGACTAGAGTGGACTTAATGGTATTCTGTTGTACGCATATGGTGATTCTAGCAATGGAAGAAATTATGGCAATGAGGTGGAGCCGGAGGCCACTGGACACTTTCGGGGCAGGGAGGGGATGTGCAGTTGAAATACAGGGGCTTTTTCGGGACTTGGAGGTTGTCCTGAGTGCCATTGTGGCAACAGATGTAGGTCATTTTAAATCAGCACACAACCATTCAGAACTGTGTGGGAGAGAGTGTGGTCTACGATGTGAACTGTGGTCTATGGTTGATGGCAAGGCCCCAGGATGTGTAAGTCCATTGAGGGTGATGGGCCACACTTCTTGTGGGAGATGTTTGTGTGGGATATGGTGGGAGGTGTGGGAGGTGGGGAACATGGGAATCCCTGTAGGTTCCATGTAATATTTAGGTAATCTAAGCACCTCTTAAAAAAAAAAATATATATATATATATATATATATATAACATTTTTGTAAGCAAATGCACATATATGCATATATATTTATATACCATTTTACAAATATTGGTATGTATTGTGAAAAATTTGATTTTTACCCACAATAATAAATAAATAAATAAATAAATAAAACAATAGAAGGAAACTTCCTCAACATGATAAAGGGTATATATGAAATACCCACAGCTACTATCATATTCAGTGGTGAAATCCTAAAAGCTTTTACTCTAAAATCTGGAACAAGATGCCCACTGTCACTGCTCTTCTCTAACATTGTGTTAGAAGTACTTGCCTGAGCACTTAGGGAAGAAAAAGATATAAAAGGCATCCAAATTGGAAAGGAAGAAGTAAAAATTTCATTACTTGCAAATGACATGATCCTATACCTCAAAAGCCCTAAGAAATCTACAACAAAGCTTCTAGAGCTTATAAATGAGTTCAGTAAAGTGGCAGGTTATAAGATCATTGTGCAAAAATCAGTAGCATTTCTGTACATGAATAATGAGCAATCTGAGGAGGAAATCAAGAAAAAAATCTCATTTACAATAGCAACTAAAACAATCAAATATCTTGGAATAAATTTAACTAAAGATGTAAATGACTTGTATGCAGAAAACTACATAACAATCTTAAAGGAAATCAAAGAAGGCCTAAATAAATGGAAGAATATTCCCTGTTCCTGGATAGGAAGACTAAACATCATTAAGCTGTCTATCCTACACAAATTGATTTACAGATTTAATGCCATCCCAATAAAAATTACCACAGCATTTTTTACTCAATTGGAAAAGCTAACCATGAAATTTATTTGGAAGGGCAAGCCAAATAAATTGAATAGACAAAGACATATTGAAAAAGAAAAATGAAATTGGAGGAATCACACTACCTGACTTTAAAACATACTACAAAGCTACAGTGGTCAAAACTGCATGGTATTGGCACAAGGACAGACATACTCACCAATGGAACCTAATTGAGAGTTCTGATATAGATCCTCACATATACAATCAATTGATATCCGACAAGGCCACCAAGCCTACTCAATTGGGAGAGAATGGCCTCTTCAACAAATGGTGCTTGAAGAACTGGATATTCATATCCAAAAGATTGAGAGAGGAACACCATCTCACACCTTATACAAAAATCAAATAAAAATCTTAAATATGAGAGCCAAGACCATAATGATCTTGGAGAATAATGTAGGGAAGCATATACATGATCTTGTATTAGGAAATGGTTTCATGAACTTTATATCCAAAGCACAAGCAATGAAAGAAAAAATAGATAAATGGGATCTCCTCAAAATTAAAAACTTTTGCACCTCAAAGGAGTTTGTCAAGAAAGTGAAAAGGCAGCCTACTCAATGGGAGAAAATATTTGGTAACCATATATCTCATCAGGGCTAATATCCAGCATATATAAAAAAACCTTACACCTTGAAAATAAAAAGACAAACAACCCATTTAAAAAATGGGCTAGTGATTTGAATAGACACTTCTCCAAAGAAGAAATACAAATGGCTAAAAAGCACATGAAAATATACTCAACATCACTAGCTACTAGGGAAGTGCAAATCAAATCTACAATGAGATATCATCTTACACCAATTAGACTGGAGGCTATTAAAAAAACAGAGGACTACAAGTGTTAGAGAGGATATGGAGGAATGGGAACCCTTATCCACTGTTGGTGGGAATACAGAATGGTGCAACCATTGTGGAGGACAGACACGGTTCCTCAGGAAGCTAGCTCTAGAACTGTCATATGATCCAGCAAACCACTACTGAGTATATACCCAGGAGAACTGAAAGCAGGGACACGAACAGACATATGCACACCAAGGTTCATAGTGGCATTCTTCACTATTGCCAAAAGTTGGAGACAGCCCAAATATCCATCAACAGAGGAATGGATAAGAAAACTCTGGTATATACATACAATGGAATATTACTCAGCTGTAAGAAGGAATGTAGTATTAACACATGGAATAACATGGATGAACCTGAAGACTTTATGTTGAGCGAAGCAAGCCAGGCACTGAAGGACAAATATTACATGACCTTACTGATATGAATTACGCAAACTGAGCAGACTCACAGAGCTAGAGAAGATAAGTTTATAGGACACAGAAAGGGAGTAGAGGGTTGTGAGTCAATGCCCAAATAAGAAGGTGGAAGGGTGTAGTTGTGCATTGGATGGGCATGACATTGGTGCTGTATTGCTATTGGGTTGGGCAGTGCTGGTCTGTGAGGGGGATGGGGGGGGAGGAGTTGCACTGTCCATGGAACTGGCAGGAGGGTCGGGGGAAGGAGCAGATAAACTCTGGGGATTTATGGGTATGTAGTTGAAACGACAACATTAGGAAGGTTCTTTTGGCAAATATGGCAGGGGAGGGCTACTGGTTTAGGGTGCTGGATGTGGGGGGCTTGCAGGATAGTGTGTACCTGGTACAGGCTTCTAGGGAGTGTTAGTGCTCATCCTGTCATAGTGCATTGTATCAGTGGGTGGAGACCCACCCAATGAAGAGGAAGGTGTTGGCCTCCCATCCTGGCAAGTCCTGCTATGTTCTCAGAGAGAGGGACAGGAGTCTCTTGAGAGCATAGGCAGTGCCTAATAGGGGAGGACAGGCCAGTATGTCAAGCCCTCAGTGTTGTTGCAAGTAACTATGAATCTTGTTCTTCAAGGAGTGAAGCTTGGTGGTTATCAATTGTCCTGAGGGGAGGGGGAGGGAGGAATATAATAGATGGAACATGGGGCATTTTTGGACCATTGATATTGTTCTACATTATCTTGCAATGATGGATACAGGCCACACTATATTTCGTCAAAATTTATAGAAGTTTATGGTCCAAAATGTAAACCATAATGTAAATCATTAATTATGGTTAGTAGCAATGCTTCAATATTTGTACATCAAATGTTACAAATGTACCATCCACTTGTAAAATGTTATTAACAGGGGAAAGGGGAAAAGGGGGAGGATGTTGGGTATATGGGAATACCCTATATTCTGTACAGGACTTTTCTGTAACCTAAAGCTTCTTGAAGATAAAATTAAAAAAAAAAAAAAAAAAAAGATACTGGGGGAATAAATGGAAGAAAATGTCACTGTATATACAAGACAACAGATCTTACAGTGATGAAAGATGTAATGCCAATAAATTTTTTAAAATTTTGTTTTTATTTTTTTATTACTTCAAATTTTTTTAACTTTTTGTATTTTATTTGTTATTTTTAAAACTATCATTATTTCATTTTCTCATTAAATTTATTCATTTATTTTGGCTTCATTTTTGAAGAAGTTTTAGATCACAGAGAGGTTACAACTGTGGCAGGGGAGGATCACTGGTGCGGGGTTTCAGTGATGGGGGGATGCATGGGAGGAGGTTCACCTGGGGCATACCTATAAAGCATATGAATGAGTTCAAGTGTTCATGGGGCATTGTCATGGTGGGTGAAGATCCACACAATCACCGAAAGAATATCGAATTCCCATCCTGGGCAGTTCTGCCACATTCTCTAATGGGACAGCAAGAATCCCCTGAGTACAGGGGCAGGGACTAGTGAAGGGCCATTGATGGGTCCTTCATATTGATGACTGTACTTATGAACCTTTTCTTTTGAATTGGAAACTTAGCCTATGATTATAGGTTACCTAAGAGTTACCTCCTGAGAGCCTCCTTGTTGCTCAAATTTGGCCTCTCTCTAAGTCAAACTCAGCATAAAAAAGCATTACCTTCCTTCTGGCATGGAACATGACTCCCTGGAACTGAGGGATTACTACTATAAATGCAACTGGAAAAAGTCCTTGACCAAAAGGGGGAAAGGGTAAAGACAATAAGTTTATATGGCTAAGACTACAAAGTGAGTCAGGAGATCATTCTAGAGGTTATGCTTTTGCACGTCTCAGCAGGATCTCATTGACTGCCGCAGTAAATATTGCCTCAAATAGTGGGGCTCCTGAGGGCTCTGGAAACATCCAGACACCATAGGCAGGGCTGATAGCCCAGGAGTTTGGCAATCTGCCAGTGGGCCCTACTTTGGAATTTATGCTCCCCAGTGTGACAGAGTCAGACTCAGATGTGGTTTCCCTAAACTTGGCTCTTCTGGTCCTTCTATATGAACCTATAGTTAGTACTAAAGTTGATAGGTATATGTCCAAGAGACTTAAATCTTTGGGCTTTCCATGTGCCAATTGGGCCCTGAATCTCAACAGAGTTGCAACACCTACTCTCCAGTTCGTTGGACTCTTCCTGGACAACTAACAAGGAGATGATGATGTACAATGACCATCCCAAGGAACATAGAGAGTCTACAACTGTAAGCAAGATAGTCCCATCTATCTGCCCCATGGGATCTAAGCCCCCTCTCAATTACAGGCAGAGTGGGCATCACCATAGGGGAATGAATGATGGACTAGAGTAGACTTACTGTTATTCTACTATGGACTTACAGTGATTCTATCAATGGAAGAACTTTTATCATTGATGTGGAGTCAGTGGCCACCAGAGATTCTGAGGGGATGGAGAGGGAAATATAGGGTATTATAGGGGCATTTTTTGGACACTAGAATTGTCCTGAATGATGTTGCAATGACAGATACAGGCCATTATATAGCTTGTCATAACTTACAAATTTGTGTGGAAGAGAGTTTAAACTATAATGTAAACTATAATCCACATTTAGTGGCAATGCTCCAATTTGTGTTCATCAATTGTAACAAATGTACTACACTAATGATGGATGTTTTTAATGTGGGAAAGTGTGAGAGGAGTTCAGAGTGGAGCACATGAGAATCCCCTACATTTTTATGTAATATTTATGAAATTAAGTACTTTTTAAAAATAAAAATATATTTAACAAAAGAAAAACTAATCCCAAAGTAAGCAGAAGAAAAGCAATAACAAAGATTAGAGCAGAAATAAATGAAATTGAGGGCAAAATCAAATAGAGAGATTCAACAAAACCAAAAGTTGGTTCTTTGAGAAGAGCAACAAAATCAACGAACCATTAGTTAGACTGAAAAAGAAAAATAGAGAGAAGATGCAAATAAATAATATCAGAAATGTGTGGGGGGGCATTATTACTGACTCCACAAAGATAAAAGAGATCATAAGAAGATACTATGAACAACTGTACACCACCAAAGTAGACAATGTAGATGAGATGGACAAATCTCTAGAAACACATGAACAAACTATACTAACCATAGAAGAAACAGAAGACCTCAACAAACCAATTACAAATAAAGAGATTGAAACAGTCATCTAAAACCTCCCCAAAATGAAAAGCACAGGACCAGGTGGCTTTATAGGTGAATTCTACCAATAATTCTAAGAGAATTAATATCAATCTTGTTCAAACGTTTCAAAAAAATTGAAAAGGAGGAACATTATAAAACTCTTTCTATGAAGGCAACATCACCCTAATACCAAAGCCAGATAAAGATACTATGAAAAAATAAAATTACAGACCAATTTCTCTAATGAATATAGATGCAAAAATCCTCAATAAAATACTTGCTAATCAAATCCAAAAGCATAAAATAATCATACATAATGATCAAGGGTTTGATCCCATATGTGCATGGATGGGGTCAACAGAAGAAAATCTATCACATGTGTAATCTATGTGTAATATACACATGTAATCTATGTGTAATACATCACATTAATATATTGAAGAATAAAAATCACATGATCATCTCAATTGATGCAGAAAAGGAATTTGACAAAATGCAGCATCTTTCTTGATGAAAACACTCTGAAAGATAGAAATAGAAGGAAATATACGCAACATGATAAAGTACCTATATGAATAACCCACAGCTAACATTGTACTCAATGGTGAAAGACCAAAAGCTTTCCCACTAAGATCAGGGACAAGACAATGATACCCATTGTCACCACTGTTATTCAATATTGTGCTAGAAATTCTAGCTAGAGCAATTAGGCAAGAAAAAGAAATTAAAGGCACCAAAATTGGAAAAGATCCTATACCGAGGAAATCCTGAAAAAACCACAAATATGCTACTAGGGCTAAAAAACAACTTCAGCAAAGTGAAGGGATACAAGATAATATGCAAAAATCAGTAGTGTTTCTTTACACTACTAATGAGCAATCTTAGGAGGAAATTAGGGGAAAAAATTCCATTTACAATAGCAACTAAAAGTATCACACATTTAGGAATAAACTTAACCCAAGACATAAAGGACCTGTATGCAGAAAACTACAAAACACAGCTAAAAGAAATCAAAGATGGCCTAAACAAATGGAAGGACATTCCATGTTCATGTATTGGAAGACTAAATATCATTAAGATGTCAATTCTACCCAAATTTATATACAGATTCAATGCAATCCTCTATAAAAATTCCAAAAGCTTTATTTGCAGAAATGAAAAAATCAGTTATCAAATTTATTTGGAAGGGTAGGGGCCCCTGAATAGCCAAAAATATATTTTAAAAGAAGAATGAAGTTGGTGGACTCATGTCCTGACTTTAAAGGATATTCATTACAGTGGTAAAAACAGCACAGTACTGGCATAAAGATAGACAGACTGACCAATGGAATTGAACTGAGAGTTCAAAAATAGATCCTCACATCTGTGGTCAAGTGATTTTCACATGGCTGTCAAACCCACCTAGCTCGGGCAAAACAGTCTATTCAACAGATGGTCTTGGGAGAACTGCATAATCATATCCAAAAGAAAGAGGATCTGTATCTCACATGTTATACAAAAATTAACTCAAAATGAATTAAAGGCCTAAAAATAAAAGCTAGAACCATAAAACTCCTAGAAGAAAATGTAGGGAAACATCTTCAAGATCTTGTGGTAGGTAGGGGCTTCTTAAACCTTACATCCAAAGCATGAGCAACAAAAGAAGAAATAGAAAAATGGGACCTCCTCAAAATTAAACACTTTTGTGCTTCAAATGACTTTGTCAAGAAAGTGAAAGGCAGCCTACTCAATGGGAGAAAATTTTCTGAAATTATATATCCAATAAGCGTTTGATTTCCATGTAATATAAAGAGATCATAAAACCCAATGATAAAAAAACAAGCAACCCAATTAAAAAATGGGAAAAAGACATGAGTAGACATTTTTCTAAAGAGGAAATACAAATGGCCAAAAGCATATGAAAAGATGCTCAACATCACTAATTATTAGGGATATGTAGATCAAAACTACAATGAGACATCATTTCATGCCTTACAGAATGGCCATTATTTAGAAAAATAGAAACTACAAGTGCTGGAGAGGATATGGAGAAATTGGAACATTCCTTCAGTGTTGGTAGAATGCAGAAGGGCACAGACTCTATGGAAGACAGTTTTTTTTTTTTTTTTTTTTTTTTTTTTTTATTATGGGTAAAAATCAAAATTCTCACAATACATACAAACATTTGTAAAATGATATATAAATATATATGCATATATGTGTATTTGCTTACAAAAATGTTATTTATATATATATATATATATATACATATATTTTAAGAGGTGCTTAGATTACCTAAAATTGGAAGACAGTTTTGTGGCTCCTCAGGAGCTTAAATATAAAACTGCCATATAATTCAGCCATTCTTCTACTAGGAAGATACTCAGAAAGAACTGAAAGCAGAGATATGAACAGACGTTTGTATACCAATGTTCATAGCAGCATTACTCACAATTGCTAAAAGATGGAAACGAGCCAAGTGACCATCAATTAATGAATGGATAAACAAATGTGGTATTTAAATATGATGGAATACTATTTAGTTGTAAGAAGAAAGGAAGTCAGGGTGCCTGTAACAACACGGATGAACCTTGAGGACATCGTGTTGAGTGAAATAAGCCAGACACAAAAAGACAAATATTGTATTATCTCATTAATATTACCTAAATACGATGAGTAAACTTATGGAGATAAACTCAAAGTATAGGTTACTCAGAGATAGAATGTGGATAGAAAAGGAGGAGCTGATGCTTACTGTATGTAGAATTTTTAGTAAGGTTGATTGTAAATGTGTGAAAATGGATAGAGTTGATGGTAACACGTTCTAGTAAGTATAACACTGCTGATATATAAATGTGATTGTGGCTGAAAGTGGTAGTCTAGGGATGTAAATATCAATTGAAAGGAAGCCAGAGAATAATATAGGGACTGTATAACATAGTGATTTCAGTGGTGGATGAGGATTATAGTTAATAGTACAAATACAAGAATGTTCTTCTATTTGAAGGTGTTAAGAATATGGTGATACATGGGAAAAATACAATTAAGCTACCTAATGGGCTATAGTTAACAGTAATATTGTAATATTTTTCCAGCAATGGCAAAGCAGTTACTATATGTTCTATATGGGAATTTTCCTTTTGGAGTAATGAAAACATTCTAAAATTGACTGAGGTGATGACAGCACAAATCTGTGATGAAATTGAGAACCACTAAGTATACACTTTGGATGGAGTATAGGAGGCAAGTGACTGTGTAACAGTGAACCCTGTGGTGGATGATGTATTGCAGTTAACAAATATGAGAACGTTCTCTCATGAACTATAACAAATACACAATACTAGTACATGGTGTTAATAATAGGGTGGTTTGTGGGAAAAAATGCACTAAATGTAAGATTTACATTTAAGTAATATTTTGATGATGTTCTTTCATAATTTGTAACAAATGTTCTACAACAACGCAAGGTGTTTGCGGTGGGGCGATGTATGGGAATCATATGTTTGGTTGCATGACTGTTTTGTAAACTCACAACTTCTCTAATTTAAAAAAATGTAATGATAAATCAATGGTTTTTTACTCACAATGTATAAACATGTAATTTGTAACAAGAACTGCAAAAAGTTGGGGGAGAGAGGAGTATAGAAACATAGTTTGTGTATATTATTAAAGTTAAATTGGTACCAAACAAATGAGATTAAGATTTAGGATGTTAAATTTAAGCTCCATGGTAACCACAAAGAAAATATCAGAGAATATACAAGTTTATAGAGCCAGAAATCAGAGTATAAGTTGCTAGGGGAGGGAGGTAGGGATGGAGAGTTTATGCATAATGGGTTTAGGGTTTCTGTTTTGCGAGAAGGAGAAGTTTAGTGATGGAAGGAAGCGAAGGTACCACAAGATGAATGTGATTTCTCCCACTGAATGGTATGCTTGGGAATAGTTGATATGTGAAAGTTTCTGATATATATATGTTTCTACAATTTAAAAAAAAAAGAAAAGATTAGAGCAACTAAAGAGAGAATAACAATTAAATGCAATGCATGATACTTAACAAGGGAGGAGAAAAAGTTCAAAAGGACATTGTTGGAGCATATGAAAAATTAGAATATAGACTGAAAACTTTATATCAATGTTAAATTTCTTTCATTTAAAAACTGCACTTAAGATGGTTACATAAGTGAACACCCTTGGTTCTTAGGAAATGAGCATGGCAGTATCAAGTGTTTAAGGATCATGAGGTATACAATCTACACTCAAGTGTTCAGAAAATGGATTGAGAGTTACACAGATTAGACAGATAGACAGATAGATAGACAGACAGACAGAATGATATGGCAAATGTGGCAAAATATTAAAACTGGTAGATCTGGGTAATTGGGTAGGGAAAGGGTAGAGCTATGTTGGAATTCTCTGTATGAGATTTGAATTATTTTTGTAACTACCCTGTAAATTAGAACATATTTCAAAATAAAAAGTTTTAAAAGATTAAATTATTCATTAGCAAGAGCCATATAGTTGGATCTTTTGACAAAAGACTTCCATAACTATGATGTTTAATAAATTTTACTATGGGAATAATTAAAATGGAAAATACAAAGAATTCAAGGAAACATAGAAGTTTTTGCCATGCTAAGTGAACATGAAAGACCAAATAGAACATATTCCATGAGGGTAATATACAAAATTATGTAGAAATGTGGAAGTAATATGCAAACCTGGGATAAAACTGTATTATTAATGACAGCTAACATTATTGAGAACCTACCTTGTGCCAAGAACATATATATTATTTTCTTTAATCTGCACAGTAACTCTGGGAAGTATTATTATCATCATTTCACAGACACAGAAATTGAGGCTCATCACATAGATAATAATTGCTGTAGTTGAAATTTAATTTAATTCTACCTGATGGTAAAGCCCATACTATTTCTTTCATTAATTAGAGTGTTCATGTATCTTCTGCTATACAAACTGCTGGTGAGATTGGAGTGGTGGTATTATGAGCAGGTTTTTTTTTTTAAACTTGTTATTTCTTCATATTTTTTCTTTAACCCTGTTTTATTATGTTTGAAGTAACTTTTTCAAAAAATAATTTTTGATTTTATATTTCATCATCGTAATTTGTATAGGTTACACTTTGAGTAATTAATCAAAAGTAATTTTTAGATTTCCTGAGCATACATCTTCTCTGTGGTGGTGGGATATAGGAAATAATTCAGAAGGTGGCTCAAGAGTAAATATTACCATATTTTGTGTGTTAAATAGAAATATTTTAAACATGAAAGTACCCAGGGTAATCACAGGTAAAATACTTTGATCACTTCCATACATCTCTGATAGATAAGTAATTTGGTACAATTTCTGAAAGCATATGTGACCACACAGATCAAGAGCCTTCAAAATATTTATATTCTTTGATCTAGTTCCATAGTCCCAAACTCAAGAAGCACCAAATAGCCAAAAAAATTTAACCAGCATATTGTAATTTTCGTGTAAGCAAGGAGAAAAAGTAATATATTATTGATCACCAAGAGCTTTCAAAGCAAACCTTTGTCCTTAACGGCAAGAAATGCACAAGAGGCTACAGGGAAAGGAACCCTTAAGAGAGAAGAAAAAATGGAAAACAGAGAAGAAGCTATAGACAGGAGAAAGAAACGCAAACATTGTGAAAACAGAGAAGAAAATTAAGGAAAAAAAAAAAAAAAAAACAGGCACAAAATTAACTAGCTCTGCATTCTTGTAAGGACAAATGGCCTCAGCACATACATTTACAGTCCATGAAGAAATACAGACAGACAGCCACACTGGAAGCATGCTGATCACTACTATCCAGCAGTCTCTAAGGATGGAAAATTCATAAAAGGGTAAGCCAAGCCCCACATACCTTAATAGCCCTATGGGATGTGTCAGGAAATGTCACTGTAAAGGGTTTACTAAGCAGTAGGGTTCTACTTTTGGGGAGTAGAGGAGTAACATGTAATCAAGCCAAGAGCTGTAGCCTGTAGAACAGTATATACACAAGCAGCAGAACAGAGCTAGCAATATGTTTGAAGCTGTCTCCTGATTCCAAATACTCTCTAAAGAAAACAACCAAGATGTAACATCATCTCTTACTCATGGCTAATTGAAATCTATGTATCTCGTGCTGTCAAAATTTGGTTTTTAATGACTGGACATATACTCTTATACTCTTTTCTCCTTCTACCCTAGAGAATAAAACAATAGTCTCTCATCATTCTAGATAGAGGAGTGAGGATGTAAATTTTACATAAAATAATTCTTGGATTCCAATGTTGTATTTCAAGTGAAGTATTTGAAAGCATCCTTTACCTGCACGATAGACGGGAGTTTGCACTGCTAGTTCAAAATCTACGTTTCTGGATTTTAGAAACACATTAATTCCCTCTTCTTCAGTAACAAAGGTCATTCGTTTTCCCACAGCAAAGATTGTAAATATTGGTCCATACTGAAATAAAACAAAAACACAGATCATATTAGTAAACATTTTAACATCTCAGAGAAATAGGCTACTGAGTTATGGGCTATGGTTAGAACAGTATTCCTCAAAAATCTCAATGATGAAGTTATAGTTGAGAAAAAAAAAATTACAATAACTATTAACTATAGATTTTGACTAAATCAGACAAATGCCATGAGAAAAATACATTTTGAGATTTCTCAGTCTTCTCGGGCTACCATTCAATGATTTTCAGATACCTCAAGATTAGTATAGTGAAAGACACTATCTACTGCTAGGTCATCTAAAACCACATTATACAAATGCTAATTTGTTCTGTCCTAATATTTAACCTTCTTTTTGATGATATTATTATTTACTTGAAACTTTCTTTCTTGTAGTATAAATGATTATTAGACACTGTGATGTTTGGACAGTGTGTTCAAAATATCAGTAGGCTTTTAAGCCGCCCATAGCTCAACTTTGCACAAGAAAAAGATAAAAATATTGCCAACTGGTTGCACTTTAAATTCATGGCCACTCATGACATTACTACATTACATGACATTAAAACACTGTCTTGTAATATTAAACACTCCTCTAGTATGTTCACTTTCTCACATTCCACAATAACTATTTCACCTGAACACCTTGCCTAATCCTCTTCACTCTGAGATGGCATCCCTGCCTTATAACCCATCGAAAAAAATGGAAGCAATCACGTAAGAACAACCTCTTCTTCTCTCCATCAAATCTTGAAAGATAAACATGCTTTCTTTTTCTGTTAACACATATATAAGGTCTTCCCCAGTGAAATGCCAACACCCCTTCACTTGTATTCTGGACCCCATGCTTTTTTTTTTTAATAATTATTTTTATTTTTATTTTTAAAGAAGCTTTAGATTACATAAATGTTACATAAAAAATATAAGGGATTCCCATATGCCCCACTCCATTTCACCCTCTCCATTAGCTCACTCTGAGCAGACTACAAACAAACTCTAGTGCAGGGTTTCTAAACCTTGGGCCCATGGACAGATTTCAGGTAGTCTGTGACCTTGGTTGAAAGAAAAAAATTCTGTATTTATTTTCAGTGACCTCTAAATAAAATTTAGCATTTTCTTCAACTGTGAATGTAGGCAACAAACCACAGTCTTACCCATGGTTCTGCCATCAAATAAAACTACCCATACTTTCTTATCCCATTAGAGTTATTAAAATATCTCAAAGTATCAGCTACATTCATCTGTACTTCAAAATTACAGGTGTTTCTAAGACACACCATGAGATCACACATGATCACTCAGGCAACAAAACTGGGTGATTTCAGGCAACTGTGGGCCCAATAATCACTAAGCCACCAAATAGTAACATCCCATTCTCCAACATCAGTGGTCCAGACATGTACATTGCTTTCCAACAGTCTCTATCTACAGCTGTTTGTTGAACAATACTCGGAGTTATTTTCATTGTTCACTGTTGGCTAAAGTTTTGTTCAAATGAGAACTTTTAACTTTCCATTAGGAAAGTGGCCTTTTACATCAAAGGCTACAAATATAGATCAGCCAGGTTTGAATACATCAAATAGCTGAGATAGCTGCACTTACTGCAAAACAATTGCACAGGGAAAATGGTCATGCATGGTATTACAAATTCCGCAACAGTGGCGTTTTGTTTTATTTTCTTTCCTTTTGTTTTTTCTTGTACATCAGCCCTCTCGATGTTATGAAATAAATGTAAGTGCATGTAGTATGTAGTAGAAGTGATGGTGTTATTTTTAAACTTTTATTTTAATATAATGGTTGATTAATATGCAGTTATAAGAAATAATTCAGAGATCCCATGCATTTGTTACCCTGTTTCCCCCAGTGTTAATATCTTGCAAAACTATAGTATAATATCACAACCAGGATAACGAATGGACACAGTCAATATATGGAACACTTTCATCACCACTGTATTAGTTTCCTAAGGTTGCCTAACATATTAACACAAACTTGGTGGCTTAAAACAAACTTATTGTCTCTCAGTTCTGGAGGTCAGAAGTCTGAAATCAAGGTGTCTGAAATCACGTTCTCTCTGAAACTGCAGGGAAGAATCCTTCCTTGTCTTTTCCTAGCTTGTGTTTGAATAGTTTGTTTGCCAGCCATTTTTGGCATTCCTTGGCTTGCATCTGCAGCACTTCATTCTTTGCTTTGGTTGCCACATGGTATTCTCCTCCCAAGGGCCTGTGTCTCTTTTCTCCTTCTTATAAGGACATCACTCTTACTGGATTAAGAGCTCACCCTACTCCAGTATGACAGCATCTTAACTTCTATCTCCCATGACCTATTTCCAAATATTCTGAGGTACTGGCATTAGGACTGAGGTACTGGCGTTAGGACTTCAACATATTCTTTTTGGAGGACACAATTTAGCCCATAACAACCTCAAACCCTTCAAATTGCCTTTTATAGCCACACCTGCTTCCTTCCCTCTCCCTGTTTAACTCTTTAATCTTTTCTCCATTTTTAGAATGTTGTCATTTCAAGAATGCTATATCAATGGAATCATACAGTATGTAAATTTGGAGATAGGCTTTTTTTCACCCAGAATAATTCTCTGGAGATTCATCTAAGTTATTGTGACTATCAATAGCCATTCTCTTTCCTTGGGGACGGTGGGAAGTGCGTATGGTTTATTATCCAGGAAAAGCCATAAGTTAGGTCAGAAAGAAGTCTCAATCTATTCAAAAAATATTGAAATTATAAAATGTAATTTCTCTGGTCAAAATGGAATGCAGCTAGAATTTAGTAACAGAGGGAGAACTGGAAAATTCACAATTATGTGGAAATTAAATAACACATTATTTTTTGTTCATTTTTTTAAAAAAGACGCTTCAGATTACATAAATGTTACATTGAAAATTTAGGGGATTCCCATATACCATACTCTTCTCCCTCCCACACTTTCTCCCATTAACAACATCTTTCAGTAGTGTGGTACATTTTTTACAATTAATTAACACATATTGAAGTATTGTTACTAACCATGGTCTATAGGTGTAACATGGGGCATTTGGGGGACATTGGAATTGTTCTGCATGACATTTCAATGACGGATACAGGCCATTATACATTTTGTCAAAACCTATAAAATTGTGCAGTGCAGAGTGTAACCCATAATATAAACTATAGACCACTCCTTTTTATTGTGACAATTTGTTTAAACATTGTTGAAGGACATTTGGGTTCTTTTCAGTTTTGGGCTGTTACAAACAAAGCTGCTATAAATACTCATGCATAGGTTTTGTGTGAACATAAGTTTTCATTTCTCTGGGACAAATGCCCAGGAGTACAATAGCTGGGTCATATACTGGTTACATGTTAAGTTGTTTAAGAAACTGCCTTCTGTTTTCCAGAATGGCTGTACGATTTTACATTCCCAAAAACAATGTATGGATGATCCAGTTTCTCCATATTCTGGCATTTGGTGTTGTTACTATTTTTTATTTTACTATTCTGATAGGTGTGTAGTGATATCTCATAGTGGTTTTAATTTGCATTTCTGTAACAGCTAATGAGACTGAACATCTTTTCATGTGTTTATTTACCATGTGCATATCCTCTTTGGTGAAATATCATTTGCCATTTTCTAACTGTATTCTTTGTGATTTTTACTGTTGAGTTTTGAGAGTTCTTTATAAATTCTAGATACTAATCCTTTGTCAGATATGTGGTTTGCAAATATTTTCTCCCAGTCTGTAGTTTGTCTTTTCATCCCTTTAACAGGCTGTTTCACAGAGATAAAATTTTTAATATTGAAATGGGCTTATCTATCAATTTTTCCTTTTATAGATCATACTTTTTTCTTTTTTTTTAGTCTCCAAAGAGACTTCCATTAGCAATAATCGCACCTTTGATAAACCTCATTGGCTATGATACTGACATTGCGCAAAGCTATGGACTGTACTTTTTAAAAATATATATTTTTATTAAAGAAGTTGTGAACTTGCAAGACAATCATGCACATGTGTGGCATTCCCATACAACACCCCTCCACCAACACACCACATTGTGATGGAACAGTTCTTACAGATTTTTAGATAATATCATCAGACTATTACCACTAACTATGGTCTATAGCGTACATCTGGTATCTTTTTCTATACCTATTATTAACACAGAACATCTTTGGAATTGATGCAAGAATATTACAGTATTGCTGTTAACTATAGTCCATAGGTTACATTAATTGAATTTTTCCCATGCTTCTCCATATTCTTACCACCTTGCACTAGTGATTACATTTGTTCTAGTTCATAGAAGGACATTCTAGTATTTGTACTACTAACCACAATTCTTACCCACCTCTGGGTTCACTATGTTATTCAATCCCTAAATTATTCTTTAGCCTTCTTTCAACAGACATTTACATCCCTAGACTACCCTTTACAGCCACAATGCCATTTATAAATCAGCTGCATTAGTTCTACTCACTCTAATGTGTTACCACCAACTCTATCCATTTCCACACTTTTACAGTCAAGGTAATTAAAATTTCTACAGACATTAAGCATCAGTATCCCTTCTCAGCCCTCATCCTATCTCCTAATACCTATACTCTAGGTTTTAACTCCATGTGTTTATTCTTTATATTTAGTCAATTATAGTGAGATCATGCAGCATTTGTCCTTTTGTGTCTGTCTTCAAGGTTCATCCATTTTATCATAGGTCTATCAATTTCATTTCTTCTTCTACTTGAATAGTATTCTATCATATGGATATACCACATTTTCTTTATCCATTCATCGGCTGATGGACACTTGGGTTGCTTCCATTCTTTGGCAATTACAAATAATGCCGCTATGCACATCAGTGTGCAAATGTCTATATGCATCACGGCTTTCATTTCTTCTGGATATATTCCTAATAGAGGAATTTCTGGCTCATATGGCAGCTCTATATTTAGCTTCCTGAGGAACTGCCAACCTATCTTCCACAGAGGATACACCAATTTACATGCCTACCAACTGTGAAGGAGTGTTCCTATATCTTCACATTCTCTCCAGCACTTTTTTTTTTTTTTTTTTTTCTTCTTCTTTTTCCCATAATGGCCATTCTGTATGGTGGGAAATATTTCATTGTCTTTTTGATTTGCATTTTTCTTATGCTTTTTGACCATTTGTATTTCTTCTTTGGAGAAATATCTATTTAAGACTTTTGCCCATTTTTTAAACAGGATTGCTTGCTCTTTTATTGTTGAGTTGTATGATCTCTTTATATAGAACGGAAAACAAACCCTTATCAATATGTGGTTTCCAAGTATTTTCTCCCATTGAGTGGGCTGCCTTTTCATCTTCTTGATGAAGTCCTTTGAACCACAAAAGTATGTAAGTTTGAGGAGATCCCATTTATTCATGGTTTCTTTAGATGCTCATGCTTTTGGTGTAAGGTTTAAGAATCCACCTCCTACCACCAGGTCTTGAAGATGTTTCCCTACAATTTTTTCTAGTAGCTTTATGGTTCTAGGTTTTATATTTAGGTCTTTGATCCATTCTGAGTTAATTTTTGTATAAAGTGTGAGATAGGGGTCTTCTTTCTTTCTTTTGGATATGATATCCAGTTCTCCCAGCACCATTTGTTGAATAGACTGTCCTGCCCCAGCTGGGTGGGTTTGACAGCCATGTCAAAATTCACTTGGCCATAGATGTTAGGGTCTGTTTCTGAAACATCTATTCTGGTGGTCTATGTGTCTATCTTATGCCAGTATCATGCTGTTTTTACCACTGTAGCTAGGTAATATGATTCAAAGTCTGGGATCAAGAGTCCTCCACCTTCGCTCTTCCTTTTTAAGATGTTTTTGGCTATTTGGGGCCACTTACCTTTCCAAATAAATTTGATGATTGTGTTTTCCATTTCTTTAAAAAATGCTAGTGGAATTTTTATTGGGGTGTATTGAATCTGTCTATCGATTTGGGTAGAATTGACACCTTAATGATACTTAGTCTTCCAATCCATGAGCATGGAATGTTCCTCCATTTGTTTAGATCTTTTTAGATTTCTTTTAGAAATGCATTGTAGTTTACTGAATACAAGTGCTTTAGATCCTTGGTTAAGTTTATTCCTAAATCTTTGATTCTTTTAGTCACTATTGTAAATGGAATTTTTTCCCTGACTTCCTCCTCAGATTTTGCATTACTAATGTATAGAAACACTACTGATTCTTGCATATTAATCTTATATCTTGCACTCTGCTGAAATCATTTATTAAATCTAGCAGCTTTGTTGTAGATTTTATGGGTCTTTCTGGATATAGGATCAATTCATCTGCGAATATCAAAAGTTTTATTTCTTCCTATCCAATTTGGGTGAATTTTTAAATTTTTTCTTACCTGATTTCTCTAGCTAGAACCTCTAGTAATATATTGAACAGTGGTGATAGTGGACATTCTTGTCTTTTTCCTGATCTCAACAGGAAAGCCTTCAGTCTTTCACCATTAAATTCAACAATAGCTGTGGGTTTATCATATATGGCCATTATCATGTAGAGAAAGTTTCCTTCAATTCTTATCTTTTGCAGTATTTTTATGAAGAAAGGATGTTGTATTTTGTCTCCGCCTTTTCTGCATCAATTGATAGGATAACGTGATTTTTCTTCTTTATTAATGTGGCGTTATTATGCTGATTGATTTACTTGTGTTGAATCACCCTCGCATGCCTGGTAAAAACCCACATGATCATGATGAATAATTCTTTTAATGTGCTTTGGGATTTGGTTTGCATGTATTTTGTTGAGGGCTTTTGCATCTATGTTCATTAGGGAAATGGACCAGTAATTTTCTTTTTTTGTAATATATCTGGCTTTGGTATTTGGGTGATACAGGCATCATAGAAAGAGTTTGGTAGTGTTCCTTCTTGTTCAATTTTTTGGAAGAGTAAGATTGGTATTAAATCCTCTTTGAATGTGTGGTAGAACTCACCTGTGACACCATCTGTTCCTGGGCTTTTCATTTTGAGGAGCTGTTTGATAACTGTTTCAATCTCTTCTGATTGGTCTGTTGAGGTCTTCTACTTCTTCTATGGTCAGAATAGGTTGTTCACACAATACTAGGAATTTTTCCATTTCATCTACATTGTCTAGTTTTTTGGCTTACAGTTGTTCATCGTATCCTCTTATGAATTTTTTTATTTCTGTGGGGTCAGTAGTAATGTCCCCATTTTCATTTTCATTTCATTTACTTGCATCTTCTTTTTCTTTGTCAATCTAGCTAAGGGTTTGTTGATTTTGTTAATGAAGAACAAACTTTTGGTTTTGTTAATCCTCTCTGTTGGTTTTGTTTCTCAATTTCATTTATTTCTGCTCTGATCTTGGTTATTTCATTTTGCTTGCTTTGGGAGTAGTTTGCTATTCTTTTTTTTTTTAGTTCCTCCAGCTATGTAGTTAGGTCATTGATTTTAGCTCTTTCTTCTTTGTTAATGTAAACATTGGGGGCTATAAAATTCCCTCTCAGCACTGCCTGCATTGCATCCCATAGGCTCTGATATGCTGTGTTTTCGTTTTCATTCGTCTTGAGATATTTAATGATTTCCCTTGCAATTTCTTCTTTGATCCACTGGTTATTAAAAAGTGTTGTTTAAACTCCATATATTTATGAATTTTCCCTTTTTCTACCTGATTTCCAACTTTATTACATTATGATCAGAGAAAGTGCTTTGTATAATTGCAATCTTGTTGAATCTATTGAGATGTACTTTGTGACCCAACATATGGTCTATCCTGGAGAAAGATCCATGAGTACTTGAGAAGAATGTTGTGGCCGTTGGGCAGTATGGTGTAATTATGAATTCCAAAAATATAATTGGATCATGCTTGTAAACTGATCTGTTAATCTGGGCATGATTAAGTAATGATTAGGGTGTTGACTGGGCCATGTCAGTAAGGTATTGAGCCCCATCCCTTGGTGGGTGGGGGAATTGAACATAAAAGGCAAGGCAAGAACAGAGTTGAAGCAGTCTTTTGAGAAGCAGTTTTGATGTTGGAAAGAAGGCCCCAGGAGAAGAGAAGCAAGCTGTTCGCCATCCAGCTGAACTTGTGGAGGAAACAGGAGCTAAGCCCAGAGAGAAACGCAGCCCCGGGAAGAGAGGAACCCCAGAAGCCTGAACCCTGGCAAACGCCGGCAGCTGTCTTGCTCTAACACGTGGCAATAGACTGTGGTGAGAGAAAAAACTTAATACTTATGGCCTGGTATCTGTGGACTTCTTCCCCAAATAAATACCCTTTATAAAGACCAACTCATTTTTGGTATTTCACATTAGCACCCCTTTGGCTGACTAATACAGAATTTGGTACCGAGGAGTGGGGAAGTGCTTTTGCATATACCAAAATGTTGCAACGGTTTTATAAATGGGTAAAGGGTATTTTTTGGAGGAATTGTGAAATGCTTGATGAAAAAGGCCTAGATCACTTTGAAGAAACTGTTGATAGTAATATGAACACTAAAGAGACTTTCTATGATGCCTTAGAAGTTAATGATGAAACTGTTATTGGAAACTGGAGGAAAGGTGATCCATGTTTTAAAGTTGCAGAGAACTTAGCAAGATTAACTCCTGGTGTTATATGGAAGACAGAATTTGAAAATGGCGAACCGGAGCATTTAGCTGAAGAACTTTCCAAGGTAAACTCGGAGAATGTGGCTTGGCTTCTCCTTGCAGCTTATAGCAAAATACTAGATGGGTGAAATACACTAAGGACTGGACTTTTGGGCACAAAGAAAACAGAAACTGATTCCGGAACTTCCAAGTTTCTGGAAATCAAATTCCCAGATGAAAATGCCCTATTTGAAGACTTTACTAAGCTTGGAACTTGTAAATCAGAATTGAAGATGCAGTTATCTCGGAAAGACTTGTGGAAAGTGTTACTGTCTAATGGCTTGGACCCCTGCTTCCTGCATGCTAAACCAACAAAGTTTTGAGAGAGTTGTATGAACAAAACCACTGTCAGCTTGGATAAAAGAGGACATGGAAAGGAGAGATTGAAGGAGAAACAGTTTTAAGAAGAAAACTGTGGAAGCAGAGATCTGGGATTAAGACATTTCCTTGGGCCAAGAGAGAAGCCCCACCCATGTGTACAGATAGGGTGAGTTTTCCCCAGCAGTTGAAGAGGGTGGATATCCCCACCCAATGTTCAGGAAAAGTTTTGCTGCCCCAGGGAGCAGGGAGGGTGGAGCACATTCCTCAAAGATTAGGGCCATTAAAGTCAACATGCCATAGGTCTGAGAGGGGTGTACCTGTCCCCCATGGATTAGAGAAGGCCAGGTGGTCAACCCATTGCTCTGAGAGGGTTGAACCTGTATACCAAAGATTAGGGAAGGCCAGAGGGTCAACTCATTGCTCTGAGAGGATTGAACCTGTATGCCAAAGGTTAGGGGGAATGTTGTCTTCACCTCACTGTACTAGGGGGGCTAAGACTCTAACCCAAAGATTGGGTAAGGTGTGGCAATCACCCCAACACTCTTGGGTGGTGAGGTCTGGAGCTTGGTCGACACCCAGAGGCTTGATGAGGGTGGAACCAAGAAAGTGGCCATTGGGCAAGCCTGTGGAAAGGGTGGTTTCCCATGTGGCCCCAAGGAGAAGAAATCGTCTTAAGAATGACTCTCAGATTTTGAAATCAAATGGAGGATGCCCTGCAGGTTTACTGAAATGTAGAGAATCCATGACTTATGTTTAACATCCCAATTTCTCCTTATGATAATGAAAATGTTTATCCTTTCTGTTTCCATTTGTATTGGAAGCAGTTAAATGGTTTTGTAAGTTTCAGAGGTCTACAGCAGATGGAATTTTGCCTGAAGACAAACTGTATTTCTTTAAAATGATTTTGATATGATTTTGTACTGGGATTGTTACTGATTTAAGTTTTTTTAAATATTGTAATGTATTTTTGGAATTCAGAGGGTGGAATGTGGCCATTGGGCAGTTTAGTGTAATTATGAATTCTAAAAATATAATTGGATCATGCTTGTAAACTGATCTGTTAATCTGGGCATGATTAAGTTATGATTAGGGCGTTGACTGGGCCAAGTCAGTAAGGCATTGAGCCCCACCCCTTGGTGGGTGGGGGAATTGAACATAAAAGGCAGAGTTGAAGCAGTCTTTTGAGAAGCAGTTTTGATGTTGGAAAGAAGGCCCCAGGAGAAGAGAAGCAAGCTGTTCACCTGATCGTCTACAGCTGACCTTGTGGAGGAAACAGGAGCTAAGCCTGGAGAGAAACGCAGCCCCGGAAGAGAGGAACCCCAGAAGCCTGAACCCTGGCAAACGCCGGCAGCTGTCTTGCTCTAACATGTGGCAATGGACTGTGGTGAGAGAAGAAACTTAACACTTTATGGCCTGGTATCTGTGGACTTCTACCCCAAATAAAAACCCTTTATAAAGACCAACCCATTTTTGGTATTTCACATTAGCACCTCTTTGGCTGACTAATACAAATGTATAGCCCTACTGTTTTGGGGTGCAATATTCTGTATATGCCTATTAGGTTAAGTCCATTTATCATATTATTCAAGCTCTCTTGTTTCTTTACTGATGCTCTGCCCAGATGTTCTATCCAGTGCTGAGAGTGGTGTATTGAAGTCTCCAACTATTACTATACAGACATCTATACAACTATTATTGTGGAGACATCCATTCAGTTTTGCCAGTGTTTGCCTCATGTAATTTGGGCCATCCTGGTTAGGTGCATATACATTTTTTATTGCTATTTCTTTCTGGTGAGTTGCCCTTTTTATTAATATATAATATCTTTCCTCATCTCTAATAAAATTTTGCTTTTAAAGCCTATTTCATCCAATATATGTATAACTACTCTAGCTTTTTTTGTTTGTTTGTTTTTTGGTTACTACATGCATGGAGTATCTCTTGGTTACAAACTCTCTCAGTTTCTGTTTATCTGTGAATATTTTAAACTCACCCTCATTTTTGAAAGACAATCTTGCCAGATATAAAACTCTTGGCTAGCAGTTTTTCTCTTTCAGTATCTTAAATATATCATACCACTGCCTTCTTGCCTCCATGGTTTCTGAAGAGAAATCAGCACTTAATCTTGTTGGATATCCTTTGCATGTGATGAATCACTTTTCTCTTGCTTTCAGAATTCTGTCTTGGCATTTGATATTCTGATTAGTATGTCTTGGAGTAGGTCTATTAAGATTTATTCAGATAGGAGTATATTCTGCTTCTTGGACATGGATATCTATGCCCTTCAATAGGGTTGGATAATTTTCTACCATTATTTCTACAAATATTCCTTCTGCAGCCTTTCCTTTCTCTACTCCTTCTGGGACAACCATGACACATATGTTTGCATATCTCTTCTTATCATTTAGGTCCCTGAGATTCTGTTCAATTTTTTCCCATTCTTTTCTTAATCTGTTCTTTTGTATGTCTGCCTTTGGTGGCCATGTCTTCAAGCTCACTGATTCTTTCTTCTTCCTCCTCAGATCTGCTGTTATATGCCTCCACTGTATTTTTAATTTCATTTATTGTGCCTCTCATTCCCATAAGATCTGCAACTTTTCTATATATACTTTCAAATTCTTCTTTGTGCTCACCCAGTGTTGTCTTAATATCCTTAACCTCTTTATCCAGTTCATTGAATTTATTAAGGAGATTTTTTGAACATCTATGATTACTTGTCTTAACTCCTTTACGTCATCTGGTGGCTTATATTGTTCCTTTGACTGAGTCTATCTTCCTGTTTCTTGTTATGGTTGTAATTTTTTGTGTGTGTGTGTGTGTGTGTGTGTGTCTTGGCATCTGGTTTACTAGATGTATTTATTCTGGGTGCAGTTTTTCCCTTGAGGCAGGGATGGAGCTGCATGTGTGGGCAGCAAACTAAGCCATGCAGGTCAAAATTGACTACAGTTGCCAAGGTAGACTGACCTAGCAATGGCCCCACCCTACCCTGCCAGGGGTGCGAATGGACCCGTAGGAGTGCCCAGCAATCCAATTTGTATGGGATGAAAGCACCTGCAGTTCCCCAGAGAGGCTGAGGGAACACCAGGCCCCTCCTCTTCTATTGGGGGGGGTGGAGGCAGAAGCACCCAACACTCCAGTCTGTGGAGGCTGTAAGTGCCTGTGTTGCCTGGAGAGGCTGAGGAAACACCAGCCACCCCCTATCCTATTGGGGAGTGGGGGTGGAGCCACAATTGCCCAACAGTCCTATGGAGGAGGCTAGGATGGAGCCACAGGTGCTCAACAAACCAGTCCATGTGGGCCAAAAGCACCTTCATTTGCCCAGAGAGGCTGAGGAAACACAGGTCGCCTCCTATCCTATGGAGTGGGGTGGGCATGGAGCCCCAAGTGTCCAAGTATCCAGTCCAGGCAGGCTTAAAGTGCCTGCAGTTGTCCAGAGAGGCTGAGGAAACACAGCTCCCCGCCTATCCTATTAGGGGGCAAGGTTAGAGCTACAGGTGTCTGAGTATCCAGTCTGCGAAAGGTGAAAGCTCCTGCAGTTACCCGAAGAGGCTGGTGCAGGTCCCCCCAGGTTCCTCCCTGCCAGAGTTGGGACTGGAGCCTTGGCTAGGGCTGCAATATGATCTGGGTGGAAAGAAGCCAATCCCTAACATCACTGTGATTTTCAATCAGCCCTGCTTCCCTTCATGCCAGGGGCAGAGTTAAAATGGTTTGAACCTGACTTGCACAGGTTCAAACTTTAGCTGTTCTTAGGGTTATACTTTAGCCAGCTGAATTTACTAATCAGTAGCTGAAGTCGGTGGCCAATCGTCTCTTCCTCCCTTGTTTTGGGGAAATGGAGCTTTCAACTCCAGTCACAGAAGAGTTCTCAAGGTGGCTTGAACCACCAGTGGAGGATGGGCACCAGCCTGTATGGCCTGGAGTACTCTACTCAGGAATCTTCATTGCAGATGGGCAGTCTCCTCCTTCCATTCTTTCAAGGATGTTGCAGGATGCCCTTCTGGTCTCTTGGCCCCCACCCCTGACAGGTGCTTTAGATAGTTCTAGGTGATTACTAATCGCCCTATTGGGTGAACTGACTCTTGGCGCTCCTTCCTTTGCTGCCATCTTGCCCCTTCCTCTCTGATTGTACTTTTTTTTTTTTTTTTAAGAACTGGGGCCAGGGATTGAACCTGGGACCTCTTATGTGAGAAGCCAACACTCAACCACTTAGCCACATCGGTTCCCCTGAGTTATTTTTTTTTCATTTGTTTGCTTGTTTTTGTTTTTAGGAGGCACCTTGGACTGAACCTGGGAAGCAGGCGCTCAACTGCTTGAGCCACATTTGCTCCCCTCTGATTGTACTTTTGATGTCAAGTTTAAAAGCTATTCCCCAGCTCTAGATCATGAAGGTATTCTGCTACGGTTTTTTCTAAAAGTTTTATACTTTTAAGTTTTACTTATTTAAGTTGTGATCTGTTTTGAGTTAATTTTTGTTAAGGTGCGATGCTGAGGTGACAGTTTTTTTTTGTTTTTTTTTTTTTCTTTTTGCCTATTGTTCAATTGCTCTATCACCATTTGTTAAAAAGGATATCATTCCTCCATTGAATTGCTTTTGCACCTTTGTCAAAAATTAGTTGGGCATATTTGTGAGTTTATTTTTGAGTTATCTATTCTGTTCCCCTAATCTTTGGTCTATCCCAAAGATCTTGGTCTCTATAATACTATTTAATCTTCATTACTGTAGCTATGTAATAAGTCTTGAAATTTAGTAGAATAATTCTTCTCACTTTATTCTTCTTTTTCAAAATTGCTTTGGCTATTCTATTAGCTTTACCTTTCTGTATAAATTTTAGAATAATTGAATCTATAGCTACAAAAGTGTTCTGGATGCAATTGGAAAACAAAAGAAAAAACAATTTAATTTACAATAGTGTCAAAAAACATAAAATACTTAGGAAAATTAACAATCACAAAGCTTTATCACAAAAAGATACATAATATTTCTAAGGTAAGTTAAATAGCTAAATAAACGGAGAGGTATACAGCATTCATAGATTGGAAGACTAAATATTGCTAAAAGGTCAATTCTTCCCAAATTTTTCTATAGATTTAACAAGTTCCCAATTATAATTTCACAGTCTTTGTTATAGATTGACAAGCTGATTCTAAAATTTATATTAAAATGCAAATGATCTTAAAAGTCAGGGTCATTAAAAAGAGATGGAGAAGTTTCACTACTTGATTTACTATAAAGCTACAGTAATTAAGACAGTGTAGTATTAACAATGGAATGGACATATAAATCAATGGACAAGATCAAAGGGCTAGAAATAGACCTACATATATGGGGTCAACTGAGATTTGACAAAGATGTAAAGGCAATTCAAGGAGGAAAAGAAATTCTTAAGAAGTGATAATGGATCAGTAGGATATCCAAATGAGAAAAAAATGAAACTTAATATTTACTCAAACACCATACATGACAATTAACTCAAAATGGATCATAGGCCTAAATGTAAAATCAAAACTATAAACCTTTTAGAAGAAAACATATTAGAAAAATCTTTATGTTTTTGCTTCAGGCCAAGATTTTTTAGATAGACATAAAACAAAAACATGAAAAGAAAAATATAGGTAATTTGGACTTGTTCAACTTTTAAAACTTCTGCTGTTTGAAAGACACTGCAAAGAAAATAAAAAGGCAAGCCACAGAATGGGAGAAAATATTCTCAATACATGTAAAGAACCTGTATCCATGAATCCTCACAACGTAAAAATACGAAAACAATAATTTAAAAATGCCAAAAGATTTGAACAGACACTTCACCAAAAAAAGAAACACTAATGGATAGTAGGCATAAGGAAAGATATTTAACATCATGAGATATCAAGGAAATGCAAATTAAAACTGCAATGAGATATTACACACCTACTAGAATGGCTAAAATAAAATAGACCAAAATTAATAAGGGTTGGTGATCATGTGGACTAGCTAGAACTCTCATACTCTGCTGGTAGAGATATAAAATAGTTCAATCACTTAATATCTGTTTGGCAATTTTCCAAAATATTTAAATATACTTACACAACCTCAGCCATTGCACTCCTCAGAATTTATCCAAGTGAAATGAAAACATATGCCCCACAAAGTTTACATGTGACTGTTCATAGCATATAACACAAATAGCCAAAACTGGAAACAACCCAAATGTTCACTAAGAGGTGAAGAGATAAATAAAAATGTCATAGTCTTACATAACCTAATCACTCATATAACTTCCCATCACTTTTGTCACATTCCATTCATTAGATGAGAGTTACTAGATTCTGCCAAAACACGAAGGAAGGTTATTTCACAAGGGCATGGATATTAGGAAGAGGGATCATTGGGAGTTACCTTAGAAGTCTGCCTACCACCTGTCTATGAATGGAGGCATTGGTTAAATTAATTAACCTACATCCATGCATCTTAAAAAAAAAAAAAAAAAGAGTTCTCTATGTACTGATATTGAAAGATTTCAATATACATTGAGTGGTATTTTTATAGGAGTGACAAAAGAACAGTGTGAATAGTATGATGCATTTTGCTTCTAAGAGGTAGAAAATAATAATTTATAACTGTATGTGATTGTATACAGTTAAGGAAACTATGGTAAGATATATAAAAAATAAAATATAGTTATTATTTATGCTGGGAGTAAGGCATGAGAACTAGGTAGATGGAGGACAGAGGTGAGAGGGACTTTTCACTATAGTTTTTATAATTTAAAAATATTGAACCATATAAATGCATAATCTATTCAAAAATTAATTTAATATACTAGTAGGAACAAAAGGAAGATTTTTGTGGTCAAAAAAGTTTCTTCTTATCTTCCTTCTCCAGGCTCAGGAAGAGCTAAGGATAAAAGCTCATGATGGAATTTTAGAAGTTGTTTCTTGAGGATTCAAAATACCATAAACAGTGGTTGGCAGAGTTGCCATGTAGATGGAGTTTCCCATCAAGTCTACTAATGAGCATCTGTAGTAACCACTCTGAAGGAACAGAATGGACCCTCATCCAAAATTTGGTTAAGATGTTGAGACTGATGATGCCATGCACCGTCCAAGAGGGCATGACAAGTGTTATTCCTTACATATCGGGACTTTTTGGGAGAAAGCAAGGAAGGCCTCCCAAGTTGGTCCAAAAATGGTTTGAGAGAGCAGGGAAAGGAGACAAGCTCAGTTTTTTTGTTTATGTTTGTGGCTGGAGGGTGGGCTGGTGTGAGGAAGTAGTTTGAATCTCCCACCAAAGCCAAAGGACAGAACATCCAGCCTTTCTTATCATCTTGACTAGAAGTAGGGTATAAGGGGAAGAGTGAAGGGTGAAACTTAAAAGCTTTTATTAGTCAAACATCAACAAATGGAGACAGGCTCTTTATTACAGTACCAGAAAAAGATCATTTATTCTGTGCCACACAATATAAGAGGTGATTAAAAGAAGTTGTTTCATTTGATCAGAAAAGCCAGAGTTCTTGCAAATATTTGGACTTCTTCTAAGGCAGACTTGTAAAAATATTCCTAATGCAATACCAAAATCCATGTGCCTAAGGAAGGTTGTGAGAAACAAAGGAGATTTCCTTTAAAAGATAGTACGTTTGACCTATCAGACTAGCAAAAATTACAAAGAATTATGGTACACAGTATAGTCAAGGGTATGAAGAAAGGGCAATCCCAGATACTCAGAGGAAAAGAAATTATACATTGTTACATCCTTTTGCAATGGCAATAGAGTAAAATAAGCAAGCCAAATGTGCATATCCTTTAACTCAGCAATTATACTTTGAGGAATTTATTCTAAGGAAGGTATCAGATAAGTACAAAATGTACAATCATACAGCACACATGCACACACACACACGAAAATGTTCATTGAAGCATTGGTTGAAATGCAGGGAAAAAAAATTGGCAGCTAACAAAATACCAAATATGAAGGTTTGTTTAAATAAACTATCATATTTTCATATGATGAAATATTATACAGCCATTAAAATGTAGATGCAGAATAAGATCCAGAAAAAAATATTTAATGACATGGGAATATTTTAAATTGTATGTCAAATTCAAAAGCACCTAAAATAATATTACAGTATTATTCCATTATTGTTTACTAAATAGAAAAAAGGCAGGAAAAAATACTCATAATTTTTTACAGCACTTATTTCTGGTGTGATATTCTGGATGATTATTATTTTCATCTTATTTCTCTTCAGTAGTCTCCAATTTTTTTACAAAATTAGAATCTCAGAGATTTGGAAAGAAAATGATCAGGGTTATATATAATGCTACTAAGTATAAAATTCTGTAAACTAGGCTCACTAGATAGGAACCCATGTAGAAAATGGATCACCACAGAAAGTATTATAATATAATATGTAATAATAAAGATGATCAACATTATACAAATTTATAAGACAGTCAAGTACCATAAAATCTTGGTGGCAGGAAATTCTATAAAAATGAACATGTTAACAAAGATCTTATCCCACTTCTAGGTATATACCCAAAGGAATTGAAAACAGGGACTCTAACAGATAAATTTCCACACCAACGTTCATAGTGGCATTATTTACAATTGCCGATAGATGGAAGCAACCCAAGTGTCCAGCAATAGATGAATGGATAAACAAACTGTGGTACATACATACAATGGAATATTATCCAGTTGTGAAAAAGAATGAAGTTCTGATACATGTGGTAACATGAATGAACCTTAAAGACATCATGTTGAGTGAAACAAGCTAACATGATGGATAAATATAGTATGATCTCACTGATATGAAATAGTTAGAGGAAGCAAATTCATAGTTTCAGAAACTAAAATACAGGTTACCAGGGGCTGGGGTAAGGGTGAGGAATGGGGAGTTAATGCTTAATTGGTACAGAGCTTCCATTTGGGGTGATGGAAAATCTTTGGTAATGGATGGAGGTGATGGTAAGACAACATTGTGAATGTAACTAACACCACTGAATTATATATCTGAATGTGGCTAAAAGGGGAAATTTTAAGTTGTATATATGTTATAGAATCAAAATTTTAAAAAACACATAGGATTGTACAATACAAACAGTACACCATAATATAAACTATGGACTATATTTAATAGTACAATTATGGTAATATTGTATCATTAATTGTAACAAGGTTATCATACTAATGCAAAAGTTCATAGGGGTGGGTATATGAAAACTATTTTCTGCAATTTTTTTTCCTGTAAAACGACTTCTCTACTCTTTAATTTAAATGAATAGGTTAACAAAGATCTGTTCCCTAAAGTTCTCAGACATTTGACAGATACTTTAAGTATTCTTAAAAACAACACCAACTTACAATTACTTAATTACTTCGTGTGCAGTGAAAATGGAGCGCATTTGTCAAGATCAAATGATAACACTAGCTAAAAATACAGTTCCTATTAAATTTTTCAAGCCTAACTTTGCAAGCATTTTTTTTTTTACAATAGCTTGATGTTAACTCTGATTTGGATACTAATTTTTTAAGCATTTTCATAGATTGAAATTCTATTACAGTTCTTTCTTGCCTACTGCAACATCTAGTTAATATCATCATCATAAATATCAAAAATGTTTATGATGAAATAACTAACACTACAAAACCTTGCATAGGAAGTAGTTGTTGATTGTTAGCAGGGTGAGCCATTTAATTAAAGGTAGCAAATATGTTCCCTGTGCTCTATCATTGCACTTGAGATCCAACGAAAGAAAATAAAAAAGAAAACATTATCCTCTCTGGAAACCCTACCTACCACGGTTACATACCTTGATTCTTGCTTTCTCTATAAATTCTAGAGGAGCTTTTCCAAACTCAAATCCAGCGCCAATCCAGGGAATCCAGCCCCTAATGCACGGGGGTCCACGCAAATTCTTCCACTGAAGGAGAAATAAAAGAGCAACGCAACCTAGGATTATAATCACTGTTGGAGAAATTAGTTCCATGTTTTTGTCCAGGGTTTTCCAGGATCAGAGAACGAAAATGCCCTCCTGAACTTGCATTTGCTCCCTCCCTCTGGGTTATGACATCTACAAAGCCTCTTAACCTTCCCTGGGCAACTTCAGCAGCCAGTTCTTATGAGTAACTAGTCTCCTTTCCCCGCCCCGAATTTTAGGTGAGTTTTGCATCATCGCTCCCGCCCATTTCCACTTCTCTTCTAAGTTCTGTCCCTGCGGAAAGAATGCAGGGCTTGGACCCATCCCGGGTGTTAGGCAGGGACCCATTGGGGAGGGGCGGGTTTAGACATGCTCTGTTGCTGTGCAGACCTGGGCGGCGGCGCAGCGGGCGCCTCGCTCCCGGCCAATCAGAGAACGCGGCCCAGGAGGCGCGCGACCCGGCCGACTACGTTTCCCAGAAGCCTCGTGTGCCCCTCTTCGTTTTTCTCTTAAGTGCAAGGGGCAGCTGGACCACCCAAGTCGTCTGAGGCTGCCGGGGCTGAAGGTTTGCCGGGCCTGCCTGAGCCGAGCGAGGAAAATGATGGCTGCCCTGTCCCTCGCTGGTTGAGGAGCGGCCGTCCAAGCAGGGTGGCAGGCCAGCCGGGGCGTGGGCGCTGGGCGCCAGTGAAAAGGGGTGCATTGTCGTTCTGTCTTGCTGCTGAATGGCCGTCCCGGAAAATGAGGAGAGGCTTTCGCCGCTCGCGCAGAAATGGCCCCGAGCGAGCAAGTTCCTTCTGTCTGGCTGCGCGGCTACCGTGGCCGAGCTAGGTATCCGGCCGCCCACGCCTGGGCCTCCCCCCAAGTACCCCGGGCGCCGCGGTGCGGGAGGGAGGGGCGGGTGGCTTCGTCCCACTTTGTGTGCAGCCCTCGAGGCAAGTGTGGAAGAAGAGTCTAGCAGATGTGGCAGGGCAGCTTCCTGAGGAGGAGGGATTGGAGGGCGCTAAAGGTCTTTCCCTTCCAATTTCGTCTCGCCACTGGTGTGCTTTTTAGCTCCACGAGCCGTCATTCCTCTTAGGAATCCTTTTCCCTCTCATGGGGATGACTTTTTTAAAAAAACACACGATCCACTTTTTTCCTTATTGAGATTATCTCCGTTTGTGATTCATAGTCTTACACGACTTCACTGTGTCATTGTCTTTCGGTTCCAAGTTGTGGACCCATCTTGTGAGACTTCAGTAATTATCCTATTATCTACTCATCAAAGGCTGCTTACCTGATTTCTTTGAGCTCAATTCATCTATAATGTGTTTACCTTGCAGGATTCTGATAGGTCATTAGTATATAAATGCAAAGCCCAAGGCAGGGCACTCATTAATTGCAAAATTATTATACTTACTGTTATACTAGAGACTATGGATACTAGTTGAAAAGACCCACTCCTGACCTTCAGGATCTTACAGGCTAGTTGGGAGACAGACAATTACAGTGTGCTATTTACTATAATGAAGGTATTATGTATTATAAGAGCATATAGGAAAGAGTTGTTATCTGCGGAAGGGAGTCAGAGAAAATCTAAGTGGTCCTTTGACTCTTTACCTCAAGCCACCTAAAATGGAATTATGATGACCTTCCATGAGCAGGTGGTGTTTCTTCTAAGGGTTTTGTGAGTACAGTGCCTTTTCTGTTTCCTGTGAATCTTAAAAAAGAGTCTGATGTGTTATCATTTGTAAATGTTAACCTTTTGTCCTGTTCTCAAATGAGTTTTTCTCTTATTTCCAGCTGAGCCAGCAGATGATCTGGGGTTTTTTTGCCCTTTATGCTCGTCTTCTGCCTTTTTGCCCTTCTATTTTTTCCTCTCTCTCCTAAAGCTGATGGGAAATTTTTTCTATTTATTGTTTTTATTAAATAAAAAAATTGAACTTTAAAAAAATTTAAAAGCAGGTTGCTGAATAATTATATATGTGTTGTTTTTTAAACTGATTTTCCTCCTTGTGACACAATGGCTTTTATAAAAGAATGATTCCTCCTGTTAAAAATGAATGCCAGGAGAGAATTGTGAGAGGATGGATATAGAGGATGAGAAGATGAAAATATAGGATGGTTTGGAGAACAAATCAGTTCAGGATCAGAATCTGAAGCATTATTTAAGTAGCCAGCAAGAAAACCAGTATTATTTTGAGAGAGGCATAACCTATGCTAATAAAGAGGCTCCTTTTACTTAAGACTTTTCAGATTTGATATGTCAATGAATCATTTCTTGAATCTTCTATATGCAAATAACTTGTTTTAAGGAAACTATCAGCAAGATAATAACTTTTCCAAAGACCAGTGGTAAGATTTAATACTCTTCCTTCTCCCTTTCTCTTGGAAAAGGCATTGCTAGGGTTTTATATCAGGTGATGGTCATTGAAGATTTGTATAATGTTCATGAACTTCTCTGAATTTGGTCATTTCAGTTATTTAGAACACTCTGGGTATAAAGTTATGAGCTTGCTCTTCCTTATGTAGGCCAGATAGAGATCATTGTTTCAAAGTAAAATATCTCTTTCTAATTCTAAATGCAAATATTAGGAAAAAAAAATTACAAACATATTTAATATTTAATACTTGTAAGGAGGTCATGAGGAGGCCATGCATAAAACTCATCAGTGATGGAAAAAACAAGCCAACATATGCCTTAACTGAAATAATGTTGAGCATGTCACCCTTGTATATAGAAGATGACATTTAAACTCCATATTATATCTTCTATATCTAAAACATCAGATCAGTGATTCATTTGTATGTTAACATCACCTATTATAGAAATTATAGAATTCAGCTTCTTGTAGCATTTATTGGGAATCTACAATAAGTAGGACATTATTGTAAAAATTACATAGTATCTTAAAAAAATAATGGCTGCAAAACTCGTGGAGTTAATAGCTAGAATATAGGTCACCAGAAAATAGAAGGAGTTTAGAGAATGGAAAACTGAGGTTTAATCTGTGCAGAATTGGTGAAAAGATTGTTTGGAAATGTTTGGAAATGAATAGAAATGGTGAAAGCTCATCACAGGGTGTAATGAGCAGTGCTAATATATGGGTGTGATAGTAGCTGAAAGGAAAAAATCTAATGTCATTCATATCAACGTAAGGAAAGCTAAAAAATGAAATATGGGACTGTACAGCATAGTGAACCCTCTTGTGAAAAATGAGGGTTCATATAAAAGAATATTCTTCTCTGAAACAGAACATATGCACGTTAATGTTACAAGAGGTTAATAATCAGGGTGATGTTTGGGAAAAATACAACCAAAGCAAACTATGGAAAGTAGTGTATAGTAATATATTAATAATCTGTCATTAATGATAAAAAGGAAGTAGAAACCAGATTAAAAAGTACTACATATTGTTTGACTCCATCTATACAAAATGTAAATATAAATAAGTTATAGAAGGGAAATAGATTAGCAGTTATGTATGGCAGGGGAAGATTGAGAAGTGACTACCAAGGGGTAAGGTTATTTTTTTGTTTGTTTGTTTGTGGGTTTGTTTGTTTTTTTTTTGAAGTAAAGAAAATGCTTTAATATTGATTTAGGTGATGAATGCACAACTGATTATACTGAATGCCTTTGTACATTTTAGGTGTAATGTATGGTTTATGAATACATTTCAATAAAATTGATTATGATTTAAAAAATAATGGATGCAGGCAAGGGACATCATGCAATATGGATACTATAAATTACCATTGGAAAGCAAAATTAAAGATTAGAGTAGATGTTAGACTGAAATTTCTATATAAAAAGCTTATTAATTTTTAGTGTTTTTTTTTTTTTTTTTTTTTTTCTTTTCTGGTAATCTGGAGTGGTCTGTTATAGTGATTCTTAAATTTGGGGTTGCATGAGAATCAACTGATTTTTAAACCCATATCTACCTAGGATCCATAGAAATGGGGCTGAGAAATCTGTAATTTTTTAACAATCTCCCTAGCTTTGATGTATTCCAAAGTTTGAGAACCACTGATTGTGTGGGGAAAATATTAGTCCCATGACTTAAGAATGTTTGTTTGTTTCTCTGAATGTTGTGGGGTTTTTCCCTTGTTTTGTTTTTTTTTTGTTAGCAACCTTTCCCCTCGATCTCACAAAAACTCGACTCCAAATGCAAGGAGAAGCTGCTCTTGCTCGGTTGGGAGACAGTGCAAGAGAATCTGCTCCCTATAGGGGCATGGTGCGCACAGCCCTAGGGATCATCCAAGAGGAAGGCTTTCTAAAGCTTTGGCAAGGAGTGACACCTGCCATTTACAGACACGTAGGTATTTATCTTGATTCCCGCTGGTAAGTTTTCTATGAGCTTTGCATTTATTTCCTGTGCTTTTCTGTTTAGATGAGTTCAAAAGCCAGCTTGCTTTTTCCTGCTAATATAATAAATGAATATATAGCCTCATAAGAAGAAGAAAATGTTTTGCTTTTAAAGAATTATTGCTCTAAATTTTTAGAAATGCACATTGAGGTATTTAGGGATGTACTGTCATAGTCTGCAAAGTGCTTTTAAGTAATTAAGAAAAGAGGAAGTAAATTTGACAAAAATGTAAGCAATTGATAAATTTCATTGATAGATATAGGAGATTATTCTATTTTTCTATTTTTTGAAAGTTTCTCTAATAAATTTTTAAAGTTTACTTTAAGAAAGAAAAACTTGAATAATTGATATATTTTTCTACACTCCAGAACCTTTAAACACAAGATTTAAATTTTTTATGTTCTTTGAAAATTATAGTATATTTGATTATAATGCTAAATCATTACCATGAGTCTTTGTCCCAGATATCAGAGACTAGGCTACTGTGAGAAAGAAAACATGGATGATTGTCAAATCCACTATGGAAATAAAATAAATACAACACAAGTGATTTAGGCCTGAGTTACCCAGGCCATCTAACTAGCTATGTGAGCCTTTAGTTACTCTTAAAGAAAAATTGTGGTAAGTATGCCACAGTCAATGAGAACACTTTTCTGCTCTGCTTCCAGAGACTCACAAGGTTAGGAGTTTTGAGTTTTCAGGTTGTGGATAGAACATAAATTTGACTGCAACAGAAGGTAGGACAGATGTGGTATTTTTCTTCTCTATTTTCATAATGCTTAACATAAATATGAAGGGATCCCTGATCAAAAAAGTGTCCAGTACTAATATTTACCAGCTTAATATTTTTAAAACTTCAGTTCTTCAGATAAATTAGAGTATATTCATCAAGAACTATCCAGAAGTATGCATAGAGGCTATTTTTTTTTTTTTTTTTTTTTTTTTTTTGGCACTTTGTATGTTTTCAAATATCTTAAAATACTTCTTTAGATTTCCTGAAATTTCAAGAAAAGCTCCCTATATGAATACCATGTGCTAGTTTTAGTGTTTTCATGTATTTTACATGTTCTCCTTTACTTCCCATTATTTTTTGAGTTTCACTTCTTTTGATTTGTATTTTGTTGGCCATCATGTATTATTTAACAGTTAAGATTTATTTCATATGTTTGAAATATAACTGAAAATTGCATATAACTTCTCCAGTGAAGTTATGCTTATTTATTCAACAAAACTGCCTGCTGTGTACCAAGCTCTGTACTAGGTCATATAGAAGAATAAAAAGGACATACCTCAAGGAGTTCATGGTCTGATGGAAAGATAAGCAAGAAAATCAAGTTAATTTCAAAACTCTGATAAATGCCATAGCAGACATACATGCTTGGATATCTCTTGGGGAACAGAGAAGGGTGAAAGGTATAATAAAAGCCTAAAACACTGGGGATAATGTCAGAGAGCACTTCCTGGAAAACATGTTCTTTAAGTTGAGTCTTGAGAGACTTTCTAAGCAGGGAAGGGAGAATCCATTCTAGAAAGATGGGACAAATGGAAAGACCTAAGGCTTAAAATGGCTTAGACATTTGAGGAAACATCGGTCAGTCCATGTGGCAGGAACTTAGGGAGAATGAGAGAAAGATAGCTAGGTGAGAATGTCCTCTTATTTATTAAATATGTAGCTGAGTTAACCATTTTAATGGTCTGTTTTACACAGTGTACTCTGGAGGTCGAATGGTCACATATGAACATCTCCGTGAGGTTGTATTTGGCAAAAGTGAAGATAATCATTATCCTCTTTGGTAAGTTTTATTTTGAAATAATATGCTATTCTTCCAAACACAAAAGTTTGTCTAGTAGATTTATATAAAAGTATGCATTTGCAACAAAATTGCTTTGTTACAGGCTTAAAATAATAAAGTCATAGTATAAATGTAAATAATTAAGCATTTACTACACATTGTATATAGACATACATATATACACACACTATATTTAAATTGTATGCATATTATTTCTTTAATATTTTAATATTAAAATAAATCTTATTCCTCTTTCTATTGAGAACCTCTGAGCTTTAGAGTTAGAGAAAGGTGGGCTCAAATTCCTACTCCAGTACTGTGTACTCTGAGAAAACTACTTTACCTTTTTGATCTTCAGTTTTTTCAGTTGTAGAATAATATTTACAATCATCAGGCTTTTGTTTTTGTAGAATTAGATGATAAGATGAATGTAAGGGCATGTTACTTTTAAAATTTATAACAAACAGAAGAAAATAGATTATTATAAATAATAGAGAGAGAGAACTCCTAGAACTCAGTAAGAAAAATACAGAGGACACAATAGAAAAATAGGGAAAGAATATCAACAGCTAGTTTACAGAAAAAGAAATATGAATGTTTATTAAACATGTAAAGATGCTCAACCTCATCAGTAATCAGGGAAATTAAAATAATTAAAACTATTTTTTAGCCATTAAACTCTTAGTGGAAATATAAGTTAGTATAGCCCGCATAAAGTATCTGTTAACATTTTTAAATATGTAATCACAGATCCAGCAAATCCTTTATGACTATACTCATTCAGAAATACTTGTACCTGTGAGTAAAGATATACAACACACACATACAAGACACAAACATATTCACTATAACAGTGCTGAAAATAGCAAAACATTTCTTTTAATTTAAATATCAACTTGGAAGTAGTTAATTAAGTTATGGTTTATTTATATAGGAAAATGTAATATGGCTATTGAAAGAATGAGGTAGGTTTTATATGGAAAGCGGTCTATAATATTTTTTCTGGGGCAAGCTACAACTATAAGAGAACAGCACTAAAGCAGGGTTTCACCTTCCAGGCAAAAGTTCTTGACCCTGACTTTGAAAACCACACTGTCCTAAGTATACTAATTGCTTTCCCAGACTTAGTGATGGCATGGATTATTAGTCCTTACATTTTGGAACTTCCTCCTGAAGGGAAAGATCTAGGTAAGAAGTTCAAAGGAAATATTATGTTTTAAAGTCAACTCTCAAGATGTGTTGGCTGGATGTTCTTTTGACCCAGAACCATTCATTCAGCCCATAGGTATTTAGTAAATAATTATGGTATGCCAGTCCCTGTACTTAATAGTGAGACTATATTAATGAAAAAGACATAGCCTTTACCATCACTGAGCCTACAGTGAAAGAGACAGATACATAAACAATTAGAATGATGTAAAAATTACAGAAGAGAAGGTGGTTATAAGATTTGCAAAGAGAAAAAAACTTGAGAATGTATTGTGCTCTTCACTGTGTGGAGAAACAGGCACGAGTTTCATAAGTTGCCAGTGGAAAGGTAAATTGATACAAGTTTGATAGAAATTCGGCAAGATCTATAAAGTGTTATGGAAATGTTCACAATTCTTAGTTTTAATTTATGCTGGTTAAATATACTATGGTATATCCCTAAAATGGAATACTGTAAAATTATTAAAAAGAATTAGGTAGCTCTATTTGAACTGATAGGCATAACCTTTAAGTTCTACTGCTAGGGAAAAAAAATCAAAGTACAGAACAGTATATTCTATATCTATGTATAGGTATATTTATGCATACATGCTTGTGTTTGCACAAACTATCAAATGTAACTTAGTGGTTAAGGGTGTAGGCTCTGTACTCAGACTGCCTGGATTTACATCTGGCCTGTACTACTCACTGTTTTTGTGATCTGAGCTTCTTTTAACTGTTTGCTGCCTCAGTTTCATCATTAGTGAAAAGGAAATGGCAGTAGTACTTGTGTCATAGAGTTGATATGAGGATTAAATGATACTTATAAAATGCTCAGTGCCTGAAACGTAGCATTCAGCAAAGGCATCATTATCTCTGGGAAGGCATATAAGAAACTAGTAATTGTGATTGCTCTGGGGAGGGGAACTGGGGATAGGAGTCTGATGGAGACTTACTTTTTACTTTATAACCATTTGTGCCCCTTCAAATTTTTTTTAGAGTAAAAAGAAAGAAAATACCCCATTTTCCCAAGAGACTATTCCAATAATCTAGGTAAAAGATGATTGGAGCCTGGACTGAGACAAGAGCAGCAGGAATGGAAAGAAGAGAATGGATTCAAACCATGTTTAAGTATAATAGTCTAGACTTGGTCACTGTTGGCTTGAGGAGGTGAGGAGAAAGAGGAGTGTAAGAACAGAAAGAGTTTCTTCAAAGAGAGGAAAGTTTCCAAACTCTTCACTTTGGAAAACTACTAAAATAGTAGTTTGTAAAACTTCCCTTACCAGTCTTTGTCTGTTAAGATGATTACATCTATGCTGTTTCTACTCCCCAATTGACAGAAATAAAATGCAATTAAATTATCATTTCAGATGTTTATATCTTAAAAGCAACTGCCCTTCCTTTGAATTCAGTTTCAACTCTTTGTAGTCCTTTAACCTCCCATCAGAAAATGGAAAAACCAACTACCTTCCTCTGTGATTTGTTTGGGTATTTCCTTTACTTCACTTGTCTGAAATCTCTTACCCAGGGGCTACACTAGCTCGGTATTGGTTCACTACAAAATCTATGAAAGTAATGGTAACTTTAAAAAAAAAAATTATATCCCTTTACAATTAGGAAATCAGTCATTGGAGGGATGATGGCTGGTGTTATTGGCCAGTTTTTAGCCAACCCAACTGACCTAATAAAGGTTCAGATGCAAATGGAAGGAAAGAGGAAACTTGAAGGAAAACCACTGCGGTAAGTTCTCCAATGAACTGATATTTCTTTCCCCTTTGCTGCCATCATATTTTAAATATTTACCTAATTGAACTCATGCATTTTAAAATTAATATTCAATAAAGACATTAACTCTGAATCTTCTAATTTGGAATCTGTATTCATTAAGAGCAGTGCTAAGCTGTATCTTTTCTTTGCACAATAAGATGTACATGTTCTCTGCCAGACAAATTATATATTGGGTAGCTCCTTTCTGTTTTTCCCAGCGAAGGCAGCTAGAATTGCCCCTTGTTACGGAGCTTGATATAAAGAGTTTAATCAAGAAAATCTGCTCTGAATGTGAATCAATCCCCAGTTTTACCATTGTACTGGTTACTGTTATAAAAGTCACTTAACCTTTTGTCTCTTTAAAAGGGTCTGTCTCAAAAGATTTTCATGACAGTAAAAGTGCCTGGCTCATAAGGCGCCAAAATTCTTGATTTCCTTCCCCTTCTTCCTGAAAGACGGGAATAGCAAATTATCCCCACCTCCCTCTTCAGCCCCATTCCTCTTACAGACAGACCCCTCCCACTAAAGAGGGAGAGTGCAGGATGGTGTGAGCTGAATATGAAAGGACTTAGCTCCTCTGAACACTCCTGGTTTGCAGTTAAACCAGAGGTGAAAGAGAGTTTGAGGCCTCCTTAGGTAATTTACCACTGTTACCCACTCCCCTCCTCCTCTAGCAGACTCAGTGGAAAATGCGTTTGGGCTGCTGCAGTCCAGGCTCCCCTTCGGCCTTCAAAGAAGGGAGAGAACACATAAAGCAGAAAATAAGGTATCACTCTGCCTTATCCAAGTAGTTTCTAGGGTCCAAGGGTATATTTTGTCATCTTGTAATAGCTTCTAATTACTAAGTAGCAGGGATAAGTTATGTTGGATACATGGGAAGAATTGGCCATCAGGATCTAGAAATTGCTGAGTTTCTAATTCCCCCAGTTGCATTTCTTCCCTCTCCTTGTACCTAATGCTGGGTTTTTGGTTTGACTGTATTTAATGTAGTAATAAAGAACATGACTCTTGGAGTCAGATGGCTTAGGATTCAAAGCCAGGTTTTACCACATTTTAGCTCTTTAACCCTAAACAAGTTCCTTATCTTCTCTAAGCTTCATTTTCCTCAGATTTAAATTGGAAAAGTAATACATTCCTCATGGAGTTTTCAGGATGAAAATGCATCTTATGTATATAAAATTTCTGGCATTTAGTGAGTGCTCAATGAATGTTCGCTATTATCACCACCATCTGAACATAACTTCCCATGTAGGATAATACCAATTATGCATGCCCAGTAAATAAGTCAGATTATCTTTTTGGTGAGCCTCAGAAAGTATAATAATGCCTGGCTAAAAGCCACATATTTAGTAAGTGCTAAAGATGGCATTTGACTCCAGGTATTTCTAGCTATAGAAAGTCCAGGCTTTTCTTTTATACCAGAAGTTTCCAATTTTGGTTTATGGTCAACACCATTTTTTTTTCATCTATCTACAGCAAAATGAACAAAATCAGGATAAGGTAGTAAATTTCCATAAAGATAAAAGTATTCAATTTTAAGAATTATGAGAGACTGTCTTTCCTACTTTTCAGTCTAAAAATATCATTTCTTTTATGAGATTTTGTGAGGATCTTTGATTTTTAAATTTCCTTATTGGCAAAATCAAAAAGTTTACAGGTTGCCCAAATTACTAATGAAATGAATACAGAAGTCTGACAACCACTGTTCCCTCCTATAATTAATACATACACTGATAATATAAAATAACAACAAGAAAGGATTTTTAATCTTTTAAATAATCTTTTTGAGAAAGATAAGAGGATGATATAGTTTATAAAGATTTACATAAAAATGCTTAAATCAAATGTTAGTCTTTTTCTAAAGGATTAATACGTTTATCTGTAAATTTGATTTATGTAGAGTACTTTAATTCCTGGTAATTCCTGATAAATTCTATATAAATAACATTTTATTTGACTCCAAATTAAATCAGTTATAGGTGAAGTTTATCCAAATTCATTTATATATATTATATATAAAGAATATATAAACAGAATATATAAAGTTTCCACATTTTCATTATTATTTTCCTTAGATTTCGTGGTGTGCATCATGCATTTGCAAAAATATTAGCTGAAGGAGGAATACGTGGGCTTTGGGCAGGCTGGGTACCCAATATACAAAGAGCAGCGCTGGTGAATATGGGAGGTAATGGAAACTTTATTGAATTCTGAGAAGTCCTAGTTGCCTTCGTAGTTTTAGTTATAAGCACTGCATCAGGAAAACAAATTTTTGGTTTTTATTATTAATAACATATGTTGGAGACAGGATTATTACATGTTGTAGTGTCATAATTGAATATTATCCCTAGAGCATTTTCATTTATTCTACAGTGATACATGAAAAGCGTTTCCTAAAACAAGCAAATTGTGACAATAGGGAGATGAGACCAAAATATTCCCAAGATTATCTCTCCAACCTAGACCTAAATCTAAGATTCAAGAGATATATTCAGCTACCTGGTGGACATTATATCCAGTCTGTCCAAACCTTTTCCCCCAGTAATCCTGCTCATATTCCTACATAATCCATTTTGTATAGCCAGGCACCCCAGTCTAGAAACTTGAATATTTCCCTAACTCATCTCTGTGTCTTTCTTCACATATTCAATTCCTAAGTTTTTTCTATATTCTATTTCTTGAAATTTTTCTCTCCCACCAATACCTTCTACCTTAGTGTCCTTAAAACTACCATTTCTGTAATACTAACCATCATAACATCTCAACTAGACACTGCCAGAGCTACGTAACTGGTTTCCTCCTCCATCCTCCAATTTATATCCAGTTCCCAGAGTAATTTATCTAAAACACAGATCTGATTTGTGTAAAACACACCATATTTCTTAACGTGACTTAGAAGTCCTATATAATCTGACCTGTGCATATAGCAAATTGAGCAATTTACTGATTCTGGAACAAAGAGTAAAGCAAAAAGTCATAAGCTAAAAGGTCCCACTGCCTAAAAGGCTGTTCTTTACCTCTGTATTTCCTGTCCTCCTCTCTCTTTTTCTACTTAGTTTTCTTCTGCAGGCCCTTTCATATCAGTTCATATCTCTTCTCCAAGATATTTTTCCTGAACTTTCTACAACCACTTCCCTCATAGTGTTCAATACACGTTTAGGTGTTTGTAGAAAATTCTCTGCTTATCTCCAATATTGCACATACCTCATTTCATTACTTTCTACTATGTATCTATCTCCTCCAATAGATTGAGTCCCTTGGCTGCAAGGACTATGTTTTATTCATCTTTATCATTGATTCTTACATAGTTGGTAAACATTTGATGAATGAAATAGTGAATTCTTTCACAGGCCAAAATTATATGATTCTAAGAAATGGTAAATATCACTTTTGAAGGTTCCAGTAACGTGCCACTTAAACAACAGTGGAAGCAAATCTATTTTCTGGTTAATATTTCATTTCATCTGTCTGCTGCATCACATTGATGGATATTTTGGTTTTCAGGAAACCTTGAATGTAGTTTCATAATTCATTGCTTTAAAATGTGTTGTAGCCCAGATCTCTCTTCCAAATTCCAACTATTAATTCAACATCTCCACTTGGATATCTCAAATATATCACTTTGAATGTGTCCAAACCAAACTCATTTATCAAACCACTTCCTTCTCCATTCTTCATAATCTCAAAATATGTTATTACCTTTCTTTCATTTGTATAAATTAGAAACCTATGTATAATTCTTGGCTCTTTCCTTTTGCTTACTCCTCCTACCTAATTAGTCATAAGTCCAGTCAATTCTATCTCCCAGTTATATTTCAAATTCCTCCACTTCTGTTCATCACTGGAGCCAATATATTGTCCAAGTATTATTTATCTCCACCTACTAGAATTCCACAAAAGCCTCATAACTGGTCGTCCCTTATTTATCCCACAATCATTTTGCCTCCACTATACCTCTGAAATTTTTATTCAAGGTGACCAATGCCTATCATCTTGTTAAAAAATTTAGAGAGTCAATTTTTATTTTTACTATCTCCAAAAAAAAAAAAAAAAAGGACATGCTATCCTTCAAATTGCTGAGGCCAGTCATCCTTGACTCCTCTCTCGTCCTCTATATTCAATCTAGTAGCCAATCCTACTGACCAGGGATTCTTAACCAGGGGTCTGTGAGCTTTAATGAAATTCAAAAAAACATTATTCTTGTGGAGATGTATTGGTGCGGGTGTGATATATTTATTAAATAATGCACAGTATAGTGTGGACTTAGTAAGGGGTCCGTGGTTTTCACCTGACTGGCAGAGGGGTCCATGGAACAAAAAAAGGTTAAGAACCCCTGCTATTGATGCTATCTTCAAAATATATCAGAATCTGACCAAGACTCCACCACTTCCTGATCCAGGCCACTGTCATCTCTTACAGGATTACTGTCATAGTCTCTTATCTAATCTGCCTTGCCTCCCTACAGCCTACTCTCAATAGAACAGCCAGAGTGATCCTTCTAAATAGGAAACTGGGTCACTCACTTCTTTGCTCCAAACCTACCAGTGGCTTCTGATGCTTTCCAGGATCTGGACTCTGCCACTTCTCTGATCCTTGTTCACTCTGCTCCTGCTATACAAGTCTTCCTGCAGTCCCTCTAACATAGCCAGGCTGACTCTTGCCTCAGAAACACAACACATACTGTTCTTTTTCTTGAGATATTTTTTCTCAGATATCTGCAAGGTTTATTTTCTCACACTTCCATTAGGTCTCTACTCAGATATCATCTTATGAGAGAGTCCTTCCCTGAAAACCCCATTTAAAATTTATATACACCATTCCTCCCCACCCTCAGGGACTGCCTATCCCTTGTCCTTCCCTTATTTGTCTTCGGAGCACTTAACTTCCATCCAAAATACCTGAAGTTTACTTATTTGTTTATTGTCTCATCCCAACAGAGGGGGAATTGTTGTTCATTTTGTCCATGGCTCTTTCCCCAGTGCCTAGAATAGTGTCTGGCAAATGATAGACACTCAGCTATTTGTTGAATGACCAAAAGTTCCCATTTTTGCCTCATTACAATCCATTCCCTATATTTCAGTGACGGTAATCTTTATAAAATTCCAGTATTGTAACGTCACGCTCCTGTTTAAAACCCTTCAAAGGCTCTTCATTGTCATTAAAACAAAGTATTAAAAAGTTTAATGTGGGATACTGATCAGGACTTTTTGTTTATAAGTGACAGAACTTCAACTCAACCTAGCTTAGGCTAAAAGGGGAATCGGGGGCTCAAATACTGAAAAGTTCAGGGGCTTAGCTGACTTTAGGTATAGCTGTATGGTGTCCAAGTGATAGAATTGATTGTCTGCCTCTTTCCCTCTTTTTTTTTAAATCCCCTCCATCTGTATATTTGCTTTCTTCTGCTTGAGAACAAGAATGGCATCTTTCATTCTTGTATACATTCCTACCCCAGGCCTACCATAGCTCTTTATACAAGACAATCGTTGTTGAATGAATGGATATTTAAGCCTTCTTCTTCTTTCTATTTCCAGATTTAACCACTTATGATACAGTGAAACACTACTTGATATTGAATACACCACTTGAGGACAATATCTTAACTCATGGTTTATCAAGGTAAATGATTATAGTAGATTGACTTTTTTTTTTTTTTTCCTGTATCACTTTTCCTTCCATTTTTGGCAAATTCTACCTTCTGGACTCTTTTGATCTGGAATCTAATAGTATTGCCCTTAGAGAAAGGTTATAACTATTTATAAAGGGAATTTTTCTTCACATTTGTTGCAGTTAAAAATGGGAAAGAGACACACAGAGTTGCATGATATTTTGAACTAAATTTCCACAGATATTTGCACCTTGATGGGGCCATCCCAGGTTCATGTTCTGATGATTGATTCTGCAACTCAATTCAACAGATATGTTTGAGCACCTTGTATTTTAAAGGCACTGCACAAGCTCGTGCTGTGAGTACAAAAGGAGGAAACCCAGCTCCTGCCCAGAAAGCTTACCAAGACAAGTATAAAAACGCTGTACAGTAAATGCAAAAAGAAAGTGACTAACATCAGAGAAGAAGAGAAAATAACCACTTAGAAAGGCCTCACAAAGGAGGTGGAATTTGATAAGAATTTTTGGCTCTTGACAGGCAAAGACAGGAAGGAGGGCATTCTAGGAAGGGGCTGTACCTTAATCTCATTTGCAATACAAACTATCACAAATTATCATTACAGTGAGTTACTTTATAGATAGCTAATGTCCTTAAACTACAGTGATTTCATTTAGCTTCATGTTTCCAAATTCTGGAACCCTTATGCTATTTGGACAAAGTTTATTAATAGTGCAAAATCCAATAAGATGTGGAGAATATATGTATATTCATACCCACACACACTTATATATCCATCCTGCTTCCTAATTTCAGTCCTGCTTAATATTTTAGAGTAGTTTTTCTACATTCCCCTTCTTTTCAAATAAATGTTATCTTTATTGCTGTTGGGGCCTTCTTTTCATGTATGTTTGCTCACTGTTCTTCCGCATTCCAAACTCTCACCCAAGTGAATTTTCAGACTATACCATATTTTCTCCAGCTGATGGTCTGGCATCCTATTTCCACAGAGAAAACTGGGGATTTTACATCTCATTCTGCTTTTTACCTCCATCCCTATAAATGTGATAATTCTATCTGTAAACATTCTCACCTTCCTTTCTCTGCTGTCTTTGCTCATGCTGTTCCCTCTGCCTGCAATGCTCTTTTACCCACTTCCTACCTTGTTAAGTCATGTTTGAGACTTTTTCATCTTTCAAAATGCTTCTCTGTTTCTCTGTTCCCATCTCCTCGGGGAGCCTGTCCTATAGTCCCTCAGAGATAGTACCTGTTTCTTTGTCATTGACTTTCTACACATAAGTTCTTTGAAATACCACGTTTCTAACCTAAGATTCATGGCTTTCCCTGCAGGTGTAAATCTGTGTAACATACACCACTATGTCTGTTTCAGAAATACATAAGATTTTCTATTACTATATTCCAACCGTATATCTGAAATAACTGATCCTTATCACTCTCTAAAACAGGTCTAGTACAGGGACAGTTGGTACTTAAAGTTTAGAACAAGGGCATATGCCAGAGAAATGAATTAAAAACAAAAAAACAAGCAACTGCCAAACAACAGTGAGGATATCATGTAAGTTTAATAAAATGTATTTGTAGCCTGCCAGCTCTTCTTGGTTCATTTTTGAGCCCAACAGCTTGGTACAAATATGTATGGTATAAGAAGCAGCTCAGAAGTTGCTAACTGTGAACTCAACTCTAGGCAGGTAAGCAGTGCAGTGGATGCTGTGTTACAGGATGAAATGAGTGCTCATGCTGGCTTGATGAGGGAGCCGTTGTGCAAACAGAGCTCTAAACAAGCCATCAAGATCTTAGGGTAAGAAAGAGGAGACTGAGACGAAGAAGAAAAACAAAAAATGCTATAAATAAAATGAGGTCCTGGGGTAGAGCAGCAGCAGTAGAAGACTGTGGCCAGGATTTGCTTGAGGTGGTAAGGCAGATAGGGAGGTGTGTTAATAAGAGAAGCAGAGGAAAGGCGGGAGTTGAAATAATGGTTAGCAAAAATATATAGAGAAGAAGAACCAGATAATCCTCTTTTTCTCTTTTTAAGTCATGTGGCTATTGAGAGGTATAACTATTATGGAAAGGACATTGTGTGAAGATTATATATTAATAGAACTTATTAAAAGTAACTATGGTATTATAGTAGTTTCCATTCTTTGGAACTTATATATGAAGCTGAGCTGGCACACAGCCTCTCTGAAGTAAATGACCAAGTGAAAATGTAGTGTTCTCTTCTGATTTTTTGGCAAATACAGGATGCTGTGTGTCTATCTATACATTATTTCTTTGTTCTTCCTTACTTTTTAGTTAGTTTTGTGTGTTGTTTATGGTAGACAGATTCAGAATTTAGGTGAATATTTTAGTTGGTTGAGATGAGATGTTTTTGCATGAAAAAAATGAAGGTATATTAAAATCAGTGATAAACTTTGACATTGAAAAAAATCTGAACAAACAGGAAAGAATATAAGATCAGTGGTCTCCAACTACTGCAATAAATATGATAAAAGAGTAAGTTCTTTCCACATAGGAAGTGCCTATTATGTGGACAGAGAACCAAAAAAAGTTACATACTGTTTTTCATTAAAACAAGATGAATAGTACATTTTCTTCAGGCCATTTGCTGGGATATGTAAATAGGTTATATGGGTTTTTTTTCTCTTGAATTTAAGTAAAGTGATTTTGTATTTTGAGTTTTTAAACCTTGACCTGAAAGAGAGAGAGAGAGTTTCTGCTACAGCAGTTTAGAATAACAAGAAGCTATAAAGATTGCTAATGCAACTTCAACTTGTCTACCACAGAGCCTTCAGAGATTTCAAGAGCCTAGACACAGAATTCAGTGATTCTTATCTTTGTGAGGTATTTGATGTGCCAGAAGGACATAAACATTTTGAACAATTTTCCTTCTAACCTTTTTACTAGCCAGTCATAAACTACTTTTCAGATTCCCGTAGAACCTAAGGACTCAATATTGACAGCTTTTGGGAATTGATCCTTCCATTCTATGATTCAGGATAACCTCTTGGGTTTTCAGATTACTGAATTATGAGCATATTCCTGTATTGCCTCTCTGACATCATGCCCATACATGTAATGAACTGCTGGTGGTTTCTTTGCTCCCCAGTCATTCATTTACAGATTCTTTTTTATTTTTTTTTTAAAGATACTTAGATTACATAAATGTTATACAAAAAAATATAGGGATTCCCATATGTCCCACCTCCCACACTTCCCACAACTTCCCACATAAACATCCTTCATTAGTGTGACATATCACCTGTAATGGATAAACACATCCTGGGGCTTTGCCATTAAGCATGGACCATAGTTCACATTGTAGACCACACTCTCTCCCACACAGTTCTGCATGTTATATGATGATATAAAATGGCCTATATCTGTACAGATTCTCTTTTGATTTACTTCCTAACTGGTTGACCATATCCGTTTATTCTGTTTTTGAGTAACTGACAAGAAAGTCTTTTTCAGGAAGGAATGATTAACCTTGTGGGGTAACCTTGTGAGGAAAGGCATCGGCAGAAAGTCTTCAGGACTTATGCCTGAGAATAGGTTGAAGGAAAAACAGGCATTTTCCAATTAGATAGGAATATCTTAGTGAACAGAGACTAAAATAGGGGCCAAAGTGTCTTTTAAAAAAATATTAACTAAATTGTGTGATTTTCCGTGCTTAAGATCTTCTCTGTGACTTCCTTCACATATAGAATAAAATAAAACTGCTTTAAATTGGCTTCATGGTCTGATCCCTGTCTGCTTCTAGTCTCTCATCAGCCTGGACTCTCTCCGTCTTTTATGATGCTGCAGCCACACTGGCTGCTTTCAGTCTCTTAACCCACCACAAGTATTCCTGATTTGGGGCCTTTGCATGTGCTGTTCCCTCTGCTGCCAGTGCTCCTCCTCCAGTAATTTTCCTGGACACTTCCTTCACACCACTTAGGTCTCCATGCAGCTGTCTGCCTTCCTGCCAATTACCCAATTACTCCCCATTTATTATCCCATTATATTTTCTTCATAGCATTTATCATTTTCTGAAATTATTTCTTACCTTCCACCTAGAGTGTAAGCTCCTTGGGGACAGGGTCTTATCTCTTTTGTTCGCTGCCTAGAAGGGTACCTGGCACGAGCAGGTGCTCAATGCATATTTGTTAACTGACTAACAGTCTTTTTGCTTTTGTTTTTCTTTTTTCTTACTCTTTAATAAATTAATTTAGCATTAAATTTAAGCTAAAAGATCATTATTAAGGAGAATATTACAATAATATAATTAGTATTACATTCTTTTTAAATATAAAATTCCCTTTTCTTAAAATTTAGAAATTGCAACATATTATTCTTCTATTTCACTTATTTGTATCTGTAGTTTATGTTCTGGACTGGTAGCTTCTATTCTGGGAACACCAGCTGATGTCATCAAAAGCCGAATAATGAATCAACCAAGAGATAAACAAGGAAGGTAGATAGAAAGTCTTCAGTATCCGTATGTTTGACTGTCTGTAATAATATTGTCTCTAAAGATGTTTTTCTGTATTTATTCTTGATAGAAATGTATTTATGTGTTTATGTGTTTAACCAGGAAATTGTTTTTATACAATTACCTTCTCTTTGTCTGTTGGAAATGTACTATGCATTTAAGGAAGTAAGCTATTTTACAATCATATTGTTTACACACAAGGTATTCATTGTGCCTTTATTGTTTTCAAGAGTTTTTGAATCCATACCTGCTGAGAATTTACATAGCATTTTCTTCAGGGGCTTATGACTTGCAGATAATGTGGAGAATTTAATTTGATATAAAATATCACATTCTGTCTAGAAGAGATCAGGTGGAATGAATGCTAAGATCAAGGGTGGGATAAATCACCCTAGGAGATACCTTTAAGCTCAAAAGAAGTAATCAGCAGCTATAGAAACACAAATATGATTTGTTCTAAACTCACTGGAAATATTTAACTTACAAGTTTCCTTAGACTATACTCTCCTATATGCTTTTATAAATACACTATGATTATTTACATTTATTTTATTCATTTATTTATGCATTAAAAGTTTAACAAAATTATCTTTTCTTTTTAGGGGACTTTTGTATAAATCATCAACTGACTGCTTGATTCAGGCTGTTCAAGGTGAAGGATTCATGAGTCTGTATAAAGGTTTTTTACCATCATGGCTGCGAATGGTAAAGAGGTTTTTTCCTTCCTTTTTCTTTCTTTTCTTTATATTTCAATTATTTTTAATTTGTTAGTATCTTCCCTTTTCCTTTCTGCTTTTTAATTTTTTTGGCATGGCCCTCCCCAAATCAAGGTCCTTTATTTTCTTTCGCCTATTTTCAGAAGTCATATCACCTTCCTTGGGAGATTAAGGTAAATCATTCCATTATATCCAGAAATGAATAGGCAGATATTATTGTTATAAAACTAAGCACAGATTTTCTGCAATGTAAAACATTTAGTATTTTATTTAGCCAAAATACAGAGTTTGAGACAAGTATACAGATTTTATACTAGAGGCCATTCATATGAAAATTCTACCATTTTGAAATTAGATTTGTTACCTTGATGGCAAATGTTACTCTAACCATTAATTCTTGTTACCACAGAACTCTGTTTAGTAAGAAGGCATTGCGTTATTATTTTTCTCAATTTAGGTGCTATTTTTAATGAAGTGAAGTAAGATATAGGATTAGATAGACTTGTTTAAGTAACATAGCAAATATAATAAAAACAAGGTATTCGAAACTTTTGTAAGTTAGAAAACATTTAAAAGAATGGGTACATGATTAGTTTAGAAATTCAAACAATTAAAAATTAGCACAATATAATAATATTAATTGAGCACCTACTCCATACAGAGCTCTATGTTAAGGACCTGGCTTTGGGATGAACAAAATAGTTGCAGCCTGTGCCCTTGTGCTGGAGCTTATGATCTTGGTGAGAATAAACAGTGAGTAAGAAACCATAAGAGATGAATGTTATGAGAAGAGTATATGGTGCCGTAGAAATATCTAGCAAATAAGTACAGTCTAGGCTAGGAGATCACAGTCAACCATGTGGTAGATGATGGACTGCAGTTAACGGTACAAATTTGAGAGCGTTCTCTCATGAACTATAACAAATGTACAATACTAACACATAATGTTAATAATAGGGGGTTATATGGAAAAAATATACCAAATGTAAGCTATGGACCATAGTTAGTAATAATATTTTGATGATGTTCTTTCATTATCTGTAACAAATTTTCCACAACAATGCAAGGTGTTGGTGGAGGTGTGATGTATGGGAATTCTGCAAGTTAGGCATGATTGTTTTATAATAAAAATACATATATTAAAATAAAAAAAGAGAAAGCTTTCATGGAGAATGGACTTCTGAATTGAGGTTTGACGAATGAGTAGGACTTAGCCAGGTAAGGAGGGATAAAGGGAACACTCTAGGTAGAGTGAACAGAGAGTATGATGAGTCCAATGAACCAAGGCACAGAGACCTGGAGGAGTGAGGCCATAATAAGGCACAAACCAGATAGGGGAGGGCTATATGGAATGATGGATGGAAAGCTGCCTAAGGATTTGTTTGTTTGAGGTACTAGGAGCCGGGGATTGAACCCCGGACCTTGTGTGTGGGAAGCCAGTGCTCAACCAGTGAGCCACATCAGCTTCCCTGGGTTTTTTTTTTGCCTGTTTTGCTTGTTGTTCATTTTTATGTTGTTTTTTTTCCCCAGGAGGCACCGGGAACCAAACCCGGGACCTCCCATGTGGGAGATGGGGAGCACAACCACTAGAGCCACATCTGCTCCCTGCCTAAGGGTTTTAACTAGGGCACTGACTTCATGAAATCTGCATTTTTAGAAAGATCATCCTGGCTGTCATGTGGATTAGGTAAAGGACAGGAGTAGTTGTAGATGAGAGGGAATTGTGGCTTGGACTAGAGTATGACAGCAGGAGCAGAAGATGAATGGATTCCAACAATATTTACAAGGTTGAGAGGAGAGAGAAACCTGAATGACTGGATGGGGTTGGGCTGGAGAATAAGAGGAATAGTCAGGCTTTACTTCCAGATTCCTTCCGTGACCAACTGATGATGATGCAATTTCCTAAATTGGGGATCATTTGTAAGGAAGAAGATTTGGGGATAAAACCACAAGTTCAATTTAAGATATGTCAAGTTTTTGATACCCATAAGATATCTAAGTAGAGATGTACAGATGACAAGTTTAATACACAGGTCTGGATCTTAAGAGATAATATAGGGGTGGAGATTTGGATTTGAGCATTGTCTTCACTTAGAACGTAATTGAAGTTATGGTAATAAATTACATCACCAAGGGAGAGTAGGTATTTTTTTATTAACATAAAGTTAATAGTCAAAGCACTTGGAAATAACTGATATAAATGTGGACCATAGTTGAAGAACATTATTTTGGCCTGCATAAACCAGGTGCTGTTCATACTAAGTAATGAGAGAATCTTTGCACTAGAGGAGCTTACAATGCCATGGAGAAGATAAGCATATAAATACCTAAAATTATATGCATAATAAAGTTAATATTACTAAATCACTTGGTATATGGCCAACACTGTGCTGATAATTTTTATAGCTTAACTCATTGAATACTCCCAGCTTGTGTAGTAGGTTACTATCATATCCCTCTTTTATAGAGGAAGAAACAAAAGCTTATAGAGTCTAAATAGCTTAGCCAGGTTAGGTAGTTATTAAATAACGGAGTCAGGGTATCAAACCCAGGCAGGTTGACTACAGAGGACATAATCTTATTAAGGAGTTGTACTAAAGTTCTGCCAGTGGTACGAACAAAACTGTGGGAACATAGTGGAATAAAACTGTTTGTAACTCTTGGAAGACATAAAAGACACAGAGGTGATATTGGTCTGGACTTTGAATAATCAATTGGCATTTGGCAAGATAGGCATGAGGGAGGGCACAGGCATCAGTCATATGTGGGCCTGATAAAAATGGCAAATTGCAGAAAATTCAGTGAAGCTAGAGAATAGGTCTTCAGAGGTGAGGTGGTGAGACATAAAGACCAGGCTGAGAAGGACTTTGTGCACCCAGCTACGTAGTTTAGGTGTAATCCTGTATTCAGCAAGCAGCTATTTAAACATGAGGGCGATGCAGTAAGGTTCATTTGGTGACAGTATTACTTTGGCAGCAGTATTGAAGATACATTGCAAGCTTGTATACCAGAAATGAATTTCTCTCAGTGGTCTAGCCAGATGATTGTAGAAATGGAGAGAAGCTAGATTCTAGGGATGTTCATGGTTAACTCTATAGGAATTAATAACAGATTACATGTGGAAGTGAGTTAGGGAAAGAAGGAAATGGCACTTTTATGTTTCTAGTGTGAGAGACTAGGAAGAAGGATGAGACCATTAATGAACAGAAAACAGGATCAGGAGGCGAAAGGGGTAAGCACAGTACAAAGAAATGCCGGGTCCACCTAGTCTGACCTATTATTTTCATATGAGAGACTTGGGGAGGTAAAAATGACAAAACTTGAGTATGTAATATATGATAAGCACTGTGTAAAGTTCTTTATAAACATTATTTTAAATTATTACAAGAACCTAATAAAACAGATGGTGTTATCCTCATTTTTCAGATGAGAAAACCATGGCTCAAAGAGTTAAGAAACTTGCTCAAGTTCATATATCTACTATGTAGCAGAGCTGGGAATTGACTGTGGGTCTGTTCAAATCTAAACCTCATGTTCCTAACTAATACTGTATACTGAGTTGCTCAAGATCCTGGAGCTAGCTATAGATGTTCTAAAAGGAAATGCAGTGTGTGTGGTGATGGAGAGATATTGCCCCAAAAAGGCTGCCTTAAGATCAAAGATCACCAGGGTGTCATTGCCTTGTTGATTTCCCGTAGTACATGGCCCTGACCCTTGGGTTCTCAGGAACCTGACTGATCAGCACCTGCAAATAAACCTTGCAAATACAGATTGAACTTAACTGAACTCATTGAAAATAGTCAGACCAGAATATCTTGCTTGTTCACACTGAAAAACATACTTGGCATGTTACTCAAGACATTTAAGTCATATTTCCTCCTATACTCAAACTTTATGGGAAACCAAGTAATAATCAGAAGATTGTTTGCTGAACATATAATCACAAAAGGAAGATCTTTTTTGTAAAGTTAGTATTTAAAAATATCAACTCAAGAGCTCTACAGTAATAGGCCTATAGAAGTACTCTGCTTTTTCCCAGCCATTATTGCAACAGGCAGACCAAAGGAGGCAACACTGGTTCATATTCATTTGGATTATTTGCATTGATCACAACTATCCCAGTGAGGAAATCAACAGGGTAACACAGTGTCCCACATGTGCTCCATGGCACCACCTGAGCATATCCCACTTACATACCACCCATATTCTTGGGCTATATGATCTCCCTCTATTCAAAACCCAGCTAAGCTCTATCCCAATCCCTTCCACAAAGTAGAGGTAGTGTGACCTTGTGTTGTTCAGTCGCTGATTAATATTTATTTCATTTGCATATGGTTTGGTTGCTATAATCTCATTAATACGAGGAAGAAGTCTGATTACCAGAACAATTAGGAATAACTGTATAGTCCATCTTAACCAAGACTCTGCCTCCTTGATCCAACTGTAGTTAGATCCTTGGCTCACTTCATTTTTGCTGTGTGTATCCTCAGAGCATCATGTTCCTTTTTTCATCTATGTATTCATGCTTTCAACTGACCAAAATAAGTTCTAAACCTACTACTTAATACATTCGTTACCAATATAACAAATTCAATATTTCCAAATGCATATGACATGAATACTACTTTACAAACTCGCTAACCAAATATTTTTACATGCTAATTGCTTAAGCTTATTTCTCTACTCTAATATGATATAGTTCCTCTCTGATCAGAATTTCCCATCCATCAATGATGAACTGAACCAGACAGGAATTAGATCCAAGGCACCCTTTCTCTGATGATTATTTCCAGTGTTTACCCTGTGATTTCTCTGCCTTTACCTTTTATATCTGCTATTGTTGAATAACTCTTATCCCCTTATAATTCCTAGATACAGATATACCTTCACTCAAGTGAAAGTCTACTCTTTTCCAAACTGGAAGCTCTTTACCCTATTTAATATATTAAATATCTGTGTTGTGATATTAGATATCAGCTTTATGGCCCAACTCTCAAAGTACATTCCTTCATCTTCCTCATTTGCAAGCTCTTAAGTGCTTCATTGTTATGCTCCATGCTTCATTGTTATGCTCCATGCTTCATATGGAGGAGTGCAGCCTAGAATCCAGGTGTCCTGAGGCCTAGCACTTTAGCTAGTCTGTTTCAGTAGAAGGAACCCAGGAATGGAAGCCAGGTGTCCTTAGCCAGCTCCACATGTGTGAATAGGCATTTGCCCTAGTGCCTTCATCTGTAGTAGGAATGTTAATACCTTTCCTTTCTATATTAAATTGTTCAGAGAAATCCATGAGAAATCAGACATGAAAATGCTTTGTAATTAAAAGTGAAATACCAAAATATTTGTTTTCAGCCACAGTGGATTCAAAATGTGTCATTCAAAGGTATATATGCCTATATGTAGACTATTAATAATTGCTTTGAAATATGCACTAACTTCTTTGGTTAATCTTTCAGACCCCTTGGTCACTGGTGTTCTGGCTTACTTATGAAAAAATCAGAGAGATGAGTGGAGTCAGTCCATTTTAAGCCCTTAAAGATGCAGACCAGTAATACAGTATTCAGTATCATTGAAAACTGGGCATCTGCAACATACCCCCCTGTTATTTCTACCTCTTTAGGAAGACACCTTACTTCATAGAGACTGTGATTTATAGGGGGCAGCACTTTATTTTTCTTTGGAGATGCAAGTTCTCTGACTCCTTTTGTCTAAAAGCAATCTGCTCAGATCTCACAAGGCCACCCAACAAGATCCAGCACAGCATTTTCTAAGGAAGAATCCAACCCTGACAACTTTTACCATGGGCAAGATTTGGCCTTCTTTAAGATGCTATTCTATGCTGAACAGCCTGCTTAGAGGAGGAGTGCCAGAAGGGAGACAACATCTCACTCCTGAACTAGGCAACAGGAATGTGGAAGAATATATATGTAGTGCTTAAGAAATATATTTAACCTATTATGTCAGTATTAACAATTGAAGTTTGACAATTTGCTTTTCTGTTGTTGCTAATGGACACATATTGTAAATTAAAGGAAGATAAATGAAAATTCATGAATAAATATTCTGAGTTTCCCTATTTGTTGAAGGAAGCTGATGTTTCTTTTCTTGCCAGGAGGATGAAAATAATTCAAGTTGAGATGATATTTGGACTCTTAGAAAAAAGCTGTTTTCTACCTGTGCCCCATCATTAGATCTGTATGTGCTAATGACTTCCCTTGACAGCCACAATTCAGAATATTGATGAAAACATAGAAGGGCATTTGCCTTGTTACACATTCCATTACAACTTGGACTCATTACTATCAAGAATCTCAATATATAAGACTTATGCTTCATTTAATTAAAACTAAGCTGGGTGATCTTTTTATAAAGTAAATTCTGTCACCATCAGCCTTTCAGTGGTATTTTTAAAACCATGATTGACATAAAGTCAGCCAACTCTGACATGCATCGTTTCTTTTCTCCCCTTTTCTAACACTAAAGCTGTCTGTAGCCTGAATCTACTCAGTTTGACAGAGCTTCCTGCCTAAAAAAATGAAAGTATAAACTGTCTGTAGTATATAGTTTTGTCTCCAGTCACAGAATAATATCCATTTTCTTATTTTAGAATAGTGAAAGATTTCTGCAGATGCACCTATATACCATCTGCTTCCCCAGCCCCAGTCAGTGGGCATTTCTGGATGAATGGCTGTGGTTAGGAGTAGAAGCTCTAACTATTGAAATAGCAAAACTCAAAGAGCTCTGACCCAACATAGAAAGCCCTTAGAGCTACCAGACAAAACTTGTCATGATGGAAATTGATGAGTTGAACAGAAAAAAGTTTATAAGTGCTCTGTGGTTGCACTAATACATAAATCACTGCCATTTGGGGGACGGGGTGGAATAGTATACTTGAAAATATTTTAATGCGATTTACTAATATGCAGTGGCTTTTTGTTTTTCTAGTTGCAGAATGCAGAGTTTACTCTCTTCAAATTTTAGGTGGTCTACTTTTGCATTGCATTTGTCAGTCTGTATGAATTAATTTGTTAAATATATTAAAATATCATATGTACTTAAATTCCCAATTCTGTGTTGGAACCACTTTAAATTTTGTAATTTTTAAAATTAAAGATTGGATCAGCAAAATTATATGCAAACCAGAAAAAATTTACTTTATTCTTTGGTGGGCTTGGGGTGACAACATTGTGTAAGTATTGAGATTATTCTGGAGTAACATGAATAACTGGAATTTTTAACTAGAAATGACTCCTTGAGATTATCTGGTTTAACCCACTTATTTTACATGCTTGGAAACTGAGACCCAGAGAAACTGAATAGCTCAAGCTCATAAGGTATTTGGTAGCAGAGCCAGAAAAAAAGAAACAGATCTCCTAACAATTATGATTATTACAACTGAGAGCTACTATGCATTATTTAGGTATTAAGTGAATGTCTTAGGCCATCTTCACAACAACCCAGTTCAGTGCTCCAGTGTCATTGTAATAACAATCTGTGACTATTGTATAAGACTATTCTGAAATACCTTTTTCACTTTGCTAAGAGAAAAAGGAATCAAATTCAAGGAGGTTTTAAATGCAAAAGAATTTGCTGCTCAGTCACCTTCAAATTTTCATGCATTCATTTATTTACAATCAATGTAGTTATACATGTACATGAAAGCAGATTCCCACAAAACCGCCTATAGAAAAATGATTAATTTTAACACTTGGTTAAAAATTTGGGGGGAGGGGCGGGAAATATATGATTCTATTCTTAATTAAACCAAGAGTCTTTAAATACAAGTATTTATTAAGCAAATAAATATTATTGATTTCCAGGTAATCTAGAAGAAAGGCTAAATCTAGATTTTAAAGACCTTTTTCCTATTTGGGGCTCTACTTCTGACAAATTAGTATGACAGGATCAAGTCCCTTTAGTTCTCTGGATTTCCATTTCTTTATCTATAAGATGAAGGCATTGAACTCTGGAATCTTAACTTGTATATACTTAAAGGTAGCCATTATATTGATGTCATATTTTAAAAATAGAATTTTTTAATCAAGTTTTTTTCCTGGGTTTAATTTATTTTTCCTATATTTCAAGATTGGGGAAAACTTGTTCAGACCTTGAAGTATAATATAAACTTGTTTTATGACTGGACTGCCTCATCCTGAAATCCATCCTTAACAGGGAAGCAAAGTCATCTTCCTTCAGACAGTTCTGTGCACTTCACCCCTATATTCTTAACTTCAATTGCTCCCTCATACACATGCAATAAAAATTAAAATCTTTAACACTATAACCAAGATCCTCTCGATCTGATTCCAACCTACTTTTCTGACACTTGCGTTTCACTGCATGCCTGTACCCTACACCTCCTTGCAACTACACTGCTCTACATATTTCCCTGAAAGCGCTCTGCACATGGCTGCTTCTCATGACTTGTTCATGCTGTGCTCACCAACTGACTTTCCTCCCACCACCACCACTCATTCACCTTCATCTTCATTGGTCAAGTCCTACTTTAATATATAAAATGATTGCATACCACCTGCTCCCTGAAGCCTTCAGCATTTTCAAAACCTCCATGCTCCCATAGTACTTCCATAGTACTTTATGACCCTCAGGTAGTGTTTAACAATTATGTTTATTTATGTATATGTTAATTTACTCTGCTAGAGGATGAACTGCTTGAAAGCAAGGATCGTGTAATACATCTCTGCATCCCTTACAGATATCAAATAGGAACCATGTAAAAGATATTTGTTGAATTGAGAGTTTGTTTTTTCAGGAGGGGGAGAGGGGAGAGAAAAACATACACACATGATTAAGTTATACGTTGTTTTCCTCCTACCTTCAGAATAATCGTGCTGGGTCAATAACACTTCTGATTTCATAAGATTCTTTACCATATTAAGTGAACTGCATTTTTTAAATGATCATGTGTTTAAACATTTATGGCTTTATTATAATTTTTAAGAAGTATTTTATTCACATTTTAATGGCTATTCCATAAAAACCTGGAATTTGGTATTTTAAGTATACAAAATCTTTGATTAGTTCATGAACTTTTGTTAATTATGTGATATCCTTACATTATTTTTCATTTTAGGTTGTGTATGGAAATTATATCACGATTTTGGCCTTCAGTGACACCATACTACTGCACATTTTACCCACTCAAGTGTCTTATTTTTTTCTGAGTTTTGAGGAATACATTATGATTTTTCTCTCCCCATACTTTACCTCCAACAGGCTGCTGTGATTGTCAACAGCAGCAGGAGCCACTTTGAAGGTTTGATAAAAGCCGTTGAAGATACTTAAAGATGTCTGTTTGCTGAAAATATCTGCTAATAAACAGGAATATATGTGAGTAAATATAGTGTGCTATTCTGATCTTTGAAAATAAATGTTCTTTAAATGCCTAAATGGTGGTTAAGGGTTTTGTTTTGTCCTTGTGTGGTTATGAGTAAAAAATACGAATAACAAATTTAGAGATGATTTTTAAGCTTAATCTTGATCTTTCACAACTAAAATAGTGATGGACATGCTCATTGGCGGAGAATAGGAAGTAAAAATTGGAATTGGAAGCAGATGTGGCTCAAGCAGTTGAGTGCCCACCTCCCACATAGGAGGTCCCCTGGGTTTGGTTCCCAGTACCTCCTGAAACAAACAAACAAACAAGAAAAACAAACGAAAAAAACAACTCAGGGGAGCCGATGTGGCTCAGTGGTTGAGCACTGACTTACACATATGAGGTCCTGGGTTCAGCCCCCAGTACCTGAAAAAAAAAAAAAAAAAATTATATATTTACTTTAAATATTGGAGAATCAGTCTCTTCTTTTTGATACCATATTGAACTTTGATTTCCATGATACTGTTCCCTCCTGGCACTCATATTTTTAATTATTCCTTTTCAGTCTCTATTGGTTGTTTCTTTGCTACCAAGTCCTTTCAATTTTGGCATGCAAGGTTGTGTTCTTGGTCTTCTTCTCACTATCACTCTCTCCCTAGGAAGAGTCATGCATTTCTGTGGTTTCAGCACCTAAGGCTGGTAATCCCAAATACATTCAATAAATTATAGCTCTTACCATTATCTGTATTTCTTGTCCTTTCTAATTTCCAAAGATTTGGTCATGTTTTCTCAATTGCCAACTCTGTCTCTACCAGGATGGCCTTGTGAGCTCAAATTTTCCAATATAAATCAATATTTTTATACCACTCTTTCCTCCCCTGCCCTTTCAAGTCTGTCTTCTTCTAGGATTCTCTGTTGCACAATACACCCAGTATTGCAAACAAGACACCTCAAGATCATCTTTGGCTTCTCATTTTTTTCTTTCCTTTTTGGCCCAAAATGCTTATATCGAATAATAGAAATTCCTGATAAATATATAAGTGACTACATCGTGACCAAGTGGGATTTATTCCAGGAATATGAGGTTGGTTCAACATTTGAAGATTAATAAAAAAAGAAAAATTACTTCAATAAAATGTGGAAAAGTATTTGATAGAATTCAATGTATCTTCAAAATAAAATTCACAACAAACTCAGAATAGAAGGAAATTTCTCAATTATCTAAAAGGGATCTAAATAAAACCTATAGCTAACATACTGGTGAAAGATAAGGCTTTTACCCTATGATTGAGAACAAGGCAAGAATATCCATTCTCACTATTCCTATTCAAAATTGTACTTGAAGTCCTAGCCATTGCAGTGAGGCAAGAAAAACAGTGGGGCTCCCGTTTACCATATGGGAGGCCCCGGGTTCGGTTCCCGGGGCCTCCTGGTGGGGGCAGGCCCGCCCGCGCGGCGCGGTTGGCTGACCCAGCGAGCACAAGCAGCAAGGGGGGGATAAATGAATAAATAAATAAATAAATCTTTAAAAAAAAAAATTATACTTTATTGGAAAGGAAGATAAAAACTTGTCTTTATTCACAGACAATATAACTGTGTAGAAAATCCCAAGGACTCTGCCAAAAAAGCTACAAGAAATGAGTCTTATCGAAAGTTATAAGATGTAAGATTAATATGTATATAAATTGTGTTTCTGTATACTAACAACAATTGAAACTGAAATTTAAAAAAATAATGCCATTTACAATAGCATCAAAAATATGAAAAACTTAGGAGTAAATCTAACAAAATGTCTGCAAGATTTGTTCACTGAAAATAACAAAACATTGCTGAGAGAATTTGAGGACCAAAATAAAAGAAACTGTATTAACTAATTGAAAGACTCAATATTGCTCAGGAGTCAATTCCTTCTAAATTCATCTCTAGCTACAATGCATCCTAACCAAATTCCCAACAGATTGTTTCTGATTGTCGTGTCTTTTTTTTTTTTTTTTTTTGCAGTAATTGACAAGTGTATTCTAAAATATATTTTGAAAACCAGACATCTTTGAATACCAAAACCAGAGATCTTTGAATACCAAAACAGTTTTGAGAATATAGAACAAAGTTGGAGAATTTATATTGCCTAATTTCAAAACTGGAATTTAAGTTCTTTGGATAATAATCAAGACAGTATGATACAGGCATAAAAGACAGACATATAGATCATTGGAACAGAATAAAGAGTCAAAGAATAGACCCACTCATATATGTTCAATTGATTTTTGACAAATATGCCAAGGTAATTTAATCAGGATAGGACAACATTTGCAACAAATGGCACTATAAAAATTGGACACCCATATGCAAAAACAAAAACAACAAAGAAACTCAGCCTTTACCTTCAATATATACAAAATTTAATTCAAAATGGATCATGAACTTAAATTCAAGAGTTAAATTATAAAACTTCTAGAAAGAAAAATGGGAGAAAATTCTTTTGACAATAGGTTAGGCAAAGATTTCTTGAGACACAAAATGTACCACCTATAAAAAAAATATTAACTTGACTTCATCAAAATTACAAGGTTTTGTTTTTTAAAAGACAATATTAACACTTCTTCACTGTTGGTGGGAATGCAGAATGGTACAACCACTATTGGAGGTCTGTTTGGCAGTTCCTAAAGAAGCTGAATATAGACTTGCCACGTGACCTTGCAATACCACTACTGGGTATATACCCAGAAGAACTGAGAGCAGTGACATGAACAGACATCTGCACACCGATGTTCATAGCAATATTATTCACCATTGCCAAAAGCTGGAAACAACCCAGGTGTCCATCAACAGACGAATGGATAAACAAACTGGTCTATTCACATAATGGGATGTTACGCAGCTGTAAGAAGAAATGAAGTCGTAAAGCATATGACAACATGGAAGAACCTGGAGGACATTATGTTGAGCGAAGCAAGCCAGACACAAAAGGACAAATACTGTATGAATGCATTACTATGAACCAAATATATTGTGTAACATATTGTTTGATGCAAAAAAAAATTTATATGTATCCATATATAAGAGAAATATATATATATATTTTTTTTTAAAATCCAATGTAAAGTTTTACCTGCCACAAGCGCAAAATAAAATGGTTGACATTAAAATTTAAAAAAAGACAATATTAAGAAAATGAAATGACAAGCTATACATTGAAAGTATTTGCAAAACACGTATCTGATATAAGACTTATACCCATATTATATATAAATTCTTACAACTCAAAAATAAGACAAAACGCTCCTTTTTTAAAATGGGCAAAGGATATGAACAGATACTTTACCAAAGAAGATAACATAATGGCAGATAAGCACATGAAAAATGTTCAAATCATTAAGAAAATGCAAATTAAAATGAGATGCTGCTACTAAAATACAAGAATAGCTAAAATTTAAAAAGACTGATAATATCAAGTGATGGTCAATATGCAGAACAACTTTTGTGTTTTTGGAAATGCAAAATGGAACAGCCGCATTGGAAAGAGTTTAACAGTTTCTTATAAAGTTAAACACACATTTACTATATAACCTAGAACCTTGCTCCTAGTATTTATCCAAGAGAAATGAAAACATATGTTCCACATAAAGATACGTTTAAAAATGTTTATAGCAGCTTTAATCATAATCATCCAAAATTGGAAATAACCTGAAAGTTCCTCTACCAACCAGTGAATTTTTTTAAATGTGGTATTTCCATATACTACTACTCAATAATAAAAATGAACTCCTGATACAACATTGATGAATTCATAGGCATTATGGTAAGTGGTCATTTATATGACATTCTGGAAAAGGCAAAAATATAGGAACAGAAATCCCATCAGTGGTTGCTAGGGACTGGGTCCAGAGAGAGTGGGCAGATAGACAACAAAGTACAAAGGGGTATGTGGAATCTTTTTGAATAATGCAAATGTTCTATATTTTAATTGTGTTAATGTACATTTACAACTGTGTACATTTGTACAGTTGTGTTGTTCATTTATTTTATATACAGGTAGACACTGTATACTGTTTACAAATGTTTAGATGCATAAATTTGTCAAGACATCATCAAAAATTGACAAACCACTGTCAGCTAGACTGACAAAAAGAGAGAATGCAAATAACTAAAACTGAAAATGAAAGGGGGGACATTACAATTGATCCCACTGAAATTTAAAGGATTATAAGAGAATACTAAGAACAATTGTATGCTAAAAAATAAGATAATCTAGAGGAAATGGACATAGTCATAGAAACACACAACTCGCCTAAACTGACTCAAGTAGAAATAGAAGTTCTCAATAGACCAATAACAAGTGACAATTAAAAGAAAAACTTTTAGAATGCAGAAAAAGACCATTTATTTATCAAAAGGAGACAATTTTCAAATTGGGGAACACTCAATGCTGAGACAGAAGTGCTCCACTTTTCCCTGAGAAAGCAGCAGCTTATGTAGCAAATAGGATGAGGTTATACAAAGAAAAATATGATTGGTTAGACAAAAACAATAAGAAAAGCAAGATTATATGGGGTTGGAATGCTAGTTAACAAAATTTATTTACTCCCAACAAAAGTCTTGGTTTCAGGGAAATCAAGACCCAGGTTCAAAGACAGGACATCATTCTGACATGTAAGCTCAGAGAGTCTCAGAAACTTGTCTCACAGATAGGTTGTCTTAGGCATATTTGGGCAATTTCCATATGTATAGACAAGTTAGCTTTTAGTTTAGTAATGTATAGATAAGTTGCCCTTTGCTTTAGACACATACGGACAATTGGCTTCCAGGTCCTTGCCAATTCATCAACACAAAGTGTTTGAATCAGTAATCAAAACCTCTCAACAAAGTAAAGACCTGGTCCAGATGGCTTCACTGGTGAATTCTACCAAACATTCAAAGAAGAATTTATACCAATCCCTCTCAAACATTTCCAAAACAAAAGGACAGAACTCTTCCTAACTCATTTTATGAAGCCAACATTTCCCTAATACCAAAGCCAGATAAAGACAACACAAGAAAAGAAAACTACAGACAAATTTCCCTTGTGGACATAGATGGAAAATTCCCTTTGAACATAGATACAAACTAAATCCAAAAGCATATTGAAGGAATTATACACCATGAACAAGTGGGATTTATCCCAGGAATCCAAGGGTGGTTCTATATAAGAAAATCAATCAATGTAATACACCACTAAACAGAGTGAAGGAAAAGGTCATATGATTATCTTAGTTGATGCAGAAAGGGCTTTGACAAAATCCAACACCTTTCATGATAAAAACACTCATAAAAATAGGAATACAAGGTAACTTCCTGAACATAATAACAAGCACACAAGAAAAACCCATAACAAACCTATACTCAACAGTGAAAGACTGAAAGCCTTCCCCCTGAGATCAGGAACAAGACAAAGATGACCACTTTTACCACTGCTATTTAGCACTGTACTGAGGGGGTCCTTGCCAAAGCAATTAGATAAGAAAGAGAAACAGAAGGCATCCAAATCAGAAAAAAGGAATGAAAACTATCTTTATTCACAGATGATATGATCCTTTATAAAGAAGATCCCAAGGAATCCATAAGAAAACTAGTAGAACTGATAAATGAATTCAGGAAATTTGCAGGCTAAAAAATCAATGCACAAAATCAGCTGTGTTTCTGTACACCACCTAAGAACATTCGGAAATGGGAATTTTTTTAAAAAGTCCCATTCACAACATCTCAAAAAAGAATAAAATACTTAGGATTAAATTTTTTAACAAAGTAGGTGAAGCACTTGTAGCTACAAAATATTGCTGAAAGAAATATAAGAAGACCTAAATAAATAGCAAGACATCCCATGTTCATGGATAGGAAGATTTAACAGTATTAGGATGTTAATTTTACCCAAAGCTACCTACAGATTTAATGCAATACTTACCAAAATACCAGCAGCCTTTTTTGCAAAAATGGAAAACCCAATCTTCAAATTTATATGTAATTTCAAGGGACCCCAAATAGCCAAATCAAGATTGCAAAGGAAGAACAAATTTGGAGGTAACACACTTCCCATTTTCAGTGTATTACCAAGCCACAGTTATCAAAAACAGTGTGGTACTAGCATAAAGATAGACCAATGGAATAAAGTTGAGAGTCCATAAATAAACCTACACATCTATGGCCAACTGATTTTTTTAAATTATGGCTGCACTGTTTTATTCCAGTTTTAAGAAAACCAAAAATGAGTAATTTTATGTATTCATTGACCAGTAAGTTGGGAATGTATTTTGAATAGTTTCAAATTGAGTGGTATAGGTTTTAATAAACTAGTTTTTATTTGTATTCACATGAGGATTTCTCTCTCTCTCTCTCTCTCTCTCTCTCTCTCTCTCTCTCTTTATTTGAGAGGCTATGATGGCCAACTGATTTTTTTTTTTTTTTAAAGGAGTTACTGGGGATTGAACCCAGGACCTCATACATGGGAAGCAGGTGCTTAACCACTGAGCTACATCTGCTCCCTGCCAACTGATTTTTGAAAAGGGTGCCAAGTACATAAATTGGGAGAAGAACAGTCTCTTCAACAAATGGTGTTGGGAAAACTGGATATCCACATGCAAAAGAATGAAATTAGACCCTCACCTCACACCATACACAAAAATTAACTCTAAATGGGTCATAGACTAAATATAAGAGCTAAAACCATAAAAATCCTAGACTAAAACCTGGGGGGGGGGTGTGATATTCATAATCTCAGATTTGGTAGTGATTTCTTAGATATAGCACCCAAATATGAGCAACAAAAGAAAAAAATAGATAAAATGTACTTTGTCATAATTAAGAACTTATAAATCAAAGGACACTATCAAGAAAGCAAAAAACCTACACAATGGGACAAAATAATCACATACCATATACCTGATAAGGGGTTAATATCCAGAATACAGAAAAAATTACTACTGCTCAACAACCAAAAGACAAAAATCCTAATTAAAAAATGGCAAAGGACTTCAAAAGATAGTTTCCAAAGAAGAACACAAATGGCCAATAACCATGAGCATGAAAACATGCTCAGCCTCATTGATCATCAGAAAAATACAAATCAAAACCATAACAAGAGACACCTTCACATCCACTAGGATGGCTACAATATTTTAAAAAGTAAATAATAAATGCTGATGAGAATGCAAAGAAATAGGAACTCTTATACATCATTGGTAGTACTGTGGAATGGTGCAGCCACTGTGGAAATCAGTTTGGTGGTTACTCAGAAAATTGAAAATAGAATTACCATATGGCCCAGCAATCCCATTTCTTGGTATGTACCCAAAAAAATTTAAAGCAGGGAGTCAAACAAATACCTGTACACAAATTTTTATAACAGCATTATTCACAATAGCCAAAATGTGGAAGAAACCAAGTGTCCATCTATGGATAAATGAATAAACAAAATGTGGTATATGCATACAATGGAACATTATTCAGCCATAAAAAGGAATGAAGATTCTGATGCATGCTGCAACATGAATGAAACTTGAAGACATCATGTTGAGTGAAATAAGCCAAAGCCAGACACAAAATGGCAAATATTGTATGATCTGGCTTACACGAAACACCTACAAGAACCAAACTTCATAGACAGATGGTTATCAGTGGCAGAAGGGTGGGACAGGAAGAGAGAGTTATAGCTTACTGGGATAGTAGTTTCTGTTTGAAGGGATAAAAAAGGAGAGGTGGGGAAGATGGTGACGGACTAACAGGCAGAAAAACAGTCTCACAAAAACAATGGAGAAAGAGCCAAAAGCTGTCTGATGAACCTACTTTGGGGGTCAGCAGACCAGAACAGTGCTACACAATTCCCAGGAGGGTGAGGGACAGAAAGATGAAGAAGCCAAAATGACAAACATGAGTTACCAAGCGCCAGTGGCTGCTGGGAAGGGCTCCCCTCCCCCATCCCCAAGATATTAAGCTAGAGTAAAACCCCTGGCTCACTGCAGCCAACTGAGAGGGGAACATCTTCCTCCCTGTCAGCTGTTTCAAACGAAAAGAGAGGGGAAGTTGGGGTGCTTTTCTTCAGTGAACTTGGCCAGCAGAGCCTGCTTTGAATCTCCAATCTGGAGACTGGAACACAGGAAAGCCAAAACTGAAACCTCTGTGAAAAGGTATGCTGACACGCGCCATCTGCTGGCCAGTCTGGAAAGTGCAAAAACTTCTCAGCACTCTGTCTCCAACCCCTGGGAGAAAATCTGTGCCCCATTATTGAGTCCCTGGCCTGATTTTGAAAACTTAAGCTGGGCAGTTTTAAAGACTTAGAATAAGTTGAACCAAATATCAGAGAAGAGCTGTGGAAAAAAAAAAGAAAGAAAAAATAATAGGCAAGAGAGAGAAATTGGCCATCAGAGTAAATTCACCAACATATTCAGATGCCTAGACATCAGCAAAAAATTACAAGCCATACTAAGAAACAGAAAGAGATGGTCCAACCAAAAGAACAAATGAAATATCCCGAAGAGATACAGGATTTAAGACAATTAATCAGTGATAATCATACAACTCTCCTAAATCACTTCAAAGAATTTAAAGAAAATATTACTAAAGAAATAAAGGATATTGAGAAGACACTGGGAGAGCATAAAGAACAATTTGAAAGTCTTTAAAGGAAAGTAACAGACCTTATGGGAATGAAAGACATGATAGATGAGATTAAAAATACTTAAGAGGCACATAAGAGCAGATTTGAATTGCTTGAAGACAGAATTAGTGATTTCAAAGAAAGAAGATCTGAACTGGAAAGACAAAAGAACAGAAAAGGAAGAGAATGGGAAAAATGGAACAGGGTCTCAGGGAATTGAATGACAATGCGAAACACACAAACATTTGCATTACTGTTGTCCCAGAAGGAGAAAAGAATGGAAAGGGGCAGAAAGAATATTTGAGGAAATAATGACTGAAAACTTCCCAACCCTTATGAAGGACATAAATATCAATATCCAAGAAGGACAATGCACCCCAAACAGAATAAATCTGAATAGACCTACCCCAAGACACCTACTATTCAGAATGACAAATAACAGGGATAAAGAGAGGATTCTGAAAGCAGCAAGAAAAAAGCAAAGCATCACATGAAAGGGAAACTCGATAAGATTAAATGCCGACCTCTCATCAGAAACTATGGAGGCAAGAAGAAAGTGGTATGATGTTTTTAAGGTACGGAAAGAGTAAAACTGTCAGCCAAGTGTTCTGTATCTGACAAAGCTGTCCTTCAAAAATGAGAGTAAGTTCAAAGTCTTCACAAACAAAAACTGATAGAATATGTTACCAAAAGACCAGAATTGCAAGAGATAATAAAAGGGGTGCTGCAGCCTGAAAGGAAAACTTAAGGGCAAGAGGCTTGGAGAAGAGTGTAGAAATGAAGATTATTAGGAAGGCTAAACTAAAGGATAAGAAGACAGACAATAGAATGATATCACAACAGAGAGCCAAAGGACAAAATGGATGAAGTAAGTAATGCATTTGTAGCAATAACATTGAATGTTAATGGCTTGAACTCCCCAATCAAAAGACATGGACTGATAGAATGGATAAAAAAATATGAGCCATCTATATGGTGTCTACAAGAAACCCACCTCAAAGATAAGGACACAACCAGGTTAAAAATGAAAGGCTGGAAAAAGGTATTCCATGCAAATAGTAACCAAAAAAGAGCTGGAGTAGTGATACTAATATTGGACAAAATCAATTTCAAATGCAAAACTGTTATAAGGGATGAAGAAGGTCATTATATATTAATTAAGGGGGCAATTCACCAAGAAGAAATAACTATACTAAATATTTATGCACCTAACCTCAATGCCCCAAGATACGTGATGCACACACTGGCAAAACTGAAGAAAGAAATAGATGTTTCTACAATTATAGCTGGGAACTTCAATACACCACTCTCAGTATTGGATAGAACATCTGGTTAGAGGGTAAATAAAGAAACAGAGAGCTTGAATAATATGATAAATGAACTAGACCTAATTGCACCCCAAAACAGCAGTTTTGGGTGCATCAGTTGATTGACATCTGGGTTATTGCCAAAAGTTGGAAACAACCCAGGTATCCATCAACTGATGAATGGATAAAAAAATTATGCTGTATACAAATGACAGAATATTATGCAGCAGTAAGAAGAAATGAAGTTGTGACACATATGACAACATGGATTAACCTGGAGGACGTTATGTTGAATAAAACAAGCCAGACACAAAAGGACAAATACTGCATGATTGTGCTATTATGAACTAAATATACTATGTAAACTCATGGAGTTCATAATTAGAATATAGGTCACCAGAAAATAGAAGGAGGGTAGAGAATGGAAAGCTGAGAGTTAATCTGTGCAGAATTGTTAATAAAGGGTTGTTATAAATCTTTGGAAATGAATAGAAATGGTTAAAACATATCATGATGTTTGTAACTAGCAGTTTTACTGTATGGGTAGGACAGTGGTTGGAAAAGGAAAAGTGGTTAGAAGGAAATCTAAAAACAGTAACATGGAAATGTATGAGAGAGTAAAACCTCATGTAAAACATGAATATGGGTGATATTGCATATATAAGACTGTTTTTACAAAATATAAATAAAAATATACTAGAGAGAAAGAAAAAGAATAGCAGCTATGTACAGCAGGAGAGGCAGAGAGATTGAGCGCTATGAATTTTGTTTGTTGTTTTTGTTTATTATTATTATTGGAATAATGAAAGTGCTCTTGGAGTGACTGGGGTAATGAATGCACAAACATGTGATTACACCAAATACCATTGATTGTACTCTTTGGATGGATTTCTGCTTTATTAATATGTATCAATGGAATTGAAAAAAAGTGCTTAAGAAAAGAAAAATATGAATATACAAAATAAATTAGAAGGAAATGAAATAACAGCTATGTATTGTAGGGGAAGCTTAGAGAGATTGAGAGGTGAATATTAAGGGGTACAGTTATTTGTCTGGTTTTTTTTTTATTATTACTATTAATATTGGAATAATGAAAATACTCTAATGGTGATTGAATTGATGAATGCATAACTATGTGATTATGCCAAATATCATTGATTGTACATGTTGGATAGATTGTATGCATTATTAAGATATATCAATAAAACTGATTAGGGACTTCCAGGAAGATGGCAGACTAATAAGACACGGGAATCTCTTCTCAAAAAAAAAAATAGCTAGAGGACAGGTTAAAACAGCACCGAAATAGATCTTCTAGTGTTTAGGACAGCAGGTGAAGGTTGCACACCACCCAGAGGAGAAAGGGACAAAAGAGGGACATCATGACGACAGAACCGTGAGTTGGAACCAGCAGCGGCTGCTGCTGCTGGCACCCTCCCCCACACTCTTTAGAATTCTCGGGCCTCTGGGCCTGCAACTACAGACAAAGGGGTCTCCAGAGATCTACCATTCCTGGAAAGGGGAGAGAGAGGGACACAGCCTTACGCTGACTCAGGTTCTGACCTGCAAATATGGGCTGCAGAGCCCCACAGACCTTTCCACAAGGTGGTTTGCCCTGGGAGCCTAGGAAGGACTAGAGAAATGCAATCCTCACAACCTCCCTCTCTTCTAGCCTGGACTAATTGTTGAGGACTTCACAGGAGAGGGGAGGGAGAGCCTGAGGCTGACCCTGCTTTTGAATCACATGTTTGGCCTGCCCTGTCCGGAGAGCCCTTCCAGGCCGGGTGGAGCTGTGCCATTGTTTGCTTTGGAGCCTGCAAGGGGTTAAGATATACAAACCTCCCAATCTCCTCCTCTACTAACAGGGACTGTTTGTGGAGGAAGCAGAAAGGAGTAGAAATATTTCCTAGCTGGGAAAATGGAGGGGGGCTGCCAGAGAAGACTGGAGAACTGTCTCAGAAAGTTTGAATTACAAAGATCTTAGCCCCCAGACAGGAAGCTCTATCACATTGATCTGGTCTGTGTCACAACAAATACACTCCGAGCAGGCATTGAATTGAGAGCTGCCAATGAGCGCTATCTCCTGGCAGACCAAGGAAGTGCACATAAGAAAATTAAAAATAAATAGGAGAGGCTTTCTGGCCTCAATAGACTCCCTGCCCAAGGCCCTAGGAAACGACTCTACAACCAATTACTGGGTCCAGTGCCCAGTTTTGAGCAACCAGCAGGACAATCCTAACAATCAAGGTTGAGCCAAAAATCAAAGAGCTGTGGTAACTCACAGCCTCCTGCCACTAAGACCCTATAAAAGAGAAAGAGATAGAGCATCTAAGTAAAATACAACCTAACCAGATGCCTAAACACCAGCAAAAAATTATGAGCCATACTAAGAAAGTAGAAGACATGGCCCAAGAAAAGGAAAACATCAAAGTCCCAGAAGAGATGCAGAATTTGAGAGAACTAATCAGTGAGATGAGCACAAATTCCCAAAATCAATTAATGAGATGAAAGACAATATAGTTAAAGAGATAAATGACATCAAGAAGACAAAGTGAGAACACAAAGAAGAATTCGAAATCCTGAACAGAAAAGTAACAGAGTTCATGTGAATGAAAGACACAATAGGTGAAGTCAAAAACACATTTGAGGCATACAACAGCTGACTCGAAATGATAGAAGAAAGAATAAGTGATACCAAAGACAGAACAGCTAAAATTGAAGAGAGAAAAGAAAAGAGAGAGAAAAGAATGGAAAAAATTGAGCAGGGGCTCAGAGAGTAGAATGACAACACAAAATGCAACAACATACGTGTCATGGGAGTTCCAGAAGGGGAAGAGAAAGGAAAAGGGGCAGAAAGAGTATTTGAGGAAATAATAACTGAAAATTTCCCAACTCTCATGAAAGAAATGAACTTACATGTCCATGAAGCACACCATACCCCTATGAATAAATCCAAATACACCTACGCCAAGACACATACTATTCAGAATGTCAAATGTAAAGAGAAAATTCTCAGAGCAGCAAGAGAGAAGCAAATGATCTCGTACAAAGGACGTCCAGTAAGACTTAGTGCAGATTTTTCTTCAGAAACATGGAGGTGAGAAGACAGAGGTATGATACAATTAGGAAACTGAAAGAGAAAAACTGCCAGCCGAGAACTCTTTATCCAGCAAAATTGTTCTTCAAATATGAAGGTGAGTATAAAGTATTCACAAACAAAAAGAACTAAGAAAGTTTGCAAAAAAGAATCCACCTTTGCAGGAAATATTAAAGGAAGCCTTAGAACCTGAAAGAAAAAGACAGTGGAGAGAGGCTTGGAGGAGAGTATAGAAGAAAGAAAAGCAGAAAGGATAACCAAAAGAGTAAAAAGAGAGACAAAAACAAGATGACATGAAAACCAAAGAATAAAATGGGAAATAAATAGTGCATTTTCAGTAATATCATTGATTGTGAATGGATTAAATTCCCCAATCAAAAGATACAGGCTGACAGAATGGATAAAAAAACATGAGCCATCCATATGCTGCTTACAAGAAACTCACCTCAGACCCAGGGATACAAGCCGGCTGAAAGTAAAAGGTTGGAAAAAGATACTCCACGTGAATAGTAAACAGAAAAGAGCAGGGGTAGCTATACTAATATCAGACAAACAGGCTTTAAATGCAAAAAACTGATAAGAGATACGGAAGGCCATTATATATTAATAAAAGGTATGGGAAACGGATGTGGCTCAAGAGGTTCGGCGTCCGTCTACCATATGGAGAGACCAGGGTTCGATCCCCGGGACCTCCCGGTAAAAAAATAAATAAATAAATAAAATAAAATAAAAGGTATGATCCTCCAGGAAGATATGATAGTCATAAAAATCTACGCACCTAACCAGGGTGCCCCAAAACATATGAGACAAACTCTGGCTGGCAAAACTGAAGGGAGAAATAGACATTTCTACAATAATCGTCGGAGACTTCAACACCCCTCTCACATCATTAGATAAAACAACTAGACAGAAGATCAACAAGGAAACAGAGAACTTGAACAATATGATAAACAAGTTAGACCTAGTAAACATATACAGAACACTGCATCCAAACTCAGCGGGTTATACATTCTTCTAAAGTGCCCATGGATCTTTCTCCAGGATAAACCACATGTTAGGTCACAATACAGCTCTCAATAAATATAAAAAGATTGAAATTATACAAAGCACCCTTCAGATCATAATGGAATGTAACTAGAAATCAATAACAGACAGGAAAAAAGTAAATTTGCAAAAGTGTGGAGACTGAACAACACACTCCTAAATATTTGGTGGGTCAAATAAGAAATTGCAAGTGAAATCAGTAAATATATTGAGACAAATGAAAGTGAGAACACAACGTATCAAAACTTATGGGATACAGTGAAGGCAGTCTTGAGAGGGAAATTTATAGCCTTAAATGCCTATATTAAAAAACAAGAAAGAGCTAAACTCAAAGATTTAATTGAACAACTAGAGAAACTAGAAAAAGAACAGCAAACCAATCCCAAAGCAAAAAGAAGGAAAGAAATAATAAAGATTAGGGCAGAACTAAATGAAAACGAGAACAGAAAAACAATAGAGAAAAGCAACAAAACCAAAAGCTGGTTCTTTGAGAAAATCAATAAAATTGATCACTAGACTAACAAAGAAAAAAAGAGAGAAGATGCAAATAAATGCAACCAGAAATGAAAGGAAGGAAATTACAAATGACCTCACAGAAATAAAAATCATAAGAGGATGTTATGAGAAACTATATGCCAAAAAACTAGACAACCTAGATGAAATGGACAAATTTCTAGAAACGCACAACCAAACTACACTGACGCTACAAGAAATACAAGAACTTAACAAACCAATCACAATTAAGGAGATTGAATCCGTCATCAAAAATCTCCCAGCAAAGAAAAGTCCAGGACCAGATGGCTTCACAGGTGAATTCTACCAAGCATTTCAAAAAGAATTAACACCAATCCTGTTTAAACTCTTCCAAAAAATTGAAGAAGAGGGAAAATTACCCAACACATTTTATGAAGCCAACATCACCCTAATAATAAAGCCAGATAAAGATTCCACAAGAAAAGAAAATTACAGACCAATCTCTCTAGTAAACACAGATGCAAAAATTCTCAACAAAATACTTGCAAATCGGATCCAAGAGCATATCAAAAGATTTATACATCACGACCAAGTGGGATTTATTCCTGGTATACAAGGCTGGTTCAATATAAGAAAATCAATCAATGTAATACACCACATTAACAAACTGAAGGAAAAAAACCACACGATCATCTCAATAGATGCAGAAAAGGCATTCGACAAAATCCAACATCCTTTTTTGATAAAAATATTTCAAAAGATAGGAATAAAAGGAAAATTCCTCAATATGATAAAAGGCATATATGAAAAACCCACAGCCAACATCATACTCAATGGGGAAAGGTTGAAAGCTTTCCCCCTAAAATCAGGAACAAGACAAGGATGCCCACTGTCACCATTGTTATTCAACATTATACTAGAAGTTCTAGGTAGGGCAGTTGGACAAGACAAAAAAACTAAAGGCGTCCAAATAGGAAAAGAGGAAGTAAAACTCTCACTGTTTGTGGATGACATGATCCTGTATTTAGAAAATCCTGAAGTATCCACAACAAAACTACTTGAACTAATAAATGAGTTCAGCAAACTGGCAGGATACAAGATCAACATGCAAAAATCAGTAATGTTTTTGTACACTAGTACTGAACAACCTGAGGAGGAAATGAGGAGGAAAATTCCATTTTCAATAGCAACAAAAAGACTCAAATACCTAGGAGTTAATTTAACCAAAGAAGTACAGCACCTATATGCAAAAAGCTATAAAACAATGCTAAAAGAAATTTTAAAAGACCTAAACAAATGGAAAGATATTCTGTGTTCATGGATTGGAAGAATAAATATTGTGAAGATGTCAATCTTGCCCAAACTGATTTATAGATTCAATGCATACCAATCAAAATCCCAACAGCTTACTTTACAGAAGTAGAGAAGGCAATTACCAAATTCATCTAGAAGGGTAAGTGCACCCGAAAAGCCAAAAGCATTCTAAAAAAGAAGAGCAATGTGGAAGGAATTTCACTGCCTGACTTTGAAACATATTACAAAGCTACAGTGGTCAAAACAGTATGGTACTGGCATAAAGATAGACACATTGATCAGTGTGTCTATCATTGTGTCTATCTCAATTGAGAACCCAGAAATATACCCTTACCTATACAGTCAACTGGTTTTTGACAAACTTACCAAGCCCACACTAATGGGAAAAAAGTCTCTTCAACAAATGGTGTTGGGAGAACTGGATATCTATAACCAAAAGAATGAAAGAGGACCCCTATCTCACCCCCATACAAGAATCAACTCAAAATGGATCAAAGATCTAAATATAAAAGCCAGGACCATAAAACTACTAGAAGAAAATGTAGGGAAACATCTTCCAGACTTTGTAGTAGGTGGTGGTTTCTTGGACCTTACACCCAAAGCACGTGCAACAAAAGAAAAAATAGATAAATGGGACGTCCTCAAAATTAAACACTTTTGCACCTCACAGGACTTTGTCAGAAGGGTGAAAAGGCAGCCAACTCAATGGGAAAAAATATTTGGAAATCAATATCTGATAAGGGTTTAATATCCAGCATGTATAAAGAGATGTTACAACTCAACAATAAAAAGACAAATGACCCAATTTAAAAATGGGCA
>JAKSZT010018658.1:7852202-7978892 GCA_026826555.1 Tolypeutes matacus | reverse complement strand
GATATCTCCTGCTGATTCTGTTTCCCGAGAGAACCCTGACTAATACACTACCTAACCTGTGGAGTGGGTATAGCTCAGTGGACGAATGGCTGCCTCACATATACTAGATCTCTGGTTCAATTCCCAGTACCTCCTAAGAGAAGAGATCCAGAGAGTGATCCAGTGGGTTGTCAGGCACCCAGCCAGCACCTTGTGACAGGGAACTTAAAGACTGAGATTTTTTTTTGTTTTAGGTTTTTTGATCTGTTATTTTAGATTTTATTTTATTTTATTTATTTTATTATTCTTTATTGTATTCTCTAAAACTAGATATCTTACCTGTGGAGGGCAGGCTGCAGGGTGATTGACTGATGAGCACAGGCAGTCTGAGATGGTTCCTAGGGGACAAAGAGGGAAGACTGTTTTTCCTGGGTTATTTTTTTATTTTTGTTTTTTCTCTTTCATTGTTTCCTTTTTTACCTTATTTTTTTATTCTTACTTTCTCTATTTCTTTTCTTTCTTTCATTTTTTTTTCCTCTTCTGCTGCTTGTCTTTCATTGAACCTTCTCTTTTTTGATCTTCATTTCTTTTCTTCTTCTCATCTGTCTGGTCTTTTATTTTATTCTTTTTTTTTTTTTTTCTGGTTTCATTTATTTATTCCATCTTTTCTTATTCCTTTGTATTTTTTATGATTTTTCACTCTGACTACTTTTTTTTCTGGATCTTTTATTGTTCCTTATCTATCTTTTAAAATTATTACTATTATTCTTTTTCTATCCTTCTATCTTTCCTTTTCTATGGTCTTAATATTTTTTCAAAGGAATACAGAAAACTACAAGGATATAGAATAAGTGGAACTAAGTATCAAAGAGGAATCTTAACACAAAACAAAACAAAGTACTAGAGTAGAAAGAGAAGCTAACTATCTGAATAAGGGCATCAAGATAAGAAGATGCCTAGACACCAAAAAATAATTACAAGCCATTCTAAGAAAAAGGAAGACATGGCCCAGTCTAATGCATACAATGAAAAACAGTGGAAGATGCAGAACATTGAACAACTAATTAAAGATGTCCAAACAAATATTATGAATCAACTTAATGAAGTGAAGGAAGAGATAAGGATATTAAGAAGACACTGGGGCTGAAGGAAGGAATGGATGTAGTTCAAGTGGTTGAGCACCTGCTTCCCATTTGCAAGATCCTGGGTTCAAACCCCAGGACCTACCAAAAAAGAAAAAGACACTGGGGGAACATACTAAAAATGGTAAATATATGTAAAAAGACAATGGATCTGATGGCGATGAATGGCACAATGCAAGAAATAAAAAAAAATACACTGGACACACATAACAGCAGACTTGAACAGGCAGAGGGAAAAAAATAGTGATGTTGAAGACAGTACATCTAAAATCAGACAGATAGTAGAACAGATAGATAAAAGATAGAAAAAATTCAGCAGGGATTCGGGGAATTAAATGAAAACATGAAACGCACAAATATACACTTTATAGGCATCTCAGAGGGAGAAGAGAAGGGAAAGGTGGAAGAAGGAGTGTTGTAGGAAACAATGGCTAGAAATTTCCCAACTCTTTTGAGGGATATATAAGTCCAGAAAACACAGAGGACTCCAAATAGTATAAATCCTACCAGGCTTACCCCAAGACATATACTTATCAAATTGTCAAATGATCAAGACAAAGAGACTACTACTGAAAGCAGTAAGAGAAAAAAGACCCATCACATACAAGGGAAGCTCAATAAGATTAAGTGCTGATTTCTCATCTGAAACCATGGAGGTGAGAAGGCAGTGGTATGACATAGTTAAGGTGCTAAAAGAAAAAAATTGACAGCCAATAATCCTATATCCAGCAAAGCTGGCATTCAAAAATGAGGGAGAGTTCAAAATATTCACAGATAAACAGAAATTAAGAGAGTTTTTCAACCAGAAACCTGCCCTTCAAGAAATACTAAAGGCAGTTCTGCAGGTTGAAAGGAAAAAACAAGAGAGAGGGTTGGAGGAGAGTATAGAAAGGAAGATTATTAGTAAGAATAACTAAAAAGATAAAAAAGAGAAATGAAAACAAGGTATGATATATATAAACCTAAAGAAAAAATGGCTAATGTAAGTACTGCCTTGACAGGAATAACATTGAATGTTAATGGATTTACTCTCCAATCAAAAGACATAGATTGGCAGAATGGATAAGGAAATATGATCCATCTATATGCTATCTACAAGAAACTCACCTTAGACCCAGGGACACAAGTAGTTTGCAAGTGAATGGTTGGAATATGATTTTAGAGGCAAACAATAACCAAAAAAGTGTGAGAGTATCTATACTAATAGCAGACAAAATAGACTTTAAATGCAAAGCTATTGTAAAAGACAAAGAAGGACACTATATATTAATAAAAGGGTAATCTATCAAGAAGAAAGAACAATCATAAACATTTATGCACCTAACTAGGGTGCCCCAAAATACATGAGGCAAACATTGGAAAATCTAAGGTGAGAAATAGATGCCTCTTCAACTTTAGAGGAAGACCTTACTGCACAATTATTACCATTAGACAGAACATCTTGACAGAGAGCTAATAAAGGAACAGAGACCTTGGAGGAGGGGCAAGATGGCAGAAGGGTAAGGAGCTCCAAGATTCAGCTCATCCTACAGGACAGTTAGTAATCACCCAGAGCTATCCAAATAGCTTGGGGGCTTCAGGAGACCAGAAGAGCATCCTGCAACATCCTTGAAATAATGGAAGGATGAGACTGCCCATCTGCAGTGAGTATTAGTGAGTAGAGCACTCCACAGTGCCCATTCTCCACTGGTGGCACAAGCCACCTCGGGAGTTATTCCATGGCTCAAGTTGGAAGGTCTATTTCCCAAAAAGGGGGAAGGAAGAGATGGTTGGCCACTGACCTCAGCCACTGATTAGTAAATTCAGCTGGCTAAAGTATAATCCTAAGAACAGCTAAAGTCTGAACCTGTCCAAGTTGGAAAGAGGCCTTGAAAGAAGCCAGTAGCCGCCATTTTACCTCTACCTCCAGCATAAGGGGAAGTGGGGTTGATTGAAAATCACAGTGAAGGTAGGGGCAGGCTTCTTTCCACCCTGATCAGACTGCATACCTAGCCTAGGTTCCAGCCATACCTCTAGCAGGGAGGAAGCTTGGGGGACCTACACCAGTCTCTCCGGGCAACTTCAGGAGCTTTCAGCCTACACAGACTGGATAGCTCCAGTCTGTGTAGCTCCATCCTTGTCCCCTAAAAGGGTGGAAGAGGCACTTTTGGCCTACATGGACTGGACTGTTGGATGCCTGTGTCTCTACCTGTACAACTGAAAGGACAAGAGGGAGGTGGTGTGAATCCAGCCTCTCTGGGAAACTGCACATGTTTTCAGCCCACACCGATTGAATAGTTGGACACCTGTGGTTCCATCCCAACCCCTCAATAGGATAGGAGGGGGCTGGTGTTTCCTCAGCCTCACCAGGCAACAGCAGGCACATTTGGCCTGCACAGAATGAACTGCTAGGTGCCTGTGGCTCCACCCCCATGCCCCAATAGTTTTGGAGAGGAGATGTATTTCCTCAGCTTCTCTGGGCAACTGCAGGTGCTTCTGGTATACATGGACTGGTCTGTTGGATGCCTGTGGATCCATCCCCACCCCTTAAAAGGCAGAAGGAACAGTATTCCCTCAGCCTCTCAGGCCAACTGCAGGTGCTTTAGGCCCACATGAATTAGATCACTGGGGACTCTGAAGGGACTATCTCCACCCCTGGCAGGGGAGCAGGGGGGCTGGTGTTATGTCAGTCTACTTGGGTAACTGCAGTCAGTTTCAAACTGCATAGCTTAGTTGGCTGTCCACACAGGGAGATCCATCCCCACCCCAGGCAGGGGAGGAAGGAGCATGAAGCTTCATCAGTCTCTACAGGCAACTACAGATGGTCTTAGCCAGCATGGCTTGGATTACAACACACAGCTTCAGCACCATCCCTACCTGGCAGAGGAGGCAGGCAGGAGAAGCTTCATCAGTTCCTGGGGCAATGCAGGCAGCATCAGCCTCCACAGCTTATAGTACCAACTACATCCTACTATACAACCAGCAAGGGAGAAAGGGCAAGAAAGTCCTAAACTAAAGGGAGAATCTGTGCCCAGAATAAATACATCTAGTAAGCCAGATGCCAAGAAACCAAAAAAATTTTACAATCCAGGCTAAGAAACAGGAAGATATGACCCAGTCAAAGGAGCAAGATAAGCCTCCAAATTACTAAAAGAGTTGAGACAACTAAGCATAAATGTTAAAAAAACACCTTAATAAATTCAAATGAAATGGCTAAGGAGATAAGGATAAAAAGAATACACTGGGTGAGCACAAAGAAGAATTTGAAAGTATACATAGAAAATAAGAGAAAGGCATGATAAATAAAATTAAAAATACACTGAAAGCATTTAACAGATTTGAGGAGGCAGAAGAAAGGATCAGTATACTTGAAGAAATGATCTCTGAAAGCAAACATACAAAAGAACAGATAAAGAAAAGAATAGGAAAAACTGAACAGGGTCTCAGGGAACTAAATGATGGCAAGAGACATGCAAACATACATGTTATGGTGTCCCAGAAGGAGAAGAGAAGGGAAAGGGGGCAGAAGGAATATATGAAGAAATAATGGATGAAAATTTCCCAACCCTATTGAAGGACATAGATATTCATGTCCAAGAAGCACAACATACTCCCATTCAAATAAGTCTGAATAGACATACTCCAAGACACTTATTAGTCAGATTGTCAAATGCCAAAGACAAAGAGAGAATTCTGAGAGCAGAAAGAGAAAAGCGATGCAACACATACAAGGAATACCTTATAATTTCATCTGAAATCATGGAGACAAGAAGGCAGTGGTATGATATATTTAAGAACTGCAAGAGAAAAACTGCAGCCAAGAAGTTTATATCTGGCAAGATTATCTTTCAAAAATGAGGATGAGTTTAGAATATTCACAGATAAACAGAAACTGAGAGAGTTTGTAACCAAGAGACTAGCTTTGCAGGACATACTAAAGGGAATGCTATCACCTGAAAAGACAACATAAGAGAGAGAAGCTTGGAAGAGAGTCTAGAAATGAAGATTATATCAGTAACAGTAACTAAAAGTATAAAAAGAGTGCTGAAAATAAAATATGAAAGATAAAGCCCAAAGGCCAAAACAGGTGAAGAACTGTGTTTACAGTAATAACATTGAATGTTAATGGATTAAACACACCAATCAAAAGACACAGACTGGCAGAATGGATAATATAAGCCATCTATATGCTATCTAGAAGAGACTCACCTTAGACACAAGGATACAAATAGATTGATAATAAAAGGCTAGAAAAAGACATTTTATGTTTGCGGTAACAACAACAACAAAAAAGCTGGAGTAGATACACTTATATCAGATGAAATGGACTTTAAAAGCAAAACTGTTATCAGAGACAAAGAAGGACATTATATATTACTAAAAGGGGCAATACACCAGGAAGAAATAACAATCATAAAGGTATATGCACCTAACCAGGATGCACCAAATTACATGAGGAAAACACTGGTAAAACTAAAAAGATAAATAGAAGTCTCTGCAGTAGTAGTTGAAGACTTCAATATACTACTCTCAGTATTGGATAGAACATCTGGGCAGAGGGTCAATAAAGAACAGAGAGCTTGAATAATATGATAAACGGACTAAACCTAATAGACATATACAGAACATTGTAACCCAAAAGAGCAGGATATACATTCTTCTGAATTGCTCATGGATCTTTCTCCAAGATTGACCATATGTTGAGTCACAAAGCAGATCTCAATAAATTCAACAAGATCGAATTTTTACAAAGCACATTCTCTGGTAATAATGGAATAAAGCTGGAAATTAACAACAACAGGCAGAAAAAGGGAAAATAACAAATAAATGGAGATTAAACAACACATGCAAATAATCAGTGGGTCAAAGAAGAAATTTCAAGAGAAATCAATAAATATCTCGTGATGAATGAAAATGAGAACACAACATATCAGAACCTATGTGATGCAGTAAAGGCAGTGCTGAGAGGGAAATTTATAGCCCTAAATGGTTACATTAAAAATTTTTTTTAAAGAGTTAAAATCAATGATCTAACTACACAGCTGGAGGAACTAGGAAAAAAAAAAAGAAAAGCAAACTAATCCTAAAGCAAACAGAAGGAATAAAATAACAAAGATCAGAGTAGAAATAAATGAAATTGAGAATAATAACAACAACAAAATACAGAGAATTAACAAAGCCAAAGGCTGGTTCTTAGAGAGGATTAACGAAATCAACAAACCCTTAGCTAGACTGATAAAGAATAAAAGAAAGAAGATGCAAATAAATAAAATAAAATAATGAAAACAATGACATTACTACTGACCCCACAGAAATAAAAAAGATCATAAGAGGATACAAAGAAGAACTGTATGCCAACAAACTAAACAATGTAAAGGAAACAGAAAAATTCCTAGGAACGTACAAACAATCTACACTGATCCTAGAAGAAATAGGGTCAACAAACCAATCACAAGTAAAGAGATTGAAACAGCCTACAAAAAACTCCCCAAAATGAAAAGCCCAGGACCAGATGGTTCCATAGAATGAGTTCTACCATGCATTCAAAAAGATTTAATACCAATTTTACTCACTCTTCCGAAAAACTAAACAAGAAGGAATGTTTCCAAACTCATTCCATGAAGCCAGAATCATCCTAATACCAAAGCCAGATCAAGATATTATGAAAAAAGAAAATTACAGACCCATTTCCCTAATGAATATGCAAAAATCTTCAACAAAATACTTGCCAATCATATCCAACAACAAATTAAAATAATTATTTTAAAAGTGGGTTTTATACCAAGCATGAAAGGGTGGTTCCACACAAGTAAATCAATCATTGGAATACACTACATTAACAAATCAATGAAGAAAAATTGCATGACCCTATAAATTGATGCAGAAAAGGCATTTGAAAAAATACAGCATTTTTAAATAAAAATACTACAAAATATAGAAATTGAAGGAAACTTTCTCAACATGATAAAGGCCATGTATGAAAAACCCACAGCTAACATTGTACCCAAAGGTGAAAGACTGAAAGCTTTCCTGTTGAGATCGGGAACAAGACAAGGATGCCCACAATCACCACTGTTGTTCAATATAGTGCTAGAGGTTCTACTTAGAGAAATCAGGCAAGAAAAAGAAATAAAATGCTCCAAATTGGAAAGGAAGAAATAAAACTTTTGATATTCTCAGATGATATGCTCCTATACCTAGAAAGTCCCTAAACTTAGAAAGATTTACAATGAAGCTGGTAGAGTTCATAAAAGATTTCAGGTTGAGTGGCAAGATACAAGATCAATACACAAAAATCAGTAGTGTTTCTATACACTAATAATGTGCAATCAGAGGAGGAAGTCGGGAAAAATATTCTATTTACAATAACAACTAAAAGAATCAAACATTTAGGAATAAACTTAACCAAGGATCTAAAAGCATTTGTATTCAGAAATCTACAATGAATTTTTAAAAGAAATCCAAAAAGACCTAAATAAATGGAAGAACAGTCCATGTTCATGGATTGGAAGAGTAAATATCATTAAGATGTCAGTTCTACCCAAATTGATATACAGATTCAATGAAATCCCGATAAAATTTTTTTTAAATAAATGGGAAACACAATTATCAAATTGTGGTAAGGGGCACCAAATAGCCAGAAACATCTTAAAAAGAAGAGAGAAGTTGGAGAGCTCTCACTTCTGTCTTTAAAACACATTACCTAGCTACAGTGGTAAAACCAGAATGACAATGGCATAAAGATAGACATAAAGATCAATGGAACCGAATTGATGGTTCTGAAACAGACCCTCACATCTATGGTCAAGTGATTTTTGACAAGACTGTCAAACCTACTCAGCTGGGGCAAAACAGTCTATTCAACAAATGGTGCTGGGAGAACTGGATATCCATAGCCGAAAGAAATAAGGAGGACTCCTATCTCACACCTTATACAAAACTTAATTCAAAATGGATCAATGGCCTAACTATAACATTTACAACCATAAAGCTCCTAGAGGAAAATGTAGGAAACATCTGCAAGACTGGGTGGTAGGTGGTAGATTCTTAAACCTTACACCAAAAGCACGAATGATGAAAGAAAATATGGATAAATGGGACCTCCTCAAACATAAACAAAGGATTTTGCCAAGAAGATGAAAAGGCAGCCCACTCAATGGCAGAAAAATTTCAGAAACCATATATCTGATAAGGGTTTGATTTCCATTCTGTGTAAAGAGATCATACAACTCAACAATAAAAGAGCAATCAATCCAATCAAGAAATGGGCAAAAGATTTAAATAGACATGTTTCCAAAGGGGAAATACAAATGGCCAAAGAACACATGAAAAATGTTCAATATCACTAGCTATTAGGGAAATGCAAATCAAAATGACCATCAGATATCATTTTACACTGCATAGAATGGCCATTATTAAAAGAAAAAAGAAAAAGAAAACAAGTGCTGGAAAGGATGTGGAAAAATAGGAACACTCTTTCACTGTTGGTGGGGATGTAAAATGGTATAGCCTCTGTAGAAGACAGTTTGGCAGCTCCTCAGGAAGCTAAATACAGAACTGCCATATGATTCACCAATTCATATGGAATATCTACAGAAGAACTGAAAACTGACATGAACAGACATTTGCACACTGATTTTCATAGTGGGGTTATTCACAATTGCCAGGCAATGGAAATAACCCAAGTGCCCATCAACCAAGGAATGGATAAACAAAATGTGGTATAGACATATGATGGAATACTATGCTGCTGTAAGAAGAAATGAAATTGTGACACATATGATAAAATGGATGAACCTTGAAGACATTATGCTAAGTGAAATAAGCCAGACACAAAAGGACAAATATTGCATGGTCTCACTAATTTGAACTAAATTCGAAGAATAAACGCACGGAGTTACAACCTACAGTAAGGGTATTAGGAGATAAGAGGAGGGTTGAGAAGGTATACTGATGCTTAATATATGTGGAAGTTTTTATTACTTTGACTATAAAAGTGTGGAGATAGAGTTGATGGTAACACTATAATGAGTAGAACTAACGCAGCCAGTTTATAAATGGGATTGTGGCTAAAAATGGTAGTCTAGGGATATAAATATCAGCTGAAAGAAAACTAGAGAATAATCTGGGGACTGAATAACATAGTGAACCCAGAGATGGATGAGAATTGTGGTTAATAGTACAAATACAAGAATGTCCTTCTATGAACTAGAACAAATGTTCATCACTAATGTGAGGTGGTAAGAATGTGGAAAAGCATGGGAAAAATACAATTAATGTAACCTATGGACTATAAATTACAGCAATACTGTAATATCTTGCATCAATGCCAAAGATGTACTACGTTAATCATAGGGAGGTATGGAAAAAATTTACCAAATGTATTCTATAGACCATAGTTAGCAGTAACAGTCTGATGACATTACCTCATAATCTGTAATAAATGTTCCACAAAATGTAGTGTGTTGGTGGAGGGGTGTTATGTGGGAATTACATACATGTTCATGATTGTTTTATAAGTTCACAACCTCTCTAATAAAAATATATTTTAAAAAAGAGGGAATGGATATAGCTCAGTGGTTGAGCACCTGCTTCCCATCTATGACATCCTGGGTTCAATCCCCAGTACCTCCTAAAAAAAAAAAAAATAGAAACAGAGATCTTGAATAATACTTTAGAGGATCTAGACCTAATAGATATATACAGAACATTACACCCAAATTAGTAGGATATACATTCTTCTCAAGCACACAGGGATCATTCTCCAGGATAGACCACATGACAAGTCACAGAACAAATCTCAATGAATCCAGAAATATTGAAATTATGCAAAGTAATCTCTATTATTAATTAATCTGACATTAATAAGAGGCAGAGAACAATGATAGGCCCAAAGACATGGAAGTGAAACAATACACTCTTAGACAATCAGTGGGTCAAGGAGGAAACTGTGAAATAAATCAGTAACTACCTTGAAACGAATGAAAATGAGAGCACAACATATCAAAACCTATGGGATGCAGCAAAAGCAGTGCTAAGAGTGAAATTTATAGCCATAAATGCCTATGTAAGAAAAGAAGAAAGAGCTAAAATCAAATACCTAACTATGTTCCTGGAGTAACTAGAAAAAGAACAGCAAACTAATCCCAAAGCAAAGAGAAAAAAGGAAATAACAAAGATTAGAGCAGAGTTAAATGAAATTGAGAATTTAAAAACACTAGAAAAAATTAACAAAACAAAAAATTTGTTCGAGAAAATTAATAAAATTAACAAACCCTTAGCTAGACCAGCAAAGTAAAAAAGACAGAAGATGCAAACACATAAAATAAAAAACGAGGGAGGGGATATCATCAGTGAAATAAAGAGTATCATAAGAGGATACTTTGAAAAACTGTATGCCAACAAGATGGATAACTTGGATGAAATGGACAAATTTCTAGAAACACATAAGCAGCCTACACTGATGAAAGAAGAAATTGATGAACTCAACAGACCAATCACAATTAATGAGTTTGAATTAGTCATCAAAAACCTCCTAACTAATATATGTTTCCCAATGTAACAGAATTAGACTCATTTATTATTTCTCTATATATGGCTATTCTGCCCCTTTTATTTAAGCCTATAATTAGCACTATACACATTAAATATACGTCCCACAGGCTTAAATCTTCAGTCTGTTCATATGCCAGTTGAGCCCTGAATCTCAGCAGAGTTGCAACAACTACTTTCCAGTTCACTGGACTCACCCAGGACACCTAACAAAAGGAGGATGATGGACAATGCCTGTGATGGTTAGGCTAATGTGTCAACTCAGCCAGGTAATTGTGTCCAGGTGTCTGGTCCAGCAAGCACTGGGCTAATTGTAATACAAGAGCATTTATGGACTTTGATCACCAGTGAATTTACTGCATGGATGGCTGACTACATCTACAACAATCAGGGAGATTGCATCAGCAATGGGTGATGCTTTTATCCAATCAGTTGAATGCCTTAAAAGGGGAAGTGATTTCAACATTCAGAGAGGATTTCCCAGCTCGTCTTTGGACAGCCAACTTCTCCCAGAAACTCATCAATGACCTTTCATTGGACTTTCATAGGAGCCCCTGGTTTGCAGCCTGCCTGCAGAACCTGGACTTGTGCATCCCCACGGTCATGTGAGACTCTTATAAAATCTCATATTATTGACAGATATCTCCTGTTGATTCTGTTTCCTGAGAGAACCCTGACTAATACAACGCCCATCCCCAAAAACAGAGAGTATCCATAACTGCAAATAAGACAGTTCCATCCATCTGCCCCATGGGATCTAAGCCCCTATCAATCAGAAACAGAGTGGGCATCACCATTCTAAAATCCTCAGTATTGACAAATGAACAAACATAAGGGGGAAATGCAACTATGGACTCAAGTAGACTTATTATTCTAGCAATGGAAGAGCTTGTAACATTGATATAAAGGCAGTAGTCACCAGAGTTTCTGGGAGGAGAGAGAGGGAAGAATAGGTGTAACATGGTGTATTTTTGGAACACTGGAATTGTTTTGAATGACATTGCAATGACAGAAGCAGGCCATTATACATTTTGCTAAATATTATAAAAATGTATGTGGCAAGGGGTAAAATATAATGTAAACTGTTGACCATGGTTAGTAGCAATGCTTCAATATGTATTCATCAATTGTGACGAATGTGCCACACTAATGAAAGATGTTGTTAATGGGGAAAAATGTGTGGAGGGGTGGGGCATATGGAAATCCCCCAATATTTTCGATGTATCATTTATGTAATCAAAAGCTTCTTTAAAAATAAAATAAAATTAAATAAAAAACTCCCAACTAAGTAGAGCCCAGGACCAGATGGCTTCACAGGTGAATTCTACCAATCATTCCAGAAAGAACTAGACCAATCCTGCTTAAACGCTTCCAAAAAAAAAAAAAAAAAAAAAAAAGTGGAGGGAACATTGCCTAACTCATTCTATGACACCAAGATCATCCTAATACCAAAGCCACATAAAGACACCGCAAGAAAAAACAAACAAACTACAGACCAATCTCTAATGAACCTGCATGCTAAAATCCTCAACAAAATACTTGCTAATCATATTCTACAATACATCAAACATTATACACCACGATCAAGTGAGTTTCACCCCTGGTAGGCAAGGATGGTTCAACATAAGAAAATCAATCAATATAATACACTACATTAACAGATTGGAAGAAAAAAATCACATGATGATCTCTATTGATGCAGAAAAAGCATTTGACAAAAATGCAGCATCCTTTCTTGATAAAAACACTTCAAAAGATAGGAACAGAAGGAAACTTCCTCAACATGATAAAGGGTATACATGAAAAACCAACAGCTAACATTATAGTCACTGGTGAAATGCTAAAGGCTTTCACTCTAAAATCTGGAACAAAACAAGGATGCCCTCTGTCACCACTCTTATTCAACATTGTGTTAGAAGTACTTGCTCGAGCACTTAGGCAGGAAAAAGATATAAAAGGCATCCAAATTGGGAAGGAAGAATTAAAAATTTCGCTATTCGCAGATGACATGATCCTATACTTAGAAAACCCTGAAAAATCTACAACAAAGCTTCTAGAGCTGATAAACAAGTTCAGTAAAGTGATAGGATTTAAGATCAAAAACCAAAAATCAGTAGGATTTCTGTACACCAATAATAAGCAATCTGAGGAGGAAATCAAGAAAAAAATCCCATTTACAGTAGCAAATAAAATAATCAAATACCTAGGAAAAAACTTAACTAAGGATGTAAAGGATTTGTATGCAGAAAACTACACAACATTGTTAAAGGAAATTAAAGAAGATCTAAATAAATGGAAGAATATTCCATGTTCATGTATTGGAAGACTAAACATCATAAAAATGTCTGCCCTATCCAAATTGATTTATAGATTTAACACAATCCCAATAAAAATTACAACAGCATTTTTACTGAACTGAAAAAGCCAATTATGAAATTTCTTTGGAAGGGCAAGGGTCCCCGAATAGCCAAAACCTATTGAAAAAGAAAAACAAAATTGGAGGAATCACACTACCTGACTTTAAAGCATACTACAAAGCTATAGTGGGTCACAGCTGCATGGTATTGGCACAAGGACAGACATACTGACAAATGGAACCAAATTAAGAGTTCTGAAATAGATCCTCACATTTACAGTCAACTGATATTTGACAAGGCCACCAAGCCCACTCAACTGGGACAGATTGGCCTCTTCAACAAATAGTGCTGGGAGAACTAGATATTCATATCCAAAAGAATGAGAGAGGATCACCATCTCATGCCCTATACAAAAATTAACTCAAGATGGATAAAAGATTTAAATATAAGAGCCAAGAACATAAAGCTTCTAGAAAATAACATAGGGAAGCATCTACAAGATCTTGTAATAGGAAATGGTTTCATAAACATTACACCCAAAGCATGAGCAATGAAAGAAAAAACAGATAAGTGGACCTTCTCAAAATTAGGAATTTTTGCACTTCAAAGGAGTTTGTCAAGAGAGGGAAAAGGTAGCCTACTCAATGGGAGAACATATTTGGTAACCATCTACCCAATAAGAGCCTAATATCCAGCATATATAAAGAAATTCTACATCTCAAAAATAAAAAACAAACAACCCACTTAAAAAATGGGCAAAAGATTTGGACAGATACTTTTCCAAAGAGGAAATACAAATAGCTAAAAAGCACATGAAAAGATGTTCAATGCTCAACGTCACTAGCTATTAGGGAAATGCAAATCAAAACTACAATGAGATCTTATCTTACACCTATTAGACTGGAGGCTATTAACAAAACAGATAACTACAAGTGTTGGAGAAGATGTGGAAGAAAGGGAGCCCTCATCCACTGCTGGGTGGTAATGTAGAATGGTGCAGCCATTGTGGAGGATCATTTGACGGTTCCTCAGGAAGCCAACTAGAGAACTGGCATATGATCCAGCAACCCCACTCTTGGGTATATATCCAGAAGAATTGAAAGTGGGGATATGAACAGATATATGCACACCAATGTTCATAGTGGCATTATTCACTATTGCCAAAAGTTGGAAGCAACTCAAGTGTTCATCAACAGATGAATGGATAGGCAAACTGTGGTACTGTATATACATACAATGGAATATTACTCAGCTGTAAGAAGGAATGAAGTATTGACACACGGACAACATGGATAAATCTTGAAGATCTTATGTTGAGTGACCTTATGTTTAGCCAGTCACTAAAGGACAAAGCTAGAGTCTGGAAGATAGGTTATCAGGAGACATAAAGGGAGGAGAGTGTGGTGAGCTGAAGCTCAGTATGGGCAAAACCTATGATATGGTGGAAAGGAGTGATTTGCCAGTGGATGGTGGTGATAGTGGTGCAGGGATGTGAGTAGGGTTAACTGTGCTGAAATATGAGGGTGAGAAGGTGGGAGGGGGTTGACTATCTATGGAACTGGAGGGGAGGGCTGGAGGAAGGAATAGGTAAACTCTGGGGACTTGTAGGTCTGTGGCTACAACTAAAATTGTGGGATTTGTTTTTTTTTTTAGCAAGGATAGGTTATTGGTGCAGGGCATCAGGAGTGGGAAAGGGCACAACTGGAACATGCTTCTATGGACTATGAAAATGTTCATCTTGTCATAGGGTGTTATTTCAGTGGGTGGAGACCCACACAATAAACAAGAAAATAGTAAACTCCCATTCTGGGGAGTCCTGCTAGGTTCTCCAATAGAGTGGCAAGGGTCTCTCAAGAACACAGGTAATACCTAAAAAAAGAAGATGGACCAATATGTTAAGCTCTAACTATGAACCTTATTCTTCAAAAACTGCAACTTATAGGTTACCATGGGTTCTGAGGGGATGGGGAAGGAAAAATGCATGGAGCATGGGGCATTTTTAGGGCATTGGAATTGTTCTGCATGATCTTGCAATGATGGATACAAGCCATTATGCATTTTGTTAGAACTTATAAAAGTGTACGGTATAGAATGTGAACCATAAGGTAAACCATTATGGTTAGTGGTAATGCTTCAATATTTGTTCACCAATTGTAACAAGCATACTACACTCATATAAGATGTTATTAACAGGGGTAAATGTGAGAGGTGGATGGGGTGGGGTATATTGAATCCCCTATATTTTCTAAGTGACTTTTCTATTATGTAAAGCTTCTTTGAAAATGAAGTGAAATAAAATAAGACACTGGAGGAATCTATAGAAGAATTTGTCACTGTACATAAAAGGTACATCTTACGGGAATTAGACACAATGCAAAAAAAATTTTTTTTAAATTTTTGAATATGTATTTTATTTTTTATTATTTTTATTTATTTATTTATGTTTTTAGGGAGATTTTGGATTGCAGAAGGGTCACAACTGTGGCAGGGGAGGATAACTGGTGCAGGGTGTCGGTGGTGGGGGGATGTATAGGGAGTGGTGCACCTGGGACAAGCCTCTATGGAATATTAAAGTGTTCAAGTGGTCATGGGGTGTTGTCTTGGTGGGTGGAGACCCACACAATAACCGAAAGAATATTGACTACCCATCCTGAGGAGTCCTGCTACATTCTCTAATAGAGTGGCAAGAATCCCTAAAGTACATGGGCAGTGCCTAGTGAAGGAGGACAGACCAATACACCAGGCCCTTGATAATAATGCTTGTACTTATGAACCTTGTTCTTGTGAAATTGAAACTTATCCTAGTATTGTATATTGCCTAAGAGTTACCTCCTGAAAGCCTCCTTGTTGTTCTAATGTGGCCTCTCTCTAAGCCAAACTCAACATATAAACTCATACCTTCCTCCCAGTGTGGGATATGACTCCTGGGGATGGGCCTCTCTGGCACCAAGGGATTATTACTAAGTGACAACTAGTGATTCATTTGGAAAAAGACCTTTACCAAAAGGAGTAAATATTAAATACAAATTAATTTTTATGGCTAAGAGATTTCAAAGTGTGTCTAGAGGTCATTCCAGAGATTACACTTAACATACATCTTAGGAGGATCTCACTGACTGCTGCAGTAAACATTGCCTCAAGCAGAGGGGCTCCTGAGGGCTCTAGAGACATCTGGACACTATAGGAAAGTGTATTAGCCAAAGAGGTGCTGATGCAAAGTATCAGAAATCTGTTGGTTTTTATAAAGGGTATTTATTTGGGGTAAAAGCTTATAGTTACAAGGCCCTAAAGATTCCAACTCAAGGTACCATAAGAGGGTCTTTCTCACCAAATCAGTTGTCATATTGAGTAAGTTGACAAGACTGGTCTCTCCTTCTTTCTCCTCTTAAGGCTCCACAGCCCATCTTCTTTCGGTCTCAGCTATAGGCTGGCATAAAGCTCATCTCTCAGGGATTCTCAGCTGCTCTTTTCTCTTATAACATCAGCGGTAAACAATCAGACAAATGACTCATCTCTCCTTGGGGCTCCAGGATCAAAACTGACAAAGTTCTCTCTTCTTCTTCTGTATCTTCTTCTGTGTGTCTTCTTGAGTGAGTACCCATTTATATCAGCCCACAAAGGGGGCAGGGACTTAACCTGAGTTACACCCTACTGACGTGGTCAAATCAAAGCCCTAATCTTAACATAATTTAATCAAAGACATCTCAGCTAAATCTAATACAGTCAAAGGATATCATGCCCAGAGGAACAGACCAGTTTACAAACATAATCCATATCTCTTTGGAATTCATAAATAATATCATACTGCTACAGCAGGGCAGACAACCCCAGGAATTTGGCACCCTGTCAGTGGGCCTTACCTTGGAATATATAATAACCTATCCCCACAATGTATTGGAATTAGACTCATTTATAATTTTCCTACACATGGCTCTTATGCCCCTTCTACCTGAACCTTTGTTAGCACATACCTATTAAATATGTGTCCCAGAGACTTAAATCTTCTGGCTGTTCATATGCCAGGTGAGCCTTGAATCTCAGCAGAGTTGCAGTCAATACCTACTCTCCAGTTCATCAGACTTACCCAAGACAACTAACAAAAGTATGATTATGGACAACGCCCAACCCAAGGAGCAGAGAGCATCTTCAATTGTATGCTACATAAGTGGGGAATGCAACTATAATCTGAAGTAGACTTATTATTATTTTAGTAATGGAAGAACTTGTAACATTGATATAAAGCAGTGATCACCAGAGGTTCTGAGGGGAGAGTGAGAGAAGAATAGGTGTAATATGGGTCTGTTTTGGGACCTTGGAATTGTTCTGCATGACATTGAAATGACGGATAAAAGCCATTATACATTTTGTCAAAACCTATAAAATTGTGTGGTGCATAGTGTAAACCATAATGTAAACTATAGACCGTGGTTAGTAGCGATGCTTCAATATGTACTCGTCAATTGTAACAGATGTACCGCGCTAATGAAAGATGTTGTTAATGGGGAAAGTGTGGGAGTGGGAGGGAACGAGATATAGGGGAATCCCCCCTCCCTTTTTTTTTAGGGTAGGCAAGGGAGTAAAGAGTTTAGTAAGAGACAAGAAAACTAGAGCTGAGATAAGTACACAACCTGAGACATGAGTTGAGGGCATGCTGCAGGGTAAGATGCGCACATGGGGCCCCAGGTTAGGTCTTTATAAAACCTTTCCTCCTCCCGCTTCCTAATGTTGGGGAATCTCCTATATTTTTTAATTTAACATTTATGTAATCTAAAACTTTTTAAAAAATAATAATAATAGGAAATAGATGTGGCTCAAGTTGTTGAGTGCCTGCTTCCCACATGGGAGGTCCCGGGTTTGGTTGCCTCTTAAAAAAAAACAAAAACAAACAACAAGCAAAACAAACAAAAAAAGAACTCAGGGGAGTTGATGTGGCTCAGGGGTTGAATGCCATCTTCCCACATACAAGGTCCTGGCTTCAATATCTGGCCCACAGTAACTCAAAATAATAATAATAATAATAGGAAAAAATGCCAAAGCCAGATAAAGATATTACAAGAAAATAAAATTACAGATCAATTTCTCTTATGAATATAAATGCAAAAATCCTCAACAAATTCTGGCAAATTGAGTTCAACAATCAAAAGAAGTATACATCATGTTCAAGTGAGTTTTATCCCTGGTATGCAAGGATGGTTCAACATAAGAAAAGCAACTAATGTAATATATCACATCAACAAAATGAAGGGGAAAAAAATACATGATCATCTCAATTGATGCATAAAAGGCATTTTACAAAATTCTGCATCCTTTCTTGATAAATACAGTAGAAAATAGGAATTGAAGGAAATCCTCAACATGATAAAGGCCATATCATTTTACTCAATGGTAAAAGACTAAAAGCTTTCTATCTAAGATCTGGACAAGACAAGGATGCCCACTGTCACCACTATTATTAAACATGGTACTGGAAGTTCTAGCCAGAGAAATTAGGCAAGGAAAAGAAAAAAAAAAATGCATCCAAATTGGAAATGCAGAAGTAAAACTTCTGCTATTTGCAGTTGGCATGATCTTATTTATAGAAAGTCCTGAAAAACTACAACAAAGCTACTTAAGCTAATAAACAAATTCAGCAAAGTGGCAGTGTACAAGATCAGCATGCAAAACTCAGTAGTGTTTCTATACACTGATAATGAGCAAGATGAGAAGGCAATCAAGAAAAGCATTCTATTTACAGTAGCAACAAAAAGAATCAAATATCTAGGAATAAATTTAACCAAGGATGTAAAGGACCTTTAGACAGAAAACTACAAAACATTGCAAAAAGAAGTCAAATAAGACCTAAATATATGGAAGGGCATTTCATGTTCATGAATTGGAAGACTAAATATCATTAAGATGCCAATTCTACTTAAAATGAGTTAAAGCTGGTGGTGGTTTGGAACTGTGTGTATCCCAGAAAATCATGTTCTTCAAGCTAATCCACTCTGTTTGTCCAAATCTATTGTAAATAGGACCTTCTGAATGGGTACTTCAAATGTGTGGCCCAGGAATTAATCTTATTACTGGAGTTCCTTATAATTGGGATGAATACAGAGAGAGAACAAGAAAGTCATGGCAACAAGAAGCTGATAGCAACAAAACCAGAAAAGAATGGAGAGACCAGCAGATGCCACCATGTGACATGGTATAACAGAGGAATCCAGTATTGCCAGCGGCCAGTGTTGGGGAATAAAGCATTGCCTAATGATGCCTTGATTTGGACATTTTTTCTCAGTCTCAAAACTGTAATCTTGTAAGCTGATAAATCATGATTGTTAAACCCAGTGCAATGCATTTCATGGTATCTGCTTTGAGCAGATTAGCAAAATAAAACACAGATTCAATGTGATCCTAATCAAAATCCCAACAGCCTACTTTGCAGAAATGGAAAAGCCAATTATCAAATTTAGTTGGAAGGGTAAGGGGGCCTGAACAGCCAAAAACATCTTGAAAAAGAAAAATGAAGTTGGAGGACTCATACCTCTTGAATTTAAAGCATATTACAATGTGGTCAAAACAGCATGGTACTGGGGCAAAGATAGCTATATCAACCAATGGACTCGAATTGAGAGTTAAGAAATAGACCTGGATTCTAAACCAGAGGACGGGTGGAAAGAGGCGAAGAAGTAGACCCAGGGGTCTTGGAGTAGAGGCGGCGGCACTGCCCCTGGAGGCAGCAGGAGCAGCCAGGCTGCCGCTTCTGCTGTCCAAGGAGGGCTTGGGATCCGGGCCCGGTCAGCTGCGCTCTCAACGCTGCCGCCCCTCCGCACTTGGGGATCTGAGCCAGGGCGCCCAGACGCTGCCTTCTTGGCCTGGTCTCCTAGCCACCACCACCACCACTACCCCTGCCCACCTCCTCCTAGCAGCTCTGGAGAGGCTCTAGAGCTTCGAGACAAGACCGGGCAAAGGGATCTTCACTGGCAGCGGCGCAGGAGGCTGACACGCGTGCCCGCACTGAGATTCGCCCCAGCTAGTGGGTGGGTGAGCGGGCACCCTGGTCGCCCCTTCCTTCTTTCTGTGGAGTTGAATCTGTACTGCCCGTGTCCAGGTGCTTGGCCTACGAACAGACACCGAATTGCCGAGGCCGCCAAAGTGGAGACGAGACAGAAGCCCTGGGACTGGCTGGATCCCATTAGGAATAGGGGTAGATGCCGGAAAACATGCAAGAGTTATGAAACTTGTGTTCAACAGTGGTCAGTTTAAAATGTCAACAAAAGAAGTTGGAATTATTTTTAAATTAAAAAATATGAAGTGCATGCTCACTGAAGCCAAAAGATGTTTTACTTTCACTGTGTAAAAATAGTTCTCTTCAGTATGACCTGGTGTTTCAGTTTAAAATGGTGAATTACTCCCATGATGAAGATCTTGAAGAGCTCTGTCCCATGTGTGCAGACAAAGTGTCCGGTACCACTATGGACTTCTCACCTGTGAAAGTTGCAAGGGATTTTTAAAGTGAACAGTCCAAAATAATAAAAGGTACACATGTATATATATAAAAAAAAAAACTGCCAAATTGACAAAACACAGGGTAAGTGTTGCCCTTACTGTCGATTTTAAAAATGCCTAAGTGTTGGAATGAAGCTAGGAGCAATAAGGGCCGACTGAATGTGCTGAGAAAGGTGTAAGTTTGGGCCAATGTATGAGAGACAGGGCACTAAAGCAACAGAAAAAAAAGCCCTCATCCGAGCCAGTAGACTTACACTAAAAGCCATGTCTCAGGTGATCGAGCAATGCCCTCTGACCTGAATTGAGTGTTTTACATCCCCAAAGTATTCCATATAAAAGACATGTAGTGAAGTAGTTTGAACTCACAGATGGATATCAACACCATGTCAGAATAAAAGGGACAGAACAATTCTTGTATATTAAAACTGATGTCCACTTTGAAGAAATTTAGGATCTGATCTGTGTTATTAATAGGCTTATACAGCGAAGGATCTGAGCTTACAGAATTCCTCCATGGTAAAGCTGAAATGAAAATAATTCTCAAGAATGCATCAGCTGCACCTACAATAGCCCCTCCCTCTTCCTTTCAAGGACTCATCACCTTCTGCCCTGTGATCAGGGAATCTGCCCTAAGGACCTGTGCTCAGCCACACCCAGTAGTAGCTCCACCAAATCATGAAAAGCCTTATTTTGAATGTTTGTATCTTAGACCTGCAAACAGCTAATAAGAAAATGGTATTAATGTGTTAGATTGCCATTTTAAATATGTTCTGAAGTTTGTTTTGTCACATGTTCATAATGTTAAAAAAAATCAGGCAGTATCCATCTCCTGGTCTTATATAAACATTAATTAATATGAAAGGAAATGACTACAAACTTTTAGAGAAACTCTCCATAGCTAAAGCAACTTAGACCATATTTCTGCTATTGTTGTTGAAATATGGCTTTGACATTGTTGGATTTCATAAAAATTTCTTGCCAAAAGGCTTATTAGGATATATCAGTCTTTTAGCCATCAAAGTTTGTAATTCATTTAAAAATAAAACCCTAAACATTTTTCTGGGGTGTCAAATAGTTACAGTTCTAAAAAAGTTCAAAACAAAATTTAAGCATAGTAAGCGATGCAAAAGGAAAAGAAAGGATGAACTGATCAATGATTGAATCAAGGTTCATTATGGTTGCAAGTGAACATGCCCTAAATATGGAATGGAAAGGATTCTTTTTTACATATGACCTGGAAAGATATTATGGTAATTGAAATCTTCCCCAAAAGGGAAAGGAAAAGGGTGATACTGACCTTTCTAAGTCATAGACCAAAGTCTTCCCTAGAACAAATTAGAGGACAGTTGCAAACAAACCTCTCCAAATGCTATCAGTATTATAATTTATAATGCCACAGGCATGAAAGGCTTGCCTTATTTCACGGTTCTAAAAGGTAGCTGTGCTGATATGGATTAACATTTGTTTAAAATGAAGTATTAATACTTTGAAGTCAAATAAAACATAGCATTGGGGGCAGATGTGTCTAAATGGATGGGTGTCCATCTCCCATATGGAGGGACCAGGGTTCGATCCCCGGGACCTTCCGGTAAAATAAAGAAAAATATAGAAGGCGCGCAGGCTGCCAGGCCCCACAAGCGGCTGTGTCAGGCCCCGCTGAGACACGCAGCAAGATGATGACAAAACAGGAGAGTGACACAAGGGAGAGCCAAGACGAGATGTGCCGAAAAACCAGGAACTAAGGTGGCACAGGTGGAAGAACACCTCTCTCCCACATTGGAGGTTCTCAGGATGGAATCCCAGTGAAGACAGGAGGAGAAGGATGAGAAGAGAGGGCAAGAAACAGACACAGAGAATTGCCCAGTGAATGGACACAAAAACAGCAAAAATGAGGTGTGGGGGGGTTAAAAATGGATAAAATAAATAAATAAATAAATTTAAAAACCAACCAAACAAAATCATAGTGTTGACATTCTTTAGGTCCTGCGGGGGGGGGGGCAGGCTATGATATTACAAAATAGCAAAAGCAGTAATTTCTTACTGTTTTCTGATTGGTAATTATCTTTAACAGTACTTAATTATTATATGTCGTGAGACACTAAAATTAAAAATGGGAATCTCATTTAGACTTCAATTTTTTGAGATTATCATTGGCACAATCACTTGTAGAAACTGTAAAAAAAAAAAGCATCTCTTGATCCCTTAACTTTTTAAATAACTTTTTAATAGCTTATTTATATTGTATACCCTAGTTTCAAGTGTAGACAATTATGATGCTAATATATTGTCCCTTGGTTTCACCTTTGTATAAGATATAGCCAAGACTGAAGAAACCAAATATGTGTTTACTGTAGCATGTCTTCAAGTTAGTGGAACATAGTTCAGGGACAAAGAAGGGTCTTAATGAATTAAAATCATTCACGTGGTTAAATTTCTGTAAATCTTATTTTTTTACTGTAGCTTATTTAATATCTACTGTAAATTATGTGACTTGTAGATTCCTGTTTTCAAGTAAATTTAACAAGGTGGAATCTTACCTGGTTTTCCTTTCCAACTATTGTAAGTTGTATACCAAAGATATTAGATATTACTTCTGTGCATACAAAGAGGATTATTTTATTACTTTTATTAATCACCTCTAATACTCATCCACATGAAAAGTACATATTAGCTAAGCTGGGCATTGAAAGCGCCTCACGCAGAGTCTCAATCACCTGTTGTTTATCTTCATGGCTCAAATGATAATAAAAAACAGCTGACCAGGGGAGCTGATGTGGCTCAAGCAATTGTGCACCGGCCTCCCACATGGGAGGTCCTGGGTTGGTTCCCGGTGCCTACTGAGGAAAACGAGCAGATGAGGGAGCCATCTTGGGTGGGGGCAGGGGGGGAATAGAAATTTAAAAATAAAGTATTTGATTAAAAAAAAATAGCTGACCAGAATGTCATATTCAAAGTATGAAACAGAATGGCAGCATCACATTTTCCCCAGTTATAAACCAAGTTGGCCAGAAGCCAGGTAGAGAGGAACGGTGTTGCCAGCAGTTGGTGAGATAGGTCCATCATGTATGTATAACATGCATGGAGATGCCTAGATTATTTTGGGGACTGGGAAGTTATTTCAAGGGTGTTTAACATTGTAGGAAACATTCCTAAAATCAATGTTTTCTTACTTTAAATATACAGTGTTCTCCACTGAATATGAAACCTAAAAAATGTCAAATAGCAGTATTCTAACCGTTAGAAAGAGCAGCAGCACAGAGAGCTACGTCCACACTGCTGGTGACACTGAGGACAAAAGCTGATAAGCGAGAGTGTGCTACCACCAGGGTCTGTGAGCCCTGCAAAGTTGGCAAATGAAATTTCTCTAATGTTACTATGTTGACCAGTTGGTAACCAGGCATTTACTTAACTGCCTTATCAATTACAGGACTTATTAGTAAAAGCAGACTCAAGTTGAAAGGTTTATGGCTTAGCTTGGTTTGTTATAATTGGTCTATGTTTGAAAACAATCTGTATGTTTGTATTGCAGACCTCCAGCTGCCTTGAATTTGAATCCATGCAATGTTTAGAGTGTGAAGTTAGTTACTTGTTGAACTTTTCTTACTGAATCAGTGAAATACATATTGTCATGTCAGTTCTTGCCAGGAATTTCTCAAAAATATGGAAATTTTTTTCAGCATTTCAATAAATATTGATATTCTCAGCCTGATTTAAAAAAAAAAAAATAGACCCTCATACCTATACCTATGGCCAATTGATTTCTTTTTTTTTAATGGATGGATAGGATTTATTGTTAAACTGTTATTGTTGCTATACACATGAACACAAACACATACACGGGCAACATATATTGACTGATGTGCACTAAACATTAAATAGGAATACTTATTGTTTCTGTTACCTTCAATAATACTTTATTTTTCTTCTTTAATGCAGAATGCCATCAAGAATGAACAATATCTCAATGGCAACAGAGTTTCTTCTCTTAGGTTTTCCTGGACCATGGGACCTTCAGTTATTGCAAGCTTCAATTTTTACAGTAATGTATCCATCAGCCCTGGTGGGAAATGGACTCATCATCACCATAACCTCTTTGGACCCATGCCTCCACACACCCATGTACTTCTTCTTAAGGAATCTGTCACTGTCTGATCTATGCCTCATTTCTGCAGTTGTGCCAAAAACTGTTACCGACTTATTGACCCACAACAATTCCATCTCATTCCTTGACTGTGTCACCCAGGTCTCCCTGGTGGTTTTATTGGCAGCTGAAGAATTGTTCCTCCTCACAGCCATGTCCTTTGACCGCTATGCTGCCATTTGCCATCCCCTGCACTATGACATCATCATGAACAGGGGCACGTGTGGATGGTGGCAGCATCTGGGTTCAGCAGGGCCAATTGATTTTTCACAAGGCTGCAAAGTCCACTCAATTGTGCTGGGAAAATTGGATATCCACATCCAAAAGAATGAAAGAGGGCCCTTATCTCACACCATATCTCACACCAAAAATAAAGTCAAAATGGATCAGAGTCCTAAATATAAGAGCCAGGACTATAAAACTCCTAGAAGAAAATGTGGGGAAGCTTCTTCAGGAACTCGTACTTGGCAATGGTTTCTTAGACTTCATACCCAAACACAAGCAATGATACAAAAAATAGATAAATAAGACCTCCTCAAAATCCAAAACTCTTGTGCATCAAAGGATGTTGTCACAAAATTGAAAAGACATCCTACTCAATGGGAGAAAATATTTGGAAACCACATAGCCGATAAGAGTTTTATATCTAGAATATATAAATAAATCAACAAAAGACAATCAACCCAATTTTAAAATGGGCAAAGGATTTGAATAGATATTTCTCCAAACTGGATATACAAATGGCAAAAAAGCACATGAAAAGATACTCAATATCACTAGCTATTAGGGAAATGCAAATCAAAATCACAATGCACTATCATTTCACACCCACTAGAATGGCTACTATTGAAAAATAGAAAATTACAAGTGTTGGAGAAGATGTGGAGGAAATGGAACACTCATTCACTGCTGGGAGTAATGTAAAATTGTGTAGCCACTGTATAGGACAGTTTGGCAGTTCCTCAGGATATAAATAAAAATAGAATTACCATATGACCTGGCAATCCCACTACTAGGTATATACCCAGAAGAATTAAAAGCAGGGACTCAGCCAGATATTTGCATTTTGAGGAGGTCCTATTTATCTATTTTTAAAATTGTTGCTTGTGCTAAAAGATGGAAGCAATCTTTGTGTCAATCAACCAATGAATGGATAAACAAATGCGGTATATACATATGATGGAATTTTTTTCAGCTGTAAAATGGAAGGGAGTCCTGATGCATGTGACAGCATGGCTGAGTGAAATAAGCCAAGCACAAAAGGACAAATACTGTATGACCTCACTGATAAAAACTATTTATAATAAGCAAACTTAAAGAGCTAGAATCTAGAATATAGGTTACTAGGGGTTGGTAACCTATGTTACTAGATGGTAACTCTTAAGTGTTCATATATCACTTTCCTAAACAAGACTATGAGCCTGAAAGCAGTGGCCATATACTATTCATCTTGGTACATCCACTGCATAGCAATTGCTAATTAAATTTTAGGGGTGGATAATGAATTTAAAAATTTAAAAAGAGTTTTGGGGTGGAAGAAAGGTCAACTGGCTAGAGTTGATGGGGCCTAGACCAAGGTCATACTGTTTGTTGATAGTGGTGTTCCAAAATTAGAATCTACTCCATGAATCCCATCTGGTACTTTGTAAACTACAACACTTTTGGTGTGAAGGAGGAAATTTTGCACAGGGAATCTGGAGACCTGAATACCAGACATTCTTAATGAGTAGTGTGACAGTTTGATATTATTAATGAATTCCAAAAAGAAATATTATGTTTGTAAACTGATCTGTTCCTTTGGGCTAGTGATACCCTTAAGACTGTATTGGATTTAGGGGTTTCACTTTTACTTGATTAAATAATGATTAAGCAATATGACAAGAAAGTGTCACTGCTTTAGGGTATTGGTTGTGGGGACATTCAGGAGAGGGTACATCTGGAGCAAGCTTCTAGGGAGTGTGTGAGTGTTCATCCTGTCATAATGTGTTGTATAAGTGGGTGGAGACCCACACAATGAGAGGGAAGGAGATGGACTCCCATCTTTGGGAGGACCGATTTGCTCAGAAATAGATAGATGGGCATCTCTTAAGAGCAAGGGCGGTTCCTAATGGTGGAGGCCAAACCACTGTGTCATGACCTCTTGTTGCATGTAACTATGAATCTCGTCATCCAATGAGTCAAGCCAGGGGGTCGTCATGGGCCCCGGGGGTGGGGGGGGGTGAGAAGAGAGGAACAGAATAGATCAAACAGGGGGTATTTAGTGGTCAGTGGAAATGTTTTTCATTACCTTACAGTGATGGACACAGGACATGGTAAATATCATCAAAATTTATAAAAGTGTACAATCTAAAATATAAACCATACTGTAAACCATTGACAATGTTTAGTAGCTATGTTTCACTATCTGTATATCAGTTATAACAATGCTACCATGCACATACAAAAAAGGTTTTAATATGGGGTGAGGAAAGGGGGAGGAGGTTGGGTATATGAGAGTGTCTTGTATTCTGTGTGTGACTTTGCTATGACCTAAAACTTCGTTGAAAATTAAATGAAAAATAGTGAGACACTGGGGAGTGAGAGGGGGAAGGTGCCATGGTACAGATTGGACACCAGATATTGCAGTGATAAAAGGGAAAATGTCAAAAAAAAATTTTTTTTTTAATTTTTAAAAAAATTTTTCTCATTTTTTGAATAACCCAATCCTTTAATTTTATTTTGTTTTTAGTTTTTTTTTTTAAGTTTTCATGTATTTTATCTCTTACATTTAAACATCATTATTATTTCATTTTCCTATTAATTGTATTTGGCTATTGTATTGCCTTTTTCTTTAAAGAAGCTTTGGATCACAGAAGGGTTACAACTGACTGGGGTGGGAGAGGATTGTTGGTTGGGGGTGTCAGGAATGGGGGGTACATGGGAGGAAGTTCACCTGAACATACATAAAAGGCATATAAAATTGTTCAAATGCTCATGGGGCATGGTCACAGTGGGTGGAGAACCACTCAATAAATGAGAGAATACTGAATTCCCATCCTGGAGAACTCTGCCATATTCTCCAACAGAGTAGCAACAGTCCCCCAAGTGCAGGGGCAGTGTCTGGCAAAGGAGGATGATCCACCAGTGGGCTCTTGTTATTGATGACTAGCCTTATGAGTCTTTGCTCTTGAAATTGAAACTTAGCCTATTGTTATGGGGTGCCTAAGGGTTGCCTCCTGAGAGCCTCCTTGTTGCTCAAATGTGGCCTCTCTCTAAGCCAAACTCAGCATATGAATGCATTACCTTCTTCCCAGAGTGGGGCATGACTCCCAGGGATGAGCCTCCCTGGCAATGAGGGATTACTAACAAGTGCCAATAGGCAATACGACTGGAAAAAGACCTCGAATAAAAGGGGGAAAAGGTAAAGACAAATGAGTTTATATGGCTAAGAGACTTCAAAGTGAGTCAGGAGGTCATCCCAGAGGTAATGCTTATGCACATCTCAATAGGACCTTATAGGCTTCCAATGTGGATATCACTGCAAACAGAGGGGCTCCTGAGGGCTCTGGAGACACCCAGGTCCTATAACAGAGTGGATAGCCCCTGAGTTTCATGCCCTATCAGTGGGCCCTACTTTGGAATCCTGGCTCCTGAGAGTGACAGAGTTGGACCCAAATATGTCTTCCCTGCACAAGGCCCATCTGTCCCTTCTATTCAAACCTATATGTGGTTCCAGAGTTTGTAGGTGTACTTCCAGAGATCAGAGTCTTTGAACTGTCCATGTGCCAGCTGGGCCCAGAATCTCAGTGGAGCTGCAACTCCTACTCTACAGCTCAATGGATTCACCCTGGACACCTGGTGGGGAGATGATGATGGACAATGGCCATCCAGGGAGTGGAGAGAGTCTGCAGCTGCAGGCAGGACAATCCCATCTATCTTATTCATGGGATATAAGCCCCCTCTCACTTGGAGGTGGAGTAGACATCACCATCTCAGACTCCTTAGGATTGGGGGAAGAGCTATGGACTAGAGTGGACTTACTGGTATTCTGTTATAGACATATTGTGATTCATGCAATGGAAGTAATTACAACATTAATGTGGACCCAGTGGCCACTGGACGCTTTGGGGGCAGGGAGAGGGAAAAGCAGTTGTAATACAGGGGCTTTTTCAGGACTTAGGAATTATCCTGAGTGACATTGCAAATGACAGATATAGGCCATTTTATATCATTATATAAAATGCAGAACTGTGTGGAAGAGAGTGTATTCTACAGTGTGAACTATGGTCCATGCTTGGTGGCAAAGCCCCAAGATGTGTATATCTATTGCAGGTGATGTGCCACTCTGATGAAGGATGTTTGTGTGGGGGGTTGTGGGAGGAGTGGGGGGTGGGGCACATGGGAATCCCTACAATTTTTGTGTAACATTTATGTAGCCTAAGTATCTTTTTAAAAAAATGTTTTTTAATTATTAAAATTAAAAAAAAAATAAAGATTAAGGCTTTGATTGGGCCATGTCAGCAGGACGTTGAGTCCCTGCCCCACAGAGAACGGAGGTTGGAGTTTTGAGCTGGAGCCAGGGAAGTAAACACACAGAGAAGCAGATATGGCAGAGGCCCCAGGAAGAGAGGTGAGCAGTTGGCCAGATAATCTACAGCTAGCCTTGTGGAGAGAGTAGAGCATCTGAGCCTGGAGAGAAACGAGCCCCAGGAAGAGAGGAACCCAGGAAGCCTGAACCCTTGCAGACACTAGCAGCCATCTTGTTCCAACATGTGGCAACAGACTTTGGTGAGGGAAGTAACTTGTGCTTTATGGCCTGGTAACTGTAAGCTTCTACCCCAAATAAAGACCCTTTATAAAGCCAACAGATTTCTGGTATTTTGTATCAGCACCCCTTTGGCTGACTAATACAAGTAGCTTGATTTATTTTAATCCTTTTCTTTTTCTCATTCTGGTATTAGATTGGATTTCTTGAGCATTTTTAAAAATACAGTTAAGGAGGGAGGCAATACTGAGGGGGAAAGTCGTGCTTTATGACTTTTTTATTTCCTAGATTGTTTCTAAACTCCCTGAAATGACACATCCTTGTATTCTCCAGCACTTTGCATAGTATATAGCAGATAGGCAATATTTTCGATGAGTGAATGATGAGCCAACCTGTCAATATGCATCACTGTGGAGAGATATCCAGTGTGCTCTCTAGTCATAGTGACCTTGAAGGTATGTTAAACTTTATAAATTAAGGGTACTTTTTTCCAAATCAGACTCAAATTCAGTGATAGACTGTAAAATGTCTGGAGAGGGATTTTTCCTTATTTCTTAACTACCATTTAATACCTCTAGCTAGTTTTGAGGGATAAACAGTCAAACCTCAAAACAATTTTCTATAATGTCAAAAGATTTTTGAGCAGATCATTTTTTAACAAAGAAATAGTGGTGTTGGGAGGCCCTCAGATAATACTTATTAAATGATCAAATAAGGGATTTATCAAAGCCCAGTTGCTAAAGTGTCAAAGTCCATCCCTGTTCTTTAGGAAACATGAGATTGTACAGAAAGAATGACTTGTAAATAATAAAAGCAACAATAAATGGCAATAATTACCAACTACATAAGAGGATAATCTAATGGTACACTGCAAATAGTTTTTCTACATGTATGTTTACATAAAAGCATAGTTTGCTTTTTAAATGTTTTTTTCATGGTTCTATAATATAATCTTAAATGAGGCCAAATCTGAGGTACATAATGAGAAAACCAGTATTAATGTTAAGTCACTAACAGTGGCTGGTTTTCTTGAAAAAAGGGGGATTATTTATAATCCAAAATAGTTCTCAACCAGAAGGGCTACATGGCAGTCATTTGTGGGCTTTACCAAACTATATCTGGTCACCTCTCCTAACTGCCCTCACACCTTCTAGCCACAATATTTTAGAAAATCATTCTAGGAAAATTACCATAAATCAGGTGTGTGTGTGTGTGTTTCCTAAACCCCTTGGCTTATTAGAACCTAGAAAGAAAAGAAAAGCATTTACAGGTATATGTATTTTGATAATGTTTCATAGGTGATGCTCAAATACCAGTTGCTGAACAACCATTGCTTTAGCACTATGAGATTTGTGATAAAAGACCCTGGGGTCTAAAGATGACATCTTTGGGAAAATCATTCCAGGCCTAGTGAAATATCATCTAAAGTCCAAAATTCTAGAACACCAAGGCTGCCCTGTTGAAATAAGTGGGAAAGGGAAGAAGCTTTTACTGCCACCTGCCATCAGGAACTTTACACGCATTTTCTTCATCCTTACACAATCTTAGGGAAATGCATGGTTATCACCATCTTGTAAATGGAGGAAAAGTCAGGCTCAAAATGTTGACCTGCTCACTCAAGGCCAAAATACTATATACAGTGGTGTGTATATTTCTTCTTTGTGTTTTTTACCTAAGCAGAAAAGGATAATAAGGTTGAAGTCCTGATAACCCACCTACTTCTTAATAGATTGTATGAGGAGTGGAATTTGTCACTAAAGTGAGTGAAAGGATTAGAAGAGAATGGAAAACAACAGGTAAAATTTAAAATATGCACTAGTTTAAGTTGAAGCTGTAAACTGTAACTTAAATGTCTTTGTAAACTCAGTAGTTTGTTTGTTTTTTGTATTTTTAAGCTGTGAGAGACTTTGGAAAGTTTTTAATGATTCATTTGATTCCCTATGAGTTAATAAAACACAAAATACATGCTGAAAGTTTAAATTTAGTCTATGAAATTGGACAAAACTATGAACTATTGAAATAATTCCATGTTTTATTTTAACATAAATTTTAGAGAATTCTTTTGCTTGGCTTTCAGGGTTATACGTATAATTACAGTCTATCAGAATGATCACTTAAATTCTTTTTTGTCTGTTATGTCTGAGAAATTCCTTTAAGGCAATATATAGGAAGAAATTAGATTACATATTTGGTTGCAATTTTTAGTTTTTAAAATTTCAGATATAATTGTCTTTGTGAGAGGTAGCTAAAGTGATCTCCAAAAGCAGTTTTGTGCCCTTGGTAGATAAAAAAAACTGGGCATATCTAGCAGTGAAGAGGGCTGGGGTCCGGGGGAAGGGATTGGAATTGAGTGGAGGGCCAAAATGTCAGTCTACTGCAATCTAGAGATAGCCAATGTCATCCTCTTAAAACATACAAATTGGTAAACTATGGTCACTGTAACACTGATTATAGTAGGTAGCAAAATATTCAAAGCAGTTTTGAGAGTGCACTAGTAACCTAAGTTATTCAACATGCAGAGAACAGAATATATGTAAGTATTTTAAACAATGAAGTAGATTTAGAAATAGTAACATGGAAAGATGTTCAAAATAAGTAAAGAGCTAAATTTTTTTTATAAATTAAAAAGATAAGTTGAAATAAATACTTGCATGTTAGGTAACAATATGTATGAAATTCTCTTCCTTTGGTATTTTTTTATTTTATCTATTTCTGTATCATTTGAAATAAGGGAGGAAAAGTCCCTAAATCCCTTTTTGATCTTGCCTTGTGAGTTTATGATATTCTGCAACTCAGTCTAGGTCTCAGGTCTTCTATCCTCACCACAATTCTATACATTTATTTATAAAATTACATACATTTGTGGAGCACCCAATATGTACCAGGCACTGCACAAGGAATGGAAGACTGAAAGTTGATAGTGCAAGGTCTCTACAGTCAAGGGTCTCCTACTGCACTAGGAGAAACAGTCCTATAAATATTATGTACAATACAGTGGGGTCAGTGGATTTAGTCAGTTAGATTATAGGACCTTTTGACCCTTTAATGTTTATTTTTGACATTTTGGACCAAGTTTTATCTCTACCTCTTTTTTTTTTGGTAAGTTCTTAGTTGATACATGTATCCAAAGCAGGTAAAAACCATAATTTTAAAGCTCAAATAATTTTAACAAAGTGAACACACCCATGTAACAAGCACCCAAATCAGGAAGCAAAACATTTCCAGCTTCTAGAAACCCCCTTTTCCCTTCGCAGTCACTACCCTATCCCCAAGGGTAACTATTATCTCACCACTTTGGTCCTGAGATTTTTTGAGTCCATGAATTAATGAATACATTTTAATTTAAATTAAACCAATATTGTGAAATTTTCACTAAAAATTCATTTTATCTGGCAAACTCCATTGAATCTATGTAATTGCTGGCTTAATTTCTATTTTTTCCATATGAATTTTTATTTACTCAAATTATTTCATTGGGATCAATTCTGTGTATAAATTTTACAACAAAGATTTGATTGGTTTAATATTCTCTCTGTATCAAATTTTACTAATAACCTTCTGCTTTCATGACATTCTACCAACTAACTCCAATTCCCAAAGTAAATTTTGTAAACATAAATTTCATCATGAAGATTGAGGTCTTCTGAAAATTTTTAATCAATTATAATAAACCATGTGCAGTTTTAGCTATCAGGTTTATTTTGTGTTGTTACAGTGATTGTACTTAGCAGCTAAAATACTCAAGGTTTTTATTAATTAACCTATGACAAAAAGGTGGTGAACAAGTCCCATATACTTATCATTCATGAATAATGTAAAAACTATCCACATCTTTGGAGAGGCAATGAATAAATGCTGGTTCAAAACAGCAGGGCAAAATGTTACTGAGTCAAAATGTTCTCAGGTACACAATACCCAGCTTTGGCTTTTAGTTTTCTATTTTACCTGGGAAGAAATTTACAATTAAATCAATTAATATTTCTTTAGAGCTTCCACTGCATTAGGCACTCTGCTGATTTACGTTCTCACTTTTTCTTCTGAATTTCCCAACGAAACTGGTAGGTACTATTGTTATCTTTATTTTATAGATGAGGAAATTGATTCCTAGAAAATTTTAATAATTTGTCCAAAAACTGATGGAGTCAAAGACTCCATATTCCACAGCCTTAACCACTATATAATCTTACTACCATCCATAAAGAATGGTGAGATAGCTGAAACTTGAAGATAAGCAAGTCTTCATAGTGTGGAAAAGAACAAGGAAAAGCAGGTGGCTATGAAAGCAATAAAGGAGACTATTCAAAGTGGAAGAAATAGTATAGACATGAGGAATGAATCAATATACATTGTTTGATAAGGGTGGAAGGGACTGGATTAAATTTAAGATCCAATATTCCAACTGTAACATTTCATAACTTTAAATGTATGTTTTGTGTCCCACAATGTACATCACTATGAAATGACTGAGGCTCTAAGATTCCACTAAATTCCAATCTTTTCACATAGTGAAAGTACATTTCATTTGCACTTGCCAGCAGGACATATACTACAACAAAGCTAGAAAGGGTAGTGAAATAATAGTAATTTTACTAAGAGCTTACTACAAGCCAGGTCCTTGACAAGCATTATATAAACTAATTTGGATTATTTATTTATAAAATAAATGGATAATAAATTTATTTATAAAATATTTATGTATGTATAAAATAATTTATAGAAACCCTATAGGGTAATTCTATACAAGTTTTATCACTTATTTTATATGTGAAGAAACCACGATACACAGGCTAAGTTACCTGCCACAGGTCACATAGCTATTACTTAGAGGTCCTCTGGTCTGATTCCAAAATGCACTCCAAGAGTTGTGTCTACTAACTTACCCCCTTGCAACCGAGGGTTAAGAATTAACAAATAATTATGATTACTAAATCATTACATAGATGTCTTTATGTTATAAAATAGCAAAGGTTAATACCTGAAATTACTGAAGCTGGTTAGAGTGGTCCCACCCCTGCTTAAGGTTACTCTAGCCTTAACCTCACCCTTGTGTATGCTTACTATTGTGATGGTAATTCTAGATTGAGCTCACCCTTGGGTATGCTTACTACTGGATGGTAACCACTCCACCCTCGTCTGTTTAATATCCATATGGAAAACCTTGTGACTGACCTCTACTCTGTACTTTCCTATCTCAGAACCTTGATCTCTGAAAATAATTGTAACTTTGTAGCTCCCCCAGGTTTGGGGTCCTCCCCTAGCTTGTTCAACCCCTTAATGTTTATTAATGAAGGAACCTGTGTCCAGCTCCACCCTGGGGTTATTCATTAACACCCTGGTGTTATAAAATACTAGAAATTTCTGCAGATCAGAGAGGCGATTTTGGGGCCATCTATGCTGACTGACCTCCTTTGCCTGCACGACAAAATAAACTTTTTTTCTCTTTGAAATTCCGGTGTCTCAGGAATTGGCTTTAAAGATGCATAGTGAGAAAAGAACCCACTTTTGCTCCGTATGACCATAACTTGAAAATACTGTAAAAATCACTGTTTACCTAGTTGCTGCTCCCTTCCTACCTTATCCTGAGGTAATCCAATAGCTAGAACAAAGGTAATGTAAGCCTGTCTTGGTAGAGTTTGATAAACTCTCACTCATTCACTCCTTCAATTAACCCAGAGTCACCCAGTGCCTGCTTTGAGCCAGGTAATCTACTTGGTGCTGAGGACATAGAAATGGAAAAGACACCATTCCTACACTCAAGGAGCACTCAGTTTAGCAGAAGTGAAAAGGACTAAAAATATGTTGTAGTAGTCCAACAGGTGTTATAATAGAAGTTCAAGGAATTGTGAAGAAAGTAATGACCTCCAGTAGTCAGCAGGGAATATGTCAGAGAAGAAAAGAGCCATGATTGATTCATTCAGTATTTTGCCAAGCTCTTACTGGGATCCAAGGATTCACAATGTGACCATTCAAGTGTAAGGAACTCCAGTCTAATATTTGTAATATGCGGGGAACTGCCACTTTATTAAGTTTTTATTAAGAATTAGTGAACGTAAGTTTGCGATGAAGTCTTTTAAGAGTTTAAAGGACAAGAGTCCAACCAAGAAGAGGACAAGAGTCCAACAAAGAGATCCTCTGCTATGTAGTAGAACAATGGTTTGAAGTGTTTATTCCATTCCTCTTTACCTCCTTTTATGAGTCCATTTCAGGGTTAGCTCTGTGAATAAGTAAAGAGGAGTTTAACAGCCTCTCTGCCTTCAGTGTTGGGATTCCAGGGTCAGCCAAACAAAACCCATAGAGCAGGGGTTCATAACCTTTTCTGTTCCACGGACCCCTTTGCCAGTCAGGTGAAAACCACCGACCCCTTACTAAGTCCACACTATACTGTGTATTACTTAATAAATATATCTCACCCGCACCAACACATCCTCACAAGAATAACGTTTTGTTATTATTTTATTTTATTTTGTTTTATTTTATTTTATTTAAATTCAAGCTCACCGAACCCTTGTTAAGAACCCTGGCCATAGACGGCAATTGAGGGGAAGAAAACATTTTAGTAGTGGCCAGCCATATATTCTCATACTTTGTTTCAACTCTCATAACAAGTCTATCCATTCAGATGAGTAAACAGTTAATAAAGAATAAAGGTTAGGCAATTTGCTCAACATCCTGAGCAAACCGCCCCCACCTCCGCCCGCGCAAGCGCATGCGCACTGCCTCAGCCAGCTAGGGAGGGCTGCAAGAGGTCACTGGCTACAGGCTGGCGCCCCGGTACATCAGGATCTAACGCTTGGTAACCTGCCGTTGACACCTCCGTTTATCCTTCCGTTTCTCATCAGGAGCTCCAATGCCTAGCACCGTGCCTGGCACACAGAGTTCAAACACTATTAATTGACTGGTGGAAAGGGATGTAACTTTTTCGTCTGAACCTCACTACTATTCCAAAGCCAGGGCTTCACATCGCGCACTCTCCACCTCATGGCCTACTGAACTTCCCCGAAGCTCCCTCTGCCCTCACACACATCCCCAGCCCTCGGCTGCGCCCACACCCCTCCCGGGCCGGCTCCCTTCCGGCACCGTGGCAGGGCCGACCCGCAGCCCGCGGCCGGAAGCGGGGCGCCGCGCGCGGCAAATGCCTGAGCTGCAGCTCAACCGTGGGCGGTTGGTCAGGCCGCCGGGTCTTACCAGTCGTCGAGTGTCTGTGAGGCCCGGCGTCGGGCTCGCGGCTGAGGGGGCCCGTCGCCACGCTTCCTTCCCATTCCCTCTTTCTTTTGCGCTTGTTTTTGTCGGACTTGAATTCCTGAAGCGCTGGGGGTTCGCGGCCCTGACGGCTCGGTAACCCGTGTCGGCGGCCCGGGGAGATGTGCTCGACGCCCGGGCTGCCGACGCCTGGGGCCTCGCTGGCCCTGCGGGTGTCCTTCGTCGACGTGCACCCCGAGGTGATCCCGGTGCAGCTATGGGGGCTGGTGGGCGAGCGGCGGGACGAGTACGTGCGGCTGAGCCGGGAGATCCAGGAGGCGGCCGCCACGCGCGGGCCGTGGGCGCTGGGCGGCGCCTCCGCCTCCCCGGGCGAGCTGTGTCTGGTGCAGGTGGGGCTGATGTGGCACCGCTGCCGCGTGGTCAGCCGCCAGGCGCAGGACAGCCGCGTCTTCTTGCTGGACGAGGGCCGCACCATCACCGCCGGCGCGGGCTCGCTGGCGCCTGGGCGCAGCGAGTTCTTCCACCTGCCCTCGGAGGTGCTGGGCTGCGTGCTGGCGGGCCTGGTGCCGACCGGCGGCGGCGGCGCGGGCGGGGGCGAGCCCCAGCACTGGCAGTCCAGCGCCGTGGACTTCCTTAGCAACCTGCAGGGCAAGGAGGTGCACGGGCGGGTCCTGGACGTGCTGCTCACGCATCGCTTGGTCCTCTTGGAGGTGCCCGTTTTGTTCCAGCAGATGCAGGAGCTCGGCCTGGCGCGGCAGGTGCCCGACAGCCTCTTCCGCTCACTGCTCAAGCGCTACCTTTCGGCGGCCACGGCTGGCATGGGCCCCGGGGCCCCAATTCTCCCGCGAGTCCTGCCCAAGCAAGAGCAGCCTGGCCTGGATTACTTCTATCCCCAGCTGCAACTGGGCGTGACGGAACCGGTAGTGGTGACTCAAGTGTGCCATCCGCACCGCATTCACTGTCAGCTCCGCAGCCTCTCACAGGAGATTCGACGCCTCTCCGACAGCATGGCCCAGGTATACCGGGGTTCCACGGGGACAGGGGATGAGAACTCCACCTGTCCCACCTGGGAAGAGAGGGAGGAGAGCCCAGACAAGCCGGGTTCTCCGTGTGCATCCTGTGGATTGGACGGACATTGGTACCGGGCGCTCTTACTTGAGACTTTTCGGCCGCAGCGCTGTGCCCAGGTGCTTCACATAGACTATGGAAGGAAGGAGTTAGTGAGTTGCAGTAGCCTTCGGTACTTGCTGCCCGAATATTTCCGAATGCCTGTGGTGACCTACCCCTGTGCTTTGTATGGACTCTGGGACGGTGGGAGAGGCTGGTCTCGGTCACAAGTCGGCGATCTGAAGGCACTGATACTGGGCCAGGCAGTGAATGCAAAGATTGAATTTTATTGTTCCTTTGAGCATGTATATTATGTCACCCTCTATGGAGAAGATGGGATTAATCTTAACTGTGTGTTTGGAGTACAGTCATGTTGCTTGGCTGACAGATTCCTTCAGAGCCAGGGAATCGAGGAGGAGGAGGAGGAAGAACCAGAAACAGCTCTTCAGTGGCAGTCTCCTGCTGAAGAACTGGATGAAGAGATTTCACTCCCAGCCTTAAGGTCTATCAGGTTAAAGATGAATGCCTTCTATGATGCCCAGGTAGAGTTTGTTAAAAGTCCTTCAGAGTTTTGGATTAGGTTGAGGAAACACAATGGCACCTTCAGTAAGTTGATGAGGAGAATGTGCAGTTTCTATTCCTCAGCCAGTAAACTGGATGGTGTAGTTTTAAAACCTGAACCTGATGATCTTTGCTGTGTTAAATGGAAAGAAAATGGCTATTATCGGGCCATAGTCACCAGATTAGATGACAAAAGTGTGGATGTCTTCTTAGTTGACCGAGGCAATTCAGAAAATGTGGACTGGTATGATGTAAGGATGTTGCTTCCTCAGTTTAGGCAGCTACCAATATTGGCTCTGAGATGTACCTTAGCTGATATTTGGCCTTTGGGAAAAAGTTGGAGCCAGGAAGCAATTTCCTTTTTTAAAAAGACTGTGCTCCACAAAGAATTAGTTATCCATGTCCTTGATAAGAAGGATCATCAATATGTTATTGAGATTCTTGATGAATCAAGAACAGGGGAAGAAAACATCAGTAAGGTAATTGCACAAGCTGGATATGCCAAGTATCAAGAATTTGAAACAAAGGAAAACATTCCCATAAGTGCCCACTCCCCAGGACATGTTTCAAACCATGTTACTGCAGAGAATAATAAAATACTTTCTGCCAAGAAAGTAGAAGTAGAACAGAAAACCAAGAGAGATAATAAAACTACATCTGTTTTAGAAGCTTTGACTGATAAATTTGTTAAAAATGTTTCAACTGGACTAGTTGTGCAGGAAAAAGAGAAAAAAATATCTGTTTATTCCCCTCTTACACGAAATTTCTTGGAAATTAAGCCAGGCTCTTCTAGTAAAGGAGGGTTAGAAGTTGGAAGTACAGTAGAAGTCAAAGTGTCTTATATTGAAAGCCCTGGCTATTTCTGGTGCCAACTGACCAGGAACATACAAGCATTTAGAACTCTAATGTGTAATATTCAAGACTATTGCAAAAATTCAGCAACTCCTTATCAGGGAACCACCCCCGCTTGTTTGGCAAAACGAACAGTAAATGGAAAATGGTCCAGAGCTTTGATTTGTGGGGCACAATTTGCAGAGCATGTCAAAGTAACATTTGTAGATTATGGAGACAAAGATATGGTATCTGTGAAGAATATTTATTCAATTAGTGAAGAATTTCTTAAGGTTAAGGCTCAGGCTTTTAGGTGTAGTCTTTATAATTTAATTCAACCAACAGGTCAGAATCCCTTTGTTTGGGATGAAAAGGCAATCCAAGCTTTTAGTGAATTTGTAGATAATGCATGGGAAGACAACCTAGAATTAAAATGCACAATATTTGCTTTAGCATCAATACAAGATGAAGAATTGTTTAATGTTGTGGATTTGCTAACACCCTTTCAGAGTGCCTGCCATTTTTTGGTAGAAAAGAGACTTGCGAGGCCAGTAAAACTTCAGAAGCCTCTTGAGTCTTCTGTTCGGCTACATTCCTTTTACTATTCTACACATGATATGAAAATTGGAAGTGAAGAGTCAGTGTATATAACACATGTTCATGACCCTTGGACATTTTATTGCCAGTTGGCAAGAAATGCAAACATTTTAGAACAGTTGTCATGTCATATTACACAATTAAGTAAAGTTTTGATGAATTTAAAAACATTTCCCTTGATCCCTGGAACTTTGTGCCTTGCCAAATATACTGATGGAAACTGGTACAGGGGGGTAATAATAGAAAAAGAACCAAACAAAGTCTTCTTTGTTGATTTTGGGGATATTTATGTAGTAACAAATGATGATCTGCTTCCAATACCTAGTGATGCATATGATGTCTTACTTTTGCCCATGCAAGCTGTTAAATGTTCATTATCTGATATTCCTCATCATATACCAGAAGAAGTCACATCATGGTTTCAGGAGAAAATTTTAGATAAGTCATTGAAGGCTTTGGTTGTTGCAAAAGATCCAGATGGAAGGCTGATTATAGAACTATATGATGGAAGCATTCAAATTAATGCTAGTATTAATGAGAAGTTAGGGTTACTTGGTTACAAAGGTAGGGCAAGAAAAAAAGAAAGTGAAGCAATCCGCTCTAAAACTGAAACTCCTGAAGAAAAAAATGAAATTATGAACTTGTCATCTACAGAGAATTTAACTAAACCAGTGGAGAACAAATTAAACAATACAGAGGTCTTGGGAGAATCATACAAACCTAAGATTACCTCAGCATGTAAGGAATCCCAACTTTTACAAAGTTTAACAAAGACAAACTTAGCCACTCAATATCAGGACCCTGTGGGAAATAAAAATAATCAAATTTCTCCATTAACAGAAATGGAGGATGTTTTCACTGAGCCACCTCTGAAAGCCACAAAACTTGAAATCACAGTTTCGGAGAGAAAAAGAGGAGAACATAACAAAGATCTGCCTCTTAAATTCTGCGAGTTCCCTCAGAAGACTATAATGCCTGGTTTTAAAACAACTGTATATGTTTCTCACATAAATGACCCTTCAGACTTTTACGTTCAACTAATGGAAGATGAAGCTGAAATTAATTGTCTTTCGGAGAGATTAAATGATGTTAGAACAAGGCCTGAATCCTATGCGGGTCCACCTTTGCAAAGAGAAGATGTAATATGTGCCATTTTTCCAGAAGACAGTTTATGGTATCGTGCTGTGGTCAAGGAACCACAACTGAATGACCTTCTCTCTGTACAGTTTATAGATTATGGCAATGTTTCTATTGTCCATACTAACAAAATAGGTAAGCTTGACCTAATTAATGCACTACTGCCAGGGTTGTGCATTCATTGTTCATTAAGGGGACTTTGGGTTCCTGAGATTATAAACTGTAAGGATATGATGCATTACTTTTCCCAAAGGACAGATGAGGCTCAAATAAGATGTGAATTTGTTAAATTTCAAGACAAATGGGAAGTTATTCTTGCTGATGAACATGGGATCATAGCCGAAGATATGATTAGCAGATATGCTTTCAGTGAAAAATCTCAAATAGAGCTTTCTACCCAGATAATTAAAGGTACCTGTTCAAAGTCTGCTGACAAAGTAGACATTGACACTTCAGTATTTCTTAACTGGTATAATCCAGAAATGAAGATGGTAAAAGCTTATGCCACCGTGATAGATGGACCAGAGTATTTTTGGTGTCAGTTTGCTGATACCGAGAAACTTCAGTATTTAGAAGTGGAAGTACAAACTGCTGGAGAACAGGTAACAGATGGGAGAAGTTGTATCCCATGTCCTCATATTGGAGATCCATGCATAGTGAGATATAGAGAAGATGGGCACTATTATAGGGCACTTATCACTAATATTTGTGAAGATTTTCTCGTTTCTGTCAGGCTTGTGGATTTTGGAAACATTGAAGACTGTGTGGACCCAAAAGCACTCTGGAATATTCCTTCTGAACTTCTGTTGGTTCCCATGCAAGCCTTTCCATGTTGCCTGTCAGGATTTAATATTTCAGAAGGTGTGTGCCCTCCAGAGGGAAATGACTATTTTTATGAAATAGTAACAGAAGATGTGTTGGAAATAACGATATTAGAGATCAAAAAGGACGTTTGTGATATTCCTCTAGCTATTGTTGACTTGAAGAGCAAAGGTGAGTGTATTAATGAGAAAATGAGGAAATATTTTAAGATTGGTATTCCTAAAAGTGATCTGCTCCATGAAAAAAGTGGTCTGGAGATGACTCTTGGGTCCCCCAGTCCTGGTGTTGGACTTAAGAAACAAAGTAGCAGAGCTGTACAAAATAAAACACTTTATGTGGAATCACAGACAGATGAGCTCTCTGAAAGAATTCAAAAAGATTTGAACATTATTGAAACCAAAACAAGTAAATTTTATGACCCTGAAACTGATAACATTTTTGAAAACCCATGCAAAGATAAAATTGATACTGAGATACCAGACAGTAAAGTAGACTGTCATTTGATTGACAAAGCAAAGTTTGATGATAAGTACCTAATTGCAGGATTTAATACATTATTGCCACATGCTAATGAAGCAAAGGAAATATTAGAACTGAATTCACTTGAGGTGCCACTTTCTCCTGATGATGAATCAAAAGAATTTTTAGAACTAGAATCCATTGAATTACAGCTTTCTCTAGTAGGGGATGAAGAAAAAGAAGAACTAGGCCCGGTGCCACCGATTGTGCCTCTCTCCCAAAGCTGTGATACAGATGCCACCCTGGAACCATTCACAGTACAACTTCCACTCAACTGTGAAGTTGAGAAACAGCCAGAACTAGAACTACCTACAGCCCAGCTATCACTGGATGACAAAGTAAATCCTTTGTCTTTAAAAGTTAGTCAGAAAGCCCAGGAATCCAGGTGTGCTGAGGACACTAGAAAATCAAGTTGTATGGAATGTTTTGATGACCAGCACAGAATACCATTGCTTCTACATGGAAACAATTGTGGTCCCAAAATGCAGCTTGAAATGAATGTATATAAAGAAGAATTTACAGAATATCAAAGCAGGGCTGCCATATCATCATTGACTCCTTTGTTCTCTGAAGAAGAATCCAGGGATGCAAGGAAACACAAGAATGCTTTACCAGATCATGTCTCAGGTATGTGATTTTTTTTTTCTCCTCCACTTTAACTTAGTGTCTTTCAAAAATACTTGTCTTAAAAGAGAATAATTCTTGCATGATTTTTAAATTAGTTTTCTTGGGGAAAGATTAAACCTGGGAAGTGAATCAGATTTGGGTTTTATGAAGAGAATTTTAAGCATAGGGAAACAAGTTGTGAAATCAATGTAAAATAAAACTTTGAATACTGGGTGAAATGCTGAATTCTTAATTTTGTATTTAAAAATAGAATGCTTCAAATCCATAAGTCTCCAAAAGATCATCATATTTAAAATGTAAATAAATCACATTTAAAATCAAGAGGTGGTTTTTTTTTTGTTTGTTTGTTTGTTTTGGTAAGTTAAAACAATATAAAATAAAAGAAAAAAACAAGAAAAAACAAAAGTGTTCCCCTGCCAAGCATTACTGTAGGCACAAATTTAAAATAGGGATTATTTTAGCAGATTTTTTCAAATTTGTTTTATTTCATGCATTTTTCTTGCCATTCATTGAGAAACTCTTAAGCAAATTAAAAATATATATATATTTAGGAAGCTTACATTAGGCAAAAAAAGTTACTAGTAATGAGGAAAGCTTTGAAAACATTCATTATCATTAACTTTATGTTATTCCTACTGCTATTTTCTTTGTTTCTTAAAAAAGATTTAGAAGTTACATTAAATAGCCAACTTACTGTTTTTTTAATAATCGATATTAGACTTTTTAAATGTCAATTTTTATATTAAATTTGAACTATTGGACAAAATAGAGAAAAGCAATAAAATAAGGAGAATGAAAATCATCATACTCCTACCACCAAGAAATGATCACTATTGCATAATTCCTTCATGTTGCCTTTCTCCACTCTATATATAATTTTAAAAACTAATAGAAAACATACCATTATACAGTATTAAATCCTGCATTTCAATCCTGTTTGAAAATATTTTAATTGCATATTTAGGCATCCTATGGCCCTTACTGTCATATTTTCATAATAAATAGTAGTTCTGTGATAAGAATATCTGCCCACTTACTCTCCTCTTTAAATATAGCAGCTTCATTATAGGATTGGCTGTTATAACTATAGACCACAAACTTGCAGCAGCGGTTTCAGCTTTTAGTAGTGATTTTCAATGTTAGAAATCAGGTTCACATCCTTATAATGGTGTTTTTTAAGGAAGTGGTATGAGATTATATGGTAAGGGGGCACTAGACAAATTTAAAATGAGTAACATATCTCTATTAATTATGTGATCTTGATTACACAGGAATAGTAAATGAAGATTAGGAAAATGATTTGCTTGTGTATCAAGCATTAAGGGATAATTAAGAGGTATAAAGTTTTGAGTCATCATACTATTCCATTTGACAGTTCAACCAGAGAACACCTACACTCTGAAAGGATTTGCTGTTGGTTCCAAATGTGTTGTGTGGTCAGGTCTAAGAAATACATGGTCTAAGTGTGAGATTTTGGAAATAGCTGAAGAAGGCACAAGGGTAAGTGAAGTTTAAGTACTTTATCTCAAAATGTACTGACAGACTGTTGAGAAAATTTTACCAAACTTTTTTAGACCAGAGAATGTAATCAAACAAATGTTTACCTGTTCATTCTCCTAGGTAATTTGATGCAGTGCAAACATCAATTTTTAAAGTTCATATATAGGGGCATGGATGTGGCTCAAATGGTTGGGCGTCCGTCTCCCATATGGAGGGACCTGGGTTCAATCCCTGGGACCTCCTGGTAAAAAAATAAAATAAAATAAAAAATAAAAGTTCATATATAAACATTCTAGCAATAAATATTACCTGGCTCTTTCATCCCCTTTACCCCTGAAATCCTATCAGTCACCAAGTCCCACACTTTCCACTTCTTATCTCTTGAAACATTTTTTTCCTTAATGCCATTTCTTTAGTTAAGTCCCTCATTTCATAGCAAAATCTTTTATTTGGTTTACTTCCTCAAGTCTTCCTTCAGGTGATTCTCCATACTGCCAATGTTAAGTCTGTCAAATGCAAATCTGACTGCATCCTGCCTGTCCATAAAACTTTTCAGGGACTTCCATTTGGTTGTGTTTCTCCTGTGATCTGAAAACCACCTGCACCAGAATCACCTGGTGTGTTTCTTAAATTGCAGACTTCTGGCCCTCACTCTGACCTGCTGAATCAGAATTTCTGGGGTACCATCCGAGAATATGCATTCTTATGCCATTAAAATTTGAGAACTGCTGGTTTGCAATAGAAAAGTCAAACTCACATTATATAAGAGGTTCTCTAGGGTTGAGCCTTCATGTACCTCTCCAGCATTAGATATTATTCTGTTCTGTACTTTATAGTAGATGGACATCATACTGAGTCCTCTTATAAATATCATTCTGTTTGGCTGCTTCCATGCCTTTAATAATGCAGTTCTATTTGCCTATATTCAATTCCATTCCCAAATTGGATAATTCCCACTTACCTTTAAAATTTTAGTTCAGCCACTGCTTTTTCTAGGAAGCATTTACTGGCATTATTTTCGAAATCTCCCCATCTCTACCCCACCATGACCACCAAAAAAAGCATTATACCTTTATTATATTTCTAGACCTTGTCCTGCAGAAGCATGTAGTTACTACATTGTAATTATCTGCTTGGAGGTCTGTTTTTCCACTAGATTTTGAATTTCTTGAGGTAAGATCTACATTTTGACCATCTTTGATCTCCAGGTACCAGATACTCAGTATGTTTGTTGAACTGAAGTACCATAAAGTTTAATAAAATTATGTTCTTTACCTTTAAAAATGTTTCATTTTTAAAGTATTGTTATGACATATAAATCAGTTACAGGTTTTAGAATTTGCCAGTTTTTATTATGATTTCTGTATTCTCTTTTCTGTTGTAGGTTTTAAACCTTTCAAATGGCATGGAGGAGTTGGTGAACCCTGAAAATGTCTGGAATGGCATACCCAAATTGGATAAGAGTCCACCTGAGGTATGGAATTATATAATTAGTAATTAATGAGAACATTGTACCTTTTGAAAGGTGACTTAACTATTTCCAAAGTCCTTGTGTCAAGAAAAAGATAGAAAAAATCAGAATATTGTAACGACAATAATGAAAAGCAATTTTTTAAAAATTAGAGGTTTCTGGATTCATGCCAAGAAAACTTGTTATTAATGTTTTACTACTTGGTTTTCACTTTGGGATTTAAAAACTGAAAATTGGTGTTCATGATTTTTAAAAATTGTATGTTTCATGCAGACAATCTGGGAAACATGGCAAAGTTAAAAAAGAGCAAGTAACAATCACCTGTAAAACACCCATCCTGAGACAAATAGGATTAGCAGTTTGTTTATCTTTTGTAATTTTTCTTATTTATATGAAACATATCATCTCCATAATTTCAAGATAGTTGATTTCATTCTGCATACTGTTACTGTTTTGTATTCTGTGTTCTTCATTTAACACTATATGGGCAATTTCACATGACAGTATATTGTGTCTGGGCATTTGAGTTTATGATGTTTGTTGTTTGCTGAATTTCTTGCTTTGAAATATTTGTTTGATAGTTCCAAAATCTGGTCATCTTAAGGTTTGTATCTGCTAATTGTTTTTTTCCTTGAGAAATGGTTAGATTTTCCTGGTTCTTTTTATGTCAAGTAATTTTAGATTGTATCATAACATTTTCAATATTTTGTAATACTTTGGGTTTGTTAAAATCCTCTGGATAATGCTGAAATTTTTGTTTTATCAGGTAATCAACCTGGTTAGGTTCATATCACAAGTTATGTCTTTCTTTTTTTGGTTGGTGGTTTCAAAATTGGTTTAGTTTTCAAAACTTTTGATATGTTCTTTGGGTCTGCCCAGTACATGAGCTACCCAGGAATTACTGTAGGATTTGGGCAGTGTTTCAGTTTCCTAGGCTGCTCCAGCAAGTACCATGAAATGAGTTGGCTTAAACAATGGGAATTTATTAGCTTACAGTCTTGAGGCCAAGAAAATGTCCAAATCAAGGCATCATCTCTCCTGCTAGAGATCCTTGGCTCTTCTGCCACATGGCAAGGTACTTGGTGGCATCTGCTGGTCTCTTCTTTCTCTTGTAGGTTCCATTTCAGCTTCTTGCTTTCTGAGACTTGTTCACTCTTTGTTTGAATTTCATTCTTTTATAAATAACTCCAATAATAGGATTGAAACCCATCCTGAATGAGGTGGGTCACACCTTAACTGAAGCAGTCTCATCAAAGGTCCTACTTGCAATGGGTCCATACCCACAGGAATGTATTAAATTTAAGAACATGTTTTTCTGGGGTCCATCTGGCTTCAAACCACCACATGCAGTGTTTTTACTGGGTTTCAGTTGTCAAAGCCTCTGCTATACTTCTTTGGTTCTGTTCTACATATGCATTAACTCAAGATGACCCTGGGACTTGTATCAGTTCATTTACAATATTAGGGGTTCACATTTTCTCTTTCCTATTTGAGATTTCCTTCATACTTTCTAGATTCAAGAGCCTTCTTTTTCCAGCTCTCAGGGGCCACTTTTTCTTTCAGTTTCTCTGGCCAGAGAGCAAAGTTCTCTCCCATTTCCACCTCTGTGCTGTCCTGCAGTATTGTGTGACTGAGCCTGCCTTTGGGGTGAAGCAGATAGAGAAGAGAGAGAAAAAATGATGGGAATTTTCCCCAACATTCTCTTCAGACAATAGAAGCCCCCTGTCCTAGTTCTATTGGCCAGAGAGACAGGTCTTCTCTTGGATTTGTGGGTACCAGTACTGCCACTGCTGCCCCCAGGCACTGATCAGGGCTGCCCTCGGGGTGGGGCCAGAAGAAAATAGAAAGGAAAAAAACAATACAGAAATGGATTTCCCACCACACTCTCCTCCCCCTAACACGCATGGGCCCCTTTTCTTGATCCTCTGGCTAGAAATAGAGAATTTCTCCCAGAATTTTGGCTGTCCATCCCAGCTGTGCAGTTCTGCAGTTTGGCCCACCTTTAGGTCAAACCCAGGAATCAAAGGAGTGAAAAAGGAAACAAAACTTGTGAAACTCAACCCTGTTATGAGTTTTTATTCAAAGTTTTACTTTGGTCCTCAATCTGCTTCTTACTTTTCTGAGTCCTCAGGTCATTTCTTTTTGTATTCTGTCCAGAATTTTTAGCTTTAATCAGTGGAAGAGAGAGGCTGTAGTCAGCTTACTCCATCCTGGCCAGCACCAGAAAACCATTAACAATTCTTGATAGCTGCATAATATTGTGTGGTGTTAATGTGCCATAATTCAAACCATTTCTCATAGTGTTGGGCATTTAGATCATTTGAAATTTTTTGGTACTGAAAAGCATTGAACATTTCTCTTTACCTTCTTATATTAATTCCAATTTTGTTTACTTGTCAAAAATAAGAGCCTGCTTCACTTTTATTATATTAGTAATTATGGACATTTTCTTTCACATTCTGTTCTTTTCCATCCATTAACCTTGAAGTGTTCGCAGTAAAGTACATACATACATACACACACTTGCACACATAAACTACCCTACACCTGCCAAATGGAAGAGAACCATTTAGGACTATTTAAAGTAGACATAAAAATAATACAGTCACAACTACCTTTGGCTTTAACTAAACCAGTTTACAAGCCTGTAGAAACTTCTTATGTATAAGGCCTTAGCATTTTTGGTTTGGTTATTAATGGGATTTAAATTTCCCTTTTCTCAAATTTGAGCAAGCTTTTAGATAAGGATGCCTATCTGCAAATGAGCTAGTTTCCTTAAGGTGTGGATATTGTAAAGTATTAAATTATGCCTGACTTTTTTGATATGTCAGGTCACTAGGATCTGGGAGTGTTCCTGATTATATTTTTTTAAAAAAACTTTTATTTTGGTAACACTTATACAACAAAAAATTTTCCATTTTAATCACTATGTGTACAATTCAGTGATAGCAATTCCATTCACAACGTTGCGCCACCATCACCACCATCCTTGAGCAAAATGATTATATGTTTTAGAATATTTTTCTTCCCCTGAGCTATTTCATTTCACTATAAATATGTCTTGCTAATCCCTGCATCCCATCAAGCATGCACATAATGCTATTAGTTATTGAAAAGAATGCAGGAGAAATAGCTCACTTCATTAAGTCTTTAATGAACACCTGTGGCTTACCATGGATCATATGTTTGAATAGCAGCCTCGTGAACAATGATGTGCCTCCTGCCTGAACCAAACACCACAGTTGTCAGGGTTTGGGAGTAAAAAAATGGATAAAGAGTATTTTATTCTCTGTATAGAATGCCCAAGGGGAGATATTACAGAGAGATGAGTATTTGCAGAATAGGAAATATACATGAGATGATTCTTTACTATAAAATCTAATGGTCATCATTTTAATAGAAAACTTTTTGTTGTTTACCTTTCTCCTGGTTTATCTGTGGTCCTTTTTCTCATTTTAATTGTTTTTTAATTATAATAAAGAATTGGTAGTAATCTAAAGGTTTCTTTTGGTAGGCTATATTCCAAACAGTGGGAAAAGATCTTTACTTCATGTCATCGGATGATGCTTCAATTAAAGGTAACTTGCATTTTTAAAACAAAATACCTTTATCACCCAGAATTGAAAAATCTTAAAGATACCGTTACCGTGATGCCCTGAATAAAAAATGATTTATCCATATCCTTGGAAGTTAGTATTAGAAAAAAAAATAAAGACACTTTAGCTAAATATGCTAATGGTAATAAATAACCAAGATGATGATTTCTTGAAATGTCATAAGAAACGTGTTGTTTGAATTAATCTTGAAAGTGAAATTGTGAGTCTGATAAATGCGTATTTTAAGGGATTCTATTAGTGTAAATTAGCTCATATATTCTAATGATCTTTGTGTGTTAAATAAATCTCTTGGAACTTCTTTCTGGATTTTTATTTCACCTATATGATAAGATTAAATTTGTTGAAATTTAATGGAAAGATCAATTATTGCATGATCTTGTTCATAAGTAGTACCTTGGTTCTTAGCATTGAGGCACATTGAGAATGAAATCAACTCTCGGTGGTTTTAGTATTATGTGAAAAGTACACACTAATCAAAGAGAAGCTAGTTGGTATCAACCTCGTTAACATCATTCTACTAAAATAGAAAATATGCTGATTTCACAATCTTTTAGGAAAACTTTTTTTTGATAGTAGGTATAGTATGAGAACCAATATAATTAAAAATTCATTAATTCTGTAGGAATAATTCCCTGTAGAATTTGAATTCCTGCCCCTCCCTTTTATTTAAAGGACATTAAATGTGTTGTAGTATCCACATAAATAATTTTCTTGTTTTTGTGTTTCTTTTCTCAACTTGAGGTTTTTCTCTTCTTGTTTTAGAAAACGGGTCTGGAGGTGATGTAGATTTAACTGTGGATCCATAGATGCGGCCAGTCAGAAGCTGCTCTTAAACAAGTGGCATCTTGCCCAGACCAGCAAAGTATTTGAGAAAATTGTGAGCATGTAACCACAAGAAGCTATCATTTTTGAAAACTATGTGCCTAAAACATAATAGGACTCAGCATGACAGTGTAGTACATTTATTTTGGAATGGCAGTATATATAGATCTGAGGTCTTTCCTCTCCTTTAACTATCTTATGTCTCTAATCAGTGGGGAGGATTTATTTTCCAAAACAATTTGCTAACACATTTTTTCACATTTCAAAAAAACTATTGTGGTAGCTTTTGAATATAGTGTTTAAGTTAAAATGGAAAAATATAGGTTTATGACAGGTTTATAATGATACTTAAGAGGATGGGTTTGTTAGCAGTTAAGTCCTTCAGAATTTTGTTTTGTTTTTGAAACTTTTCCTTGTCTAATTAAATGTTAATATTTTGTTTGAATTTGGAAATGTTCTGACATGACACAATATTTGAATAAAGTTTATCCTAATATCCTAAAAGGTGTGGTAGTTTCATTTCATTAAAAAGGAAATATGGTCCTTGAATATCTGTTGTTCCTTCTCTCCTCTATACTTGGGGGATGTATAGTAATATTAAATATTAGAGGTTATATGTTAGGCACTCAGCTAGTACTTTAAATTCATGGTCTCATTCAATCCTCAACTCTGATGTGGATATTAATATTATCCATATTTTATGGGTGAGAAAATTGAAGCTTTTTAGAAAAGTTGAATAACTTGCCCAATATAAAATAGCTAGCGAGTCTACAGTCTTTATCAAACTCAGATCCATCTAACTTTGAAGCCCATGCTTTTAAGTATGGCTTTGTATAACCTATAGTATGCAAAGTACAGATTCTACTTTTTGAAAACAGATCCTTACTATATGCTGTTTACAAGATATGTGACATGGGAAGGTTATAGAATGTCTTTGAGCCTGGATTATCCTCATCTGTAAAATAAGTGTTTTAAGATTCTAAATTTATGTAAAGTGCCTGAAGAGGAATAGGCATTCAATAAATGTTTCCTTATTTTCCCTAAAAGATACAGTGCACTATGCTAGGTTTGTGTTTTTTTCTTTAACCTTAACTCATTGGATCCATTATTTTCTCCTTTTAGCATCAGCATGTGCAACCAACAAAGGTTTGTAAAAAGATGCTCTTGAATACAAAATCAATACATTTGGAATGTTTATCCATTTCTCAAATGGGTAGGAAGAAAGTTTGCCAAATGAAACTGGGCAACAGGTGGATGTACATAAAACATTATCAGATCCCTGAAGTCTGGTGGGAAAATAGTGAGAATTAAGAACTTAAAAGTTGGCTATAGTTTCAACAGGTCTAAAAGGGAGGATTTTGCATTACAAATAATTGAGGTAGATGAGTATATTGCTTGTTCTGTGGATAATGAATTGACAAATTTGGCTTGTTCATGTAGAAGAACTTGTTGTGAATTACCAGAAGAAAAGGTTGGAGAAGATGCTTTGGTGTCAGATTATAAAAATTCTTCAATTTTAAGCTAAAGAGTTTGCTATTAAGAAAAAAAAACAATGATCTGAATGGCTAGAGGAGGGGGAAAGACCAATTTCTCAAAATGAATAGCTTTATTATCTGCTTGATCTAATTTTCTTACCAAGACCAAAAGCCAAAGAGAAGTGCTGCCCAATATGAATTCTACCTGGAATACCATGTTGCTAAAATTCAACTCCATTGCTCTTAATAGAGAAAAAAGGCAAGAAAATCTGTTTTTATTCTATTTCTAGAAAACCTCATATCATTACAACATGTTTTCATTGGCTTTGTACCTCTTTTAATATACTTTTCCATTATGTAAAAGAAGTTTTTTATTTTGACACTAAAATAGATCATCTTAGTAAAATTAAAATTTAAGCTGGTTTGATTTTCTTATACTTTATTGTTTCTTTATATATAAAGGGAAATAATCTTAGTCCAAGCTTCAATCACTATTATGGTATGGCCTACAATTTTTAACATGAATTATTTGGGAAACACATTCAAATTATATATACATATATATGTATATACACACATATGTGTGTGTATATATATATATCTTTATTCATTTAGACAGTTGTAAAACCAGAATTTTTTTTAAAAAAGCTCTTTTATCCAAATCCTATTTCTCTATTCCTGTAGAGTTCTGTAGAGTCCTGGTGGTTGTGTCAGTGCTGGTTGGTCCCTGGAATAAGATTTTCATCTTCCCCTTCAATCAAAGAGTCCCACTGATCAAAATCTTTCTGAAGTCCTGTAATATATAAATGTTAGTAGACAAGTTACACTCTTGAGAGCATTAAACAGTCGGATGCCCCTAAGTGGCACTAAAAAAATCACAAATCATACAGCTTACACACTGATTGTAGAGGCCAGACAGTCTCTGTGTCAGCTGCCATGTGGATGCTTTCGCTGCTGCATCCATTTAAGAGATGGGATTCAGGCACCTGCTGCTAGTATCCACAACATGAAAGTCTACCCTAGTCTCCACAGAAAGACTATTAGCTTTAAAAGGTAGACTTGCTTTCTGTAATATATTGTATGTAAAGCAGCAAAATTAAATTTCTTAAAATTTGTTTTCAAACTGATTTACTGCTATGTTAAATTGTAAACCAATTGTAGATAGCTAAAAGTGGGACTAATGTTGTATTAAGATAGACAGCTTTGTCATGAGAATCATCTGGTTTATGTCATGAAAAAATATTAGTTGCTTACCTAAATGCTTTTGTAAGAATGCTAAAGAAGCTTTGTTGCTAAGATCAATAGCTACATATGAATCGATAGTTCCTTTTAAGGTGAATGTATATCCAAAGATTTTGCCAGTTGCAAAAGTGAAGTCAGCAAAATTCTGATGGACTGAACCCCTAAAAGAGAAATGAAACATTTACAAATCACGCATTGTTTGGTAAAATTGTTTTTTAGTTAGGGTGCAGGAAAGAAATGGGACCAATTGGCCTAGTTGCTGGAAACTAATAAATACCAAGGAGTCAAGATTGTATATTTGATCTCCTTAAATATATTTCAAGGTGGCAGGCTGTTCACTTGGGGCTCCTAGAGTATATTCATCTTCCCGTTTGACTCGATGGAGTGTGTTGAAGGGGTCCTAACTCAGAGACAGAAACCTGCTCCTTCACCACCACCACTTACTTGACATCTATTTGACTAGACAAATCACTTTGGAATTAAGCCTTGGATTAAACAGATTTCAAAAAAGAAAAAAAAAATTTTTTCCTTGTATGATTTAAACTGTAAGCACCTTATAAATATCACACAGATCTCTAAATGGATCAACTGCTTAATATCAGATAGAATGGCCTTTTTTAGTGCTCATCTTCTACTACCTCTCGGACATTTGACAATTGAAGACTTTATTGCATTTTCTCTTTGTTTCTTCAACATTGTACTTTCCTTCTGATTCTGTGTTCCTTCCACTCTTTGCTCTTCACTAGTTCTTTCCTCTTCTCCCATCAGCTGCATGTAGCATTTCTCAAGATTCTTTTCTCACTTTGCAAATCTCCTTTATTCCAAAGGTTTCATCCATGATATCAAACAAATTTTATGCACTTCCAGTGTGTGGTTAGACATCTCTACCTGGATTTCCTTGTCTTGAGCTAAGAAATTCCAATTAAAACACACCTTTCTAGCCCCATCTAGTACAACTCTTCCTCTTTGCTTTTCTGCTTCTTATAAGCAAACCACCATTCTTTTATTCACTCAAGCTGAAAATAGGGTCTCCTTACCCCTCCCATTCTTCCCCACATTCCAATAAAAACTTGAGTGACAGAAGCATAAAGAAGATAGAAACAAGGTTTTGAGAGAGCTAACGGCAGAAGCCTGGATGCCACCAAGAATCAGAGAATGGACTGAGAAGAAGGAGAGGGTGGAGGAGAAAAGAAAAGAACAGTCTAAATGATAGGAGAAGCAGGAAAAGCAGGGTCATGGTAGTCAAGGGAGGAGAAATAGGGGTACTCAACAATGTCAAATGGATGCAGGGAGAAAGCTAGAGATGGCAAGGAGGTTGCAGGTTGTGGCGTGCAAGCTATGACCTGCAGTAGACTGGTGGGGACTCAGGAGGTAGGCTGCAGGAGTCAAAGAGTGAATGGAAGGACATGAAATATTAAATATAGGCTATTCTTTCAAAGAGTTTAGCAGGGAAGGGAAGAAAGATGATAGGGTGGGAGCCTAGCAAGGAAGTAGGGTGGAGGGAAGGTTACATGTTCTTTACTATTTGTGTTTTAGATTAGAAAGACTTACACATTCAAGTCGGCTAAATTAAAATCCTTACCTGAAATACCTAGACCCTTCCTTGCCATCTAAACTCTCTCAATCCTTCAATACCCAATTAAAATCCCATCTCTTCCAAGAAGCCTTTTCTGACCACCTTTATGGGAAAGGACCCTCCATTCTCTGACCCTGTAGTGTCTATTATTTATTTTGGATGTGCTTCCTCCTTGCCTCCCCTCCTTTTCTCCATCTAAATAAACTAAATTTCAGATAAGGGAGAGACGAGCTCTATCTTTGCTTTGCAATAGCTAGTTGGAGTTTTAAATCCTATTGGGAAATTTCTTTCATGTCTAAGATATAAGCATATTGCTGATGTTCAAGGGGGCACATTTTAATTTGAGGATTTGATGAATTCATATTTTTTCCCAACAGGTAAGCACAATGCAGTTCTCAACACTTGATCTGACTTTTTCTTTAAAGAGTATCTGGCTCAGCCTTACAGAGGAAGACCTCTCCCATGCACAAAAATTGCAGGCATGCTCTTGTGTTTTGATAAAAAGTAGCATGTATCCAAATGTAAATTTTAATTACCAGTATATGCTCTTCATACATTAACACTATTCAAAACATTTTCGTTTTCAAAAGAGTAAGGCTAAATGGACTCAGAAACAGATTATTTAATATTCTCCCCTATCAAAAGTATAAAAACCAATTTAACAATTTTATAATGGCTACCAATTGATATCTGTTGATGTTTATCCAAGTTTAAGGCTTCTGTTCCAGGTGATGAAATGTCACTTACTAATACTTACCTGATTGTAATCATTTTCCTTTCTTTATCAGATGAGTAAAAATGGACCATTTCTGTGATATTTTCAAAGTGTTGGAATCGTTCAGAGTTGATAAAAAAGAGGGGTTGAGGAATTCTGGCATATACTTCATCCCTCAATGGAAGCGTCCATGCATCCAGGGCAATACCACATCTGCAGATATTTGTTGGCAATGATAAAAGAAGGCTGGTTACACTCTGGCTGGTATATAGGACCTCCTAATGCTAGGTTAATGGACACACCAGTTTATTATGGATTATCTTGCTGCGTTTAAGGAGTATTATACCTCACATTGTGGGAAGGGGATATGAATAGCTTTATAAGATAACAAACCTGGAATTATAGAATCATTTTATTTAGGAAACATTTAGGAATTGAAACCTTTTAGAAAGACAATGTCCTTAAATTTTGTATTCAATTAAAACATTTTTTTTTCAAAATTCATTTTAAAAATAAGTAACATTTTCATAACTGTGGGACATCTGAAAAAGTACACAAATGCATTATTTTCTTATATTTTTAGACTTCCTTGGCACTCTGTGTATTTATTATTGCTTTTTCAAGGTAACAAATGGACCTGTTGCTTTATATTAAGGGGTGCTTTACCTGAAAAAGTGCCTGGAAGTTAAAGAAAAACATAGTGAGTATATCATTTGAAAATATAACCATCATTCTGTTTAAAAAGTAAGATTATCCTATGTTTCCTAACCTTTGGACCCTCTGTATTATGTGCTAAAGGGATGAAGGAAGATAATTCCTTTCTTTTGAAGCAGATTTTAAAAAATATGAGAAGGTAAAGTTTCACAAATGACCCTGCCCACTTTCTATATGATTGTCCCTATGTGATCTCATCAGTCTGGGATGGAGTGGTCAAAAAAGAAAATGTTTCTGCAAGCTAGAAGAATGGGGTCCGGTCCCAACTCCTACCCAAATAATTGTGTAATTTATATCCAACTCCATTTTAAAGATGGGAAAAATACTAATAAAAAATGCCTTGCCTTGGCAGTCTAGAAATACTATAAGAAGGAAGTATTATTATCACAATCATTTTAGTACAACATAAAGATAAATTCCCATGTGAAAATGTTAAGCCCTTGGATCAGATAAATAAGACTGAGGCAAAATTTTAGAAGCAGAGGGAATTTTTAATAGCCAGAAAAGTAGACAGTTTTCTGCCCAGGAAAATTTATATAGACTATTTTTGGAGGCGAAGGAATAGACTTACAAAACCCAAAGGATCTCTTTCCCACTAAGAATTTAATAAAAATTACATCTCACATGTGTAATTGCCTCCCCCCCACAAAGTTTACTGTTTTCTTTTTTCACGTAGCTTCATTCTCTTACCTGAATCTCTGGTCTTCACTAAGAGCCTGAATCACTGTTGCTCCTCCAAAAGAATGTCCAATTATTGCTATTTTATTCCTGTCAATAGAGTCCTACATGAAAAAGCATGGTATAAATTCATAGCTATCTCACAGGGTGTTAGAAGAATAGACTAAGTAATTTTATGAATCATACAGCTATTACTCATTTCATGGGCATGGTTAAGTACCTTGATTTCTTAAAAAAAGAAAACATACAAAAATCCACTAATTATTTGCATATATTATATATACAAATATATATTTGTATGTATGTTAAAATTTGTAAAAATTCAAAAGTGAACCTAATGTTACTTCTAGTCACCTGCACTTGAAACTTCAACATCAATGCCAACATCTCTAGCTTCCCACCCCATGTTTATTAATTTTTTCATTCCATGAATTATTTATTGAGTGCCTGCTCTGTGCCAGGCACTGTAATCTTGTTTTCAATGAGCTCACAGTCTATTAGGGAAGAGAGAGATACAGGTGCATGATGCAAATAAAATGTAATTGTGCCAATAGATATCAAACCAGTCCAGGGATGGGCATGAGGGCTCAGGAAAGCTTAGAGGAGGTGATGCCTGACTGGAGTCTTGAAGATTAATCAGGAATTATCCAGGGATAAGGTTGTGTCAGGTAAAGGAGGCAAAATGTGCAAAGGAGTACAGATAGAAACCAGTTAAGGGACAACAGACCATCGTTTTATGTTAAAACAAATACATCTAGTGCTCTCTACTCCCTGTACTTCATGCCCTTTATACATATTTCTTAGTCTTGGCTTATGTTGTCCATTCTGTCAGATCTTCTTCTACTCCCTTCCACATTTTTTCCAAACCTTTTAACTAATTTAGATGAAGCTCAAAGACATTCAAGAGCCTTTCAAGAAATTACAGTACTTTCACCAAACCAAGTGAAATGGCCATTTTAGTAGGTCAAAACTGATAGACTCAGCAATTCCATTCAGAGTTCAACCTAATCAGTTCCTCATTACTGTAATATTTCACCTGTGTTTTGTGGGCCTTTATCACATTGTAACTTGAATTATAGAAGAAAAGCATACAATAAAGAATAATCAAGAACTACAGGACAAGGTAAAAAAAAAAAAAGGCTTTTTTTTTTTAGCTCACCTTCAGTTGTTTCACATCAAACTTTAAATCTAATACATTCTTTGCTGGCTTTCCATGATCAATGTCAAGAATCAAACTGAGAGCTTGAGAGCACTCTTTTGCTCTTTTATGCACCTAGATATGGTTATTCAAAGAAGGAAATGACAAAGTAAGAAGCTGTAACACTTCAAAATTTGTGTGGATGTTGCACATAGGAAAAATAATTGGTTGATTATAACCTGGAAATGTCTCAACGGTAAGTGATTAGATCACTACTTTGCATAACACAGACACCAGCTTTGGAAGTAGATATAACTTAGTGCAAATCCTGGCTCTATTACTTATCCATTGTGTGACCTCAGATGTTTACTTAATCTCTCTGAGCTTCCATTCATTGTATAATAATGCATGCCTACCTCAATGAAATGTGGGTAAGATTAAATGTGATAACAGATTTAAAGCACCCAGTGTAGAGCTTGGCACAAGGGCAGCAGCCACAGTGTTTTATTTCACTTCATCTTCTCTACAGCGTTATTATTTTGTAACAAAACAAGGAAGCACTGAAGAGATTAAATAACTTGTACAAAATCATCTCACTGCAAAGTGATGGAGCCAGAATTTAGGAAGTCAGTTTCTAAGGTCTGTACTCTTAATATTATTCTGTACTGCTTCTCTAAACAGTAGTCATTTTTTATTTTATTTCATATTTTATATCAAATTATTTTTTAGCACTTTTGAGATTCTAAAATTAAAAGTTCTGATGCAAATCTGAATAGTCACTGTTATCTTCCAGGATTTTCATGTTTGCTTTTATCTTTACTATGAACCAGACATTAAGGAACTTTTATTACACAGAGAATCTTCTAACAGACCTTTTGGGAATGGGAAGTAGGACAGCTAGGAGCAACAAAGGTCATCATTATGCACAGGCTCTTTGATCACCAACCCACCAACCCAGCGAGAGGTGTCTCCTCTCGCTGAAATGTACCTGAAAATTTCGGTCAGGTGCCTCTTGTTTTATATAAAGCCAAGTCTTGTTCCCTATTTCTACAGCAGCCTGGTCCTTGAAATAGTAAGTTGCAGATGCAGATCCATCCCTTTAATACAAAAAGAAGTAATTACTTATACTTGCTCTTTCCCTTCATTATCTCACTGGTGTTCCTTATGTCCATCTTTGACATGACATCCTCTGATTTTTCTGACTTCCCTCTTTTACTCTACTTTTTTTTTTTCATCAAAAGAGACTCCCAAAGGAGTCCTAGGAAAAAGACCTTGTGATGAGTAATTTCAATTTATTCTATATTCACAATTCTGGGAGACACTATCAGCTGTTTTGAAAAGTCACTCTTTAGTATCAGATGCCAGCTCTGTCACTTACTGACAGCATGAACTTGGGAAAATTACTTACCCTTTCACAGCTTTATTTTCCTTCTCCTTAGTGATAATAGTAATCATCTCATGAGGTTGTTATGAAGATTAAATGAGATGGTATATGAAAAACCCTCAGCATAGTACAAGCACCAATATACACTCTAGAAATGTTGGCTGTTTTTCAATTCTTGACAATCTAACTTAATCTCTTTTTTTGCATCATGTAATCATAGCTGACAATTCCATCAGCACTTTTAATAATGCTTATTAAAATTACAAGTATAGTTAGGGGCATTAGCATTCCCCGTATTGGGTTAAAGAGCCCAGCTACATACCAAATGACATACCTGTGTTCTACAGCAGCAACTATAAACCCATGAGATGCCAGGTCAATGCCAATAGCAGAATAAATTGTCCTTCAAAACAAAAAGAAGGAAGCATTCACCTACTGATCATATGGAGTGAAAAAATGTGATTACGAGGCTGGGTTCACTAATACTGGGAACATGGAGGCCATCACATCCCTGTAGTAGAGCCATAGTTTTCAAAGAGAGCAACTTTGCCACCCAGGGGATATTTGACAATATCTGGAGGCATTTTCTTTGTTATCATGACTGAGAGGAGGGTTCTACTGGCATGTAGTTTGTAGAGGGATGCAGCTAAACACCCTACAATGCCCGGGACAACTCCCCACAACAAAAAATTATCTAGTCCAAGATGTCCATAGTACTGAGGCTGAGAAACCCTGGTGCAGTGATTACAAATACGGCCTTTGACGGTTTTAATTTTGGCTCTGCCACTTAACAGCTCTATGACTATGATCACGTATCTATGAGGGCAGTACAGTATGGTAGTAAGAGAATAGGACCTGCAATCTGACAATTGAGTTTGAATCCTGGATCCACTACTTACTAGCTGTTTACCTTGGGCAAGTCACTTCCCTTTTCTCTGCCTTGGCTCCTCATCCTTAAAAGGGTGAAGCTATAGTAGTATGCTCTCTCACGGGATTATCATAAAGATTGAGTTAATACACCTTCAGTGTTTATAACTGTGCCTGAAACAGGGTAAATACTTGACACATTTTACCTGTTACATAAATGATTGGCCAGAATGAAATGGCTAAAGAATCAGGGCCTAAGCAACTGCATTTAAACCCTCTTCCATCTATTCATTCTTCACAATCTTTTTCCCTATTAATAGAAAATGTCCACAAAGAATAAAAAGGTGGATAGGAACTGTGTCTTCTACTGATGAGAGAGGATCTTTTCAGGAAGAGGAAATGGTCTAGTACAGAGATCAGCAAACCTTCTATGAAGGGCCAGAGAGTGAATATTTTCGACTGTGGGCCATACAATCTTTGTCACAACTAAGCTCCACAGCTGTAGCACAAAAGCACCACAGACAATGCAAAAAATGAATGAGTGTGGCTGTGTTCCAATAAAACTATTTAAAGAAACAGAGAATGGGCTGGGTTGGGCCTGCTACTTGGGCTGTATTTAACCAAGCACTGCTCTAGTAGAAATCAAAAGAACTAGCTAGATTTCAACTAGAAGGCTGAAGATAATTCTTTATTGCAGGCAAGGCCTACCCAATTTGATCCCAGCTAAAAGCCACCTTTTGTTTTCTGAAAGTCTTCTGATCCTCTGGGGTAGAGGAAGGGAAGGCATTTGGGAAAGTGGTAGAAGAAAGTGGAGAGTATGATGGCCATGAAACCATACTGCTCAGATATCCTGCTACAGAGAGTATAGTTGACTAAAAATCCCACCAGTTCCTGGCCCCTAAACCCATCACCACATTCAAGCCAAAGCTAAACTTGCTGTGAGCTGCCCTCAGCCAGTGATTGAGCACAGCGTGAGAGCAGACGTAGCCCCATTCCTGTGAGGCGCTGAACTGCTTTGACACGCAATTTTGGCTCAAGCGCACGCACACACACACACCCTCCAATGGCCTGGCCTACACTTTCTTAGGACTGTGCTTCTTACCCAGTTGTTCTGCCTTGCCCATCTCATGCTCAGAACTGCCTCATGGTCTGAAGGCTCTTCTTGTCTTTTCCTGCACCCTTCCCCTCAATTCTTCACAGGCATTTCCCTCAATAAATCTCTTTCACATCTAAGCCAATCATGGCACCTGCTTCACAGGGGATGATTTTGAAAGGTAAATGCTATCTATAGTATAGAATGGCAACAATAAAAATGCAACACCCTCTGTCATCTGTTGGGATACTAATCCTCATAAGCTGAAAGGAGGGAACAAACCCCTTGTGACCAGACCAGGCATGGCTAGTACTCCTCAGTACTGCTCTGGGACAGGGGACCAATATCACATACCAAAAGCTGCTATTCTTTTTTTCTCTTTTGGAAAAACAAACATATTCAGTCACTGATCCCTAGATGCTAAAATTGTTCAACCTCTCAGATATTACCTGAATGCTCCAAGACCATGAGAGAAAACAATTAGTGGATATTTTTCACCAGTCCTCAGAGGGGAATCCCACTTTGCAGGAGTTGTCATTGAACCTAGATAACATGGAAGATGATAATTAGTGATTTTTCTGGATAGAATGTTGCTATTTAATTCAACTTACATCTCTTTGGCATAAAATCCTGACCAGTAGAATTTATAACTGTTTTTGTGGATGAATAGTATATTCATTTACAAATCTGCTACCACACACCCATCAACCAAGAATCTGAACCAAGTGTCTCTTCCTAAGACAACAGGATCGTTAATTAAGAGTTCTCCCTTCTTGCAGACCTATTCAGAAATGCTGCTCTCTATTACCATTCTCAGGTTTTTGACAAAACTTCAGAGGGAATGTTCTGAAATTGAAACAGACTACCCAGTAAACCTGAAAGTCAGAACCTGAGAATTAGAGACTCATCTCATTCTGACTTGGCCATGACCCAGCATAAATTGGAGAGAGCATGGGATTTGTACCCTGTTTTAGTTTCCTTGGCTGCTCAAGAAAATACCAGGCAATGGGTTGGCTTAAACAATGGAATTTTATTGGCTCGCTGTTTGAGGATAAGTCCAAATCAAGGCATCATCAAGGCAATGCTTTCTTCCCAAAACTGTATGTTCTGGGGCTGGCTGCTGGTGATCCTTGATCCCAGGCTTCTCTGTCACATGGCAATCCACATGGAGGCCTCTCCTGGCCTCTCCCCTTTCTTCCAGTTTCCATTGCTGTTTAGCTGCTGGCCGCTCCCTCTGTGGCTTTCTCTCTCTCTCTCTCTGAATTTCATTCTGCTTATAAAGGACTCTAGTAATAGGAGTAAGACCCATCCCCATTGAGTTTGGCAACACCTTAACTGAAGTAACCTCATCAAAAGGTCCTACTTACAATGGTTCACATTCATAGGCATAAATTAACTTTAAGAACATGTTTTTCTGGGGTATATAGCTCCAAACCACCACATATCCAGATAAGGCTTTTGATGCAGCTCTGCTACTTAATATATATTGACCTTGGGCAAGTTATAGGAACTAAGTTTGTAAGTCTAAACCTCATATTTCTATTCTGCAAAATGGTGAAAATGATATCTATCTCAAGGGATTTTTTGTGAGAATTTTATTTACTTAGGCAATATCAGTACAGCATCTCTCCAATCACATTGTAGGGGTTTAAGAAACGTAAGACATTGTCTTCTCTTCCTGCACTTTTTCTCCATTGTTTTTGTCATCATTATTATTAGCAATTATTTGTGTTTCAATGTTTTGCCTATAAAATGGAGATGTCAAAATGAAGATTGACTGTGATTGCTTTGGAAGTAATGAATAAAATTACAGCACCACAAAAATGTGCAATTATAGTCTTTTCATTATAAAGTGTTTTTAAAAAACTTTATCCATCATCCACTACCTAAACTTTTCACCATCCCAAACAAAAATCCTGTAACCATTAAGAAGTAACTCTCCATTCCCCCCTCCTCTCAGCCACTGGTAATATCTAATCTACTTTCTGTCTATGTGAATTTTCTTATTCTAGATATAAAGGTGGAGCCATTCATACAATATTTGTCCTTTTGTGTGTGGCTTGTTTCACTTAGCATGATGTCTTCAAGGTTCATCCATGTTGTCGCATGTATCAGAACTTCATTCCTTTTTATGACTGAATAATATTCCACTGTATGGACAGACCACATTTTGTTTATCCATTCATCAGCTAATGGACATTTGGGTCACTTCCAACTACTGGCTACTGTGAATAATGCTGTCATGTACATTTGTGTATAGGTAACTGAGTTTCTGTTTTCAATTCTTTGGTGTATACACCTAGAAGTAGAGTTGTTGTGTCAGATGTTAGTTCTATGTTTAATTTACTGAGAAACTGCCAAACCATTTTCCACCATAGTGGTACCATTTTACATTCCCATCAGTGATCCATGAAGGTTCCAATTTCTCCACATCTTTTCCAACACTTGTTTTTGTTTTTTTAAAGCCTATACTAGTGGGTGTGAAGTGATAGATATCTCACTGTGGTTTTGATTTGCATTTCCCTAACGAATGACTTTGAGTATGCTTATTGTCTATTTGTATATCTTCTTTGGAGAAATGTCTATTTAAGTCCTTGCGCAATTTTAATCACACTGTCTGTCTTTTTGTTGTTGAGTTGTAGGGGTTCTAAATATATTCTAGATATTAAATACTCCTCAGAGATATGATTTGCCACCAAAGGATTTTTTTCTTCACTTTCTTAATAAAGTCTTTTTATCCACAAACATTTCTAATTTTGATGAAATCCAATTGATCTACTTTTTCTTTTGTTGCTCATGCTTTTGGTGTCATATCTAAGAATCTGTTGCTAAATCCAAGGTCATGATGATTTTCTTCCAAGAATTTTCTTGTTTAAGTTCTTATATGTAAGTTGCTGATCCAGTTTGAGTTAATTTTTGTATCTAATATGAAGCAGGGGTCCAACTTCACTTTTTTTCCATGTGGAAATTCTATTTTCCACCATTTATTGAAAAGACTATTTTTCCCCATTGCATGGACTTGGCACACTTGTCAAAAATCAATGAACTATAGATGTGTAGGTTTATTTCTGGACTTTCAGTCCTATTCCACTGATCCATATGCCTATCCTCATCCCAGTACCACTCTGTTTTTTTTTGAATAAATATATACATTTCTCTGTTTTGATTACTGTAGCTTAGTAGTAAGTTTTGAAATTGGAAACTGTGGATCCTTTAATTTTGTTCTTCTTTTTTGAGATATGTTTTAACTGTTTGGGGTCCCTGCTATACCATATAAATTTGAGGATTGGCTTTTCCATTTCTTTAAAAAAAAAAAAAAAAGTCTGATGGCATTTTGATAGGTATTGCATTGAATCTGTAGATTGCTTTGGGTAGTATTGCCATCTTAACAATATTAAATCTTCCAATCAATGAACATGGAATGTCTTTCCTTTTTTTTTTTTTGGGGGTCTTCTTTAAATTCTTTCAGCAATATTTTGTAGTTTTCAGTTAACAAGTCTTTCACTCCCTGGGTTAAATTTATTCCTAGATATTTTATTCTTTAGGTGCTATTGTAAATGGAATTCTTTTCTTAATTTCCTTTCTGGATTTTTCATTGCTGGTTATAGAACACAACTGATTTTTGCAAGTTGATCTTGTACCTACAACTTTACTAAATTTGTTTATTAGCTCTACTAGCTTTCTTGTGTATCCTTTGGGATTTTCTATGTGTAGGATAATGTTATATGTGACTAGAGACACTTTTACTTCTTGTTTTCCAATTTAACTCACTATTTCTTTTTCTTGCCTCATTGCTCTGGCTAGAACATCCTGTACAATGTTGAATTGGTGAATGTGTGCATCCTTGTCTCATTCCTGATCTTAAAGGTAAGCTTTCAATCTTTCACCATTGAATATACTATTAGCTGTGGGTATTTTACAAATTTCCTTTATCAGGTCAAGGAAGTTCCCTTCTATTCCTATTTTTCTGAGTGTTTTTATCAGGAAAGGGTGTTAGATTTTGTCCAAGGTTTTTTTTTGTTTTGTTTTGTTTTTTTCTTTTTTTTTTAATTTTAAAAGCTTTAGATTACATAAATGTTACATTAAAAATATAGGGGATTTCCATATGCCCCACTTCCTTCCCTTCCCACACTTTCCCACATTAAAAACAACCTTCGTTAGTGTGGTACATTTGTTACAATTGATGAACACATATTAAAGCATTGCTACTAACTGTGAACTATAATTTACATTATAGTTTACACTCTGTCCTGCACAATTTTGTAGGTTATGACAAAATATATAATGGCCTGTATCCATCATTGCAATGTAATACGGGACAATTTCAATGTCCCAAAAATGCTCCCATGTTATACCTATTCTTCCCTCTCCTTCTCATCAGAACCTTTGGTGGCCACTGCCTTTTTATCGATGATAAAAATTCTTCCATTGCTAGAATAATAATAAGTCTATAATAGAATAATAATAAATCTACTTTAGTCCATTGTTCACTCCCTAATCTTGAGGATTTTGAGATGGTGATGCCATCTGTTTCTAGCTGAGAGAGAGCTTAGATCCCATGGGGCAGATGGATGGAACTATTTTGCTTGCAGTTGCAGACAATCTCTGTTCCTTGGGATAGGTTTTATCCATCATCATCTCCTTGTTAGTTGTCCTGGGTGAGTTCAATTTGCTGAAGAGTAGGTGTTCCAAGGCCTTTTTCTTCATCAATCAAGATAATCATTTAGTTTTTTCCCTTCATTCTATCTATTAATGTGGATTAAGTGGTTTCAAAGAAATCTCCAAGGAGATGTTTTAAATAAATGTAAAAATTTGTACATAGCTTTGTGGGGAACATTTGAAGACACAGTTAATATTAGGCTACCAGTACTGTCTGGTCAAACCGATAAGGAAGGAACAGTATACATTAATAAAATATAGACAAAGTAACAAATGAACACACATCAGATTTCCAGAGGTGGGAGAGTTGTCTTGGTAAGAGAGGCTGATCTCTTGGGGGGTGGATGATGGAAATGAGAGTAGAGTCTCTTCTTTTGATTCTTTTCTTTTGGATATGGAGAGTTCTGGTGGCTTTTATTTTCTTTTTTGACTGCCTTTAGAATGCACCTTAGCACAGTGGTCTCATGCTACTCTCATTATTGTTCTCCAACAGTATTTAAGAAAGAAAATTAAAAAGCAGCCATGGAAGGATGCTAGTTTAGATTCAGTACTCGTTCTCTCACTCCCTCCACCCACTCCCATCAGATTAAGAATGGGCAAAATGAGAATCCTTGATTCTCTGATGATTGGATTTTTAAGAAATGTTTTCCTTATCATCCTAGGAGAAGTTTAGAATGAAGAATATCTACTTTGGTCTTTTAACTGCCTGTAATTCTTGCTGTTTTCAAGGATTTCTTATATTCTTGAGCCTACAAAGTAAATAGAAATCTTACCAAAGAACAAGCCCAACAATTTGCCAATAACCCAGTTTTCTCCAATAAATTTACTAAGACCAAAAAAGTATTCTTCATTTGGGATCCAAAGAGTGTCAGAGTGGCCATCATTTTGGGTTGGATAATACAGACGCAAGAAGGTGCTCTGTTGAGGAAGGAAATTAATGGATTTTTAGTCAATTTGCTTGTCAAACATATTCTAACAGCTATTTTGCATATTTAACTAGTGGGATCCCAAATACCTCTGTAGTTCATGAAAAGCTTCAAAGAACTTTTAAGGCTGCTATGGTGGTTAAAAACAGCCACAAAAGCAAAGAAAAATTGAACAACGATATGCTTTCTGAGTGAAAAGGAGTCATGAGCAGCCTGGCTTCAGCCATTAAAGAAGTAAATAAAGAGTTTACAGATAAGCTAATCAGATAGCTCAAGAACTGGGGAATGGCTAACTAACAAAAGGCTCCTTATGAAGCAATACAAGTGGCAAAATGATTCTCAGGTGAGGCCAAGTGAGTTTCAATACCTTCTAGTGGGCTACAGCAAAAGTCAGTATTAAAAGCCTATAAGCTGTGCTTTCATCAATTTTAACAAATGTTCCACACCAGGGCAAGGTGTTAATAAAAGGGTGGTATATGGGCATCCTGTATTTTAAGCATAATTGTTCTGTAAACCCTCAACTGCTCTAATAAGAACAAATTTTAATTAAAAAAAAAAAAAGTATATAAGGATAAGTATTACCTCATCAGTGTAACCAAACATTAAGTCTGTACAACCCACGGAATAAGGTCCTTTTCCTCTGGGGATTCCAGTTTGACCAAAGATTGCAGCAGCCATCAGAGCTTCTATATCACTGACCCAAACTGAAAAACAGGTAAACATTATCTCATTTGTCATCTACTACACCCCAGACTTTATTATGCAAAAGAATTCCAAAGGAATCAAGTTACTGTCCATGGTGTCTGGCCTTCCTCATTTCTTTACGTAACTAGTAAAATACACAAATAAGTACTGAGGGCCTGCTGTGTGCAAGGCACTCTGTGGGGCTTGGAGGATAAAAAATGGTGGTACACATAGCCCTTCTCCCAAGATGCTTAGGACTATCAACCTCTAAAACTTAAGTCCTTGCACATGCTTTTATTCCTATCCAGGTTATAATAAAGGTGACTTCCCAGATGTGTTATCTGTAAACATGAACTTTACCCTACTACATTTCAGATTCATGCTTCCACCTTCCCATTGGATATCTCCACCATAATGTTCATTCCATAGGAACATCAATGCTGATGAGCCAAATGAAACTAAATAACCATTTCCCAGTTCTCCATCCTCACCCTCCAACCATACAGCCTGCAACTCTAGAACAAACAAAAACCTGGGAATCATCCTACTCTCCTACCTCTTTCTCATGAACCTTCTTCACCCAAGTCACAATTTCTAACATTTGTTTTTAGCTTAGAATTATTTATCTAATATATCTCTAACCCTCTAACTCAACTGCCTCCTTTAAACCCCCCATGGTCCCTTGAACAGGCAATGGCCATCTTCCCTAATTGTCCTATCTCCCTTGTATCTTGGACCCTTCAAATGCATCCTTAACACAGTTCCAGGAGTCATTTAAAGTACAAATCTCACCAGGCAGTTCTTAAAACCCTTCAATGGCTTCCTGTTTATCAGGTGGTGATTCTTGAAGCAGGAATGTATTGGAATATTTTTGAAAGGCTGTATGTAGGAGGTAATTACATCCACACAAGCAAATACATTGCCACCTAAGACACAAATGTATCCATCTTTCTAGTATTTGGGAGTTGAAACGTGTTGAGATTCATAGGCACACAAGTTAAATTCCAAGTTTCTGGGCATTGCAGGAAAGGCCTTCCATGATCTGGAGGCCTGCTGCCTCCTATTCCTCTCTTGCCTCTTCCCCTTAAGTTATACCCTTTCTATTAGCTTCAGTACTCCTGAGCTACATACTGGGCTGTTTTATGTCTCTGCATATTTGCAAACGCTATCCTCAATGCTTGAAATCCCTGTTGGCAAACTACTATTCAACCTTGAACACCTTGATCAGATGTCATGTCTTCTCTGAAGCCTTCCCTAATCTCCCAGGCAGAGTTAATCATTTCATCCTCACAATTACATAGATGCCCTGTACCCATTTTTGTCATTATTTCTATCACACTATATTAAAATTATGGGTTTGCATGCTCTGTCTCTCTCATAGGCTATTTCTCAGGAGCTGGATCCATGTCTTTGTATCCACATATATTAACAGTGTCTGGCACTCTGTGGGTACTCAATAAATATTTGTGAAATTGAATTTAACTATGCTTTTCACTGCCACTGATCTCTCTTGCGCTTCCTTCAAACCCTTTATTGTATACATTCTTCTACACGTCCTCTCCTGAAACTGCTTTTCTCTTCTCTAGTGCCAAACTTTTCCAAAGCCTGCAGCTTTGTCTGTTCTACTCCTTTCTAAATCCCAAGCAAATTCTTCTTTTATTCCAAGATGTCAAGTCCAAATATAAGTCTATCCAGATGCTCGCTTTTTAAAATATATTCATCTTGCCCAGCCCTTCCCCTGCATGTGGCTGGGGGACTATATTACCCTTCCTGGATGAACTCCTTTGTGCTTTCCATCTCACTCTGCCTCTGCCATTCACACATGAGCTTTTATTAGGTATGGTACCTGCAACGCTATTACATGGTATCACCTAGAAAGGTTCTGAGTCATTGGAAGAAGACCCTTTAGTCTTCCACACTGATGGCTCATGTGTGAAGCATCTGTCTTTCAGTACACAAGGCCTTGCTCCTCAAAGAGTGGCCCATGAACCAGCATCACTGGCACCATCTGGGAGCTTAGAAATGTAGAATCTTGAGCCTCACCAAAATTCTAATGAATAAGAAAAGTTGTGCCAATGGGTCAGCAATCCATGGTCAAATGGTGGCAGGAAGTTCTGAGGAAGGCAGGGGTGTGAGATGGACAGGCTGTGGGTATTGGAGCCAGGTGGTCCTGGTTTGGATTGCAGCAGTAACACTTGCAGGCTATGATACTCCATTCTAGACATGTTACTCCACCTCTCTGATCCTGATTTGTAAAGTGGGGATAAAAGCACTTGACCAGACTGCAGGCCAGTTGTAAGGAAGCAGTGATCATGTAGGTCAAGTACTTAGCACAGAACCCGATACTTCAAGGGTGGACAACTAATATCAGTTTCTTTCTCCAGAGCTAGTTAACTCTGGCTACCCAGATTCATGGTAAAACCCTTCAAGGAGTTTCAGCAAATCTAGACTGGAGCATGCTATTTTCCCTTTGGGCAGATTCAAACTTTTTTCTGTCAAGACATTTCCTCAGAGGTTTAAAAAATAAAAAACCTTTTTCTGTGAGGCTATTACTTCAAGATCTATTTTGAATTATAAAAGGCTCTTCCTTTCCACTTAAAGGCTCTCTACTGCTCCATGCTTTGTGCTATAATGAGGAGATGTTAGGTCCAGAGGAGAGCAGAGTAGGCTACACCTGCCTTCCTTCCAGTGATGAGCAGCCTATGAGTACTGCACACACACACCCCACCACCACCACCACAGGCAGCCATGGAGTGGCCATGAAGTGGTAAGGGGAGACTTCCAGCTCACATGGCTCAGGGAGGAGCCCCAGAGAACTAACAGCTGCCTTGAAGATAGTACCTCTGGAATTGTGAGTTCATTTCTAGAGCCACAAGAGGGTTCCAGCCTGGACAAGGCTCCCTCTGTGAGATCTCAATTCCATCTAGACCCTTGAACCTTTTACAGTAACACAGGAGTGCTCTGTTTTTCCAAAACCAGCTCTATCTGAGAAGTCTCCTCACCCAGCATTTGAGAGCCACAGGTCAAAGTGAGGCTACAGACCTGCCTATTCCAGGACATCAGGAATGAGATGGGCTCAGGAAACTTCAAACTGACCCAGGATTGGGTTGGCTCCACAGGGTCCTGTGGCTGTCCAGGGCGGCTGTAGAAATGGCACACCAGCCTGCAGGAAGTCATGGTCCTGGACTTCCTATTCCTTGACCATCTATCAGGACTCATCATAAAGCCAGAGGCAAAGAGAAGATTTGTCAGGTTGAATGGCCACTCTCTAGATGACATCCTTTTGTGGTTCAGAATTTTTAAAGAAACTCCCTATTTTTCCTCTACTTAATTTTAATAGCAGCATTGGATTCTAGTGGTATGCTATTATCTTGCTATACATTTTTGGTGGTGTTGATTTGTCAAATGTTTCTGATATTCAGTCCTGAGTTTGAAGATGAATTGTATATATGCTAGGAAAATTACCTTCCTTTGTATGGCTTTATGTTCTCCATTAGCAAATAGGATATCTCCAGCACATACTTATAAATATTTTACCTGTATGGCCGTATTTTCTATATCCATTTAATAAGAAGATTTAAAGAGTCATCTATTACTTAAATCTTTTATTTAATAAACTATTTCTAATAATTTAAAATATTTATGCATTCATTTGTGAGCACTTACAATGAGTAGGGCATTGGGTGCAATCCTGGAAACAAAAAAGTGAATAAGGCAGTGTTCTTGTCCTCAAATTTCTGCCAGTCCAATGACAGCCTTCCAATTATTTTAAAACATGAGACTACAAAAAGCATGTTTTGAAATTCTCATCCTATACCATGAGAATGATATAAATGTCTTCTCGGTGATAATTTGCCCATGATGTAAGATGTTACCTGTTTTAAATCCAAGGAAAAGCATAGGAAAAATGAGTTTAATTTCAACTGGACTGCAAGCTCCTTGGGGTTTTCTATAAGTTCTTTGTCTTAGTCATCACTGTATCCCTGACGTCTTAGCTCCCTCATAAATATTACTGAATGACTGGACCTGTGAAACATTACTCCATTCCTATGCAAATGTTGATATAAGATATGGCCCCATCTTCTCCTGATGTCTTCATTTCCCCAACTTCAAAGTAGAGCAAAACTTATTTATTAGCATTGGGTTATAAAAAGCTCTTTTGTAAATGCTACGCTAAGAAGTCACCCATCAGGACCCAGAATGACCACATCTATCTAGGTACACGAGTCTGTGGGTACAGATGATGTGATGCCATTCAGAGGCCACCTATCCTCCTCACATCATGAGACTGGATAAAGAAGTTCATGCTTAACTCTCTGGGGTTAGCAGGAATTCACAAGGCTCTAGAAGTAGTTTCCTTCAATAAATGTCCTTCTTGGTGACATTAGGTGTACCTGTCTAGAGATGGCCATCATACTCTGACCACTCCTCCTAGACTTAACTAAGCCTTCCTTTCCTCCCCTTCCCTTCAACATAAGGTAAGAAAGTACATGTAATGGAGATCCATTCTCATAGAGAGCTCCTTAGCACCTACTTGTCCCACTTCTCCCTGTTATTAGGTGGAAAAGATTGTTTCCCTCTGGATTCCAAGACCCTAAGCTGCCACTTTCTCATACCATCTGCACTTTTAACTAGGGCCATGCCTGTTGATTAAGACATCTGCTTCTTCTTCACCTTTGTGGAAGCAGATTTTGAAGTTGCCTTTCAGTGAATGCCAAGGACCTGTGTACTGTACTGGGCTTGAGTGGGAGTGGGTTAAGATGCTGTGGGGGAAAGGAGGGCAGAGCTGAGTAAGTTCTCAAGCTGAGCTTCTTATTTGTCTTAAAATATCTCACCTTGGTTTTGTCCTGCAGTCATGCTATTGAAGAAGACAGGAGCTTCTTCAGTACCAGCTGGAATGAGGAGAAAGTAAGGCCCTCACCCCTACCCCATGACAGAGGGATGCCATGAGTATATTCCTTAATAGGAATTCCTTAGTCATCCCACATCCATGCAACTCTTCTGGGGCCACTTAGAATCTGGCAACACGTGAGTCGCTCAAGTCCTTGAACAAATACACCTCTTACCTGATGATTTAATATAGGTAACAGGATTTGGTTCTTGCCAGTCAAAAGGATGAACCAATGTGAGGCAGGTGCAGAGGCAGAAAAGCCCATACATTGCGGACGGCACCATCTTAGGGGCTGAGCAACGATTTCAGCTTAACCTTCTTCAACGCAGATAATTAAAAGAAAAAAAAAAAAACATGCAATAAAAAGGACATGATAGGTTGACAAAATCAGTGAGAATGAGGTACTAGTAACATAATTTTTATATATTATAAGGGAAGAAAATAGGAAAAATGTAATGTATTTCTTGGTCTGGGTTTAGATAGGTATAGTGCATAGAAATAATACTGACTTTTAGGTATTTATATTAGGTTTTTGGTCACTAGCTCTCTAACTTTGTAACAGTCTAGCATGGTTATAAAGAGTAACACCACTATAAATAAAATAATAAAAACAATCATATTGTCATCATAATAATATCCAGAGACATGTCTGGCACACAATAAATACTCAGTAAATGCTGACTAATATGTCCATTATTATTATAAAGGGATGATATCGCTGTTTTTGTTGATGATGATGTTACATTTTCAGTCATCTCTATAGTCTTACTATGATGTATGCTTCCTTAAAGGCAGAAGTCAGGTCTTATCTATTGCCAGTGACTAGTAGAGGGCCTGGCACACATTTGGTGCTCCATAATTTGTTGAATGGATGAATGAAACAACATATTATTGGACTACTGGTAATAATGTTATATTACAATTAGGCTCTACATGAACACTTTGCTAGCAAAAGTAACTATCTTGTATTTGTGTATCACTTTTCCCCTTGAAAAATCTTCCTCCAACTTTTTTGGATGATGGAAATGGTTCAAGCCACTGCTGTCTCTCACCTGGATGACAGGCAATAACCTTTACCTGGTGTGCCTGCTTTTACCCTTGCCCCAACATAGCAGCCAGAGTGATCATGTCACTCCTCTGATCAAAACCCCCTAAAGAGTTCATATCTCACTCAGAACAAAAAGCCAAGGACCTGAAAGTGGCCTAGAATACTCTCAACAGACTCCCAATCCTACCACTATCGCCTCCTGCATACTCACTCCAGCTATACTTGCTTCCTTGACATTAACCATCACAACAGATACGTCCTTGCCCTGACACCCAAATACCTGTTCCCCTCACCTCCAGGATGCTGCTCCAATGTAACCTTCTCAGTAAGGCTTTCTCTGATCAATCTATTTAAAATTGCAATCCAACCCCCTCCTCTACACCGATATACCTTATTTCTCTCCCTTCTTTCTTTTCTCCATATTAATTATCACCAGCTGACATACTCTGTTACATTAATTGCTATCTTCCTCCATTAGAAAGTCAGCACCATCATTGCTGAGACTTTTGACTTTTTTCTCTGCTGTATTCCCAGGATCTAGAATAGTGCTTGGTTCAGAGTAGGCACTCAATAAATAACTGCTGAGTGAACAAATTTTGAATCCTGGTAAACAGTTTCTTTTTTTTTTTTTTTTTTTTTTTTAGTTTCAAATCACAATTTTATTGGGCAAGTCACCATGGTAGCATCAATTTGCTCACCTACAAACTGGGGATAATAATTATTACCTCCCAATATTGTTAGAAACAAAATTTAAAATGTCCATTGAATGCACCTCAACAAATTTAAAGAACTATCCAAACAGGAGCTGTTATCAGAGTTATGTGGGGAAGGCAAGTGAGGAAGTATGTCAGAACTGGAAATGAGGAACTTAAAAATTAGGCAAGCTGGATCAGAATTCCAGAATCTTCTTTTTGACAGGCACTTCTCCAACCCCAGTTCTTTTCAAGGGAGGTAATTCCCTACAAATATTGTCTCATCTTAGCTGATGAAGGCCACACATAGCTCTCTAGAGAGTCCTTTACTTCAGAATCGAATGTTCTTATCACACAAAGTGCAGAGGGGGAAGAGGTGTGGGCATCTTTCTCTAGTCTATTCAGCTTGTTGTCTGTTCTTTGATTCTTGCCATGGGTGTGGCAGGACTGGCAGTCACCTGGCACACACACACTGGTGAGGCCATACTGTTGGGTAAAGTATTGAAATACTGAAATAACTGTTCATAAATAGCCACTCCCTGAGTCCCAGTGAGTGCTTCCCCCAACATACAAACCTGATGGCCCCGGGCCTTCCTCTAGGACCCTCCCCCAAGTTTTGGTAAGTAAGGTGACAACCTTTCCGATGATCAGTACCAGCTTGTTTAAGAATCTTATTATCAATTTTGGAGTGAAGGACCTTAGTCTTTGTCTCTTGGCTCCTGCCATTCCCAGCCTTCAGTTGGCAGTCCCTTCTCACTCTTGGCCCTCACAAAGGTCTGTCCTCCCTGTGGGTCTCCTCAGTCAATCTCTGTTCTCTTCTCTTTGATTCTGCTGATGGATCAGGGTGGCGGATACATCTCACATTTTGGAGGCCAGAAGTCCAACATCAAGCTACTGAAAAGCAATGGCACTGGCTTGCTACAATCCTGGTGTTCCTTGGCTTGCAAATGCATCTCTGGTCCCATCACATGGCGATTTCTCTCTCCTTCTCTGGCTTCTCCTAACTCCTGGTAAACAGTTTCTAACACACATTGTTACTGACACAAAGTAAGCCAAAAAAAATTTTTTTTTTTATTGAATTACCGAATATTTATTGAGTACCTGCTATATACCAGACAGAAGGTACAAAAACAAGCTGTCTCTCCAGTTACTTGTAACTCTTTCAGTAATGCCAACTCCTCACCATAAAAAAATCCATTCACCTGCTTTAGTATCCATTCATTCTTTGGTTAATCTTCATGTGTGGTTTTCTCAAGTGTACTTTCAAATACTGCATAATGATGCAGACCATTAACTATTCCAGCAAAGGTCTGCAAGACTAGAGGAATCATCATTGCTTTTAACTCTGTGTGTATTAGTCCCACTGATACTAATGAGGCACTAACTAGGTGGCACAGTTATTTTGTAGGAGGATATAAACATAAACCTGTGACACAGAAGGTTAGTGCTCCCCGAATCTCTTTGTGCTTCCCTATATTTCCTGGCTTCCCTTGTGGTTGTATTGGAGCCATGGGACTGATTTCTGATAAATGGGAATTTGAACAGAAATGGCCGGGGCATTTAAGAGTTGGTGTGCCTCTTCCAGCCCTTCCTATCACTGATAAAGCAAACTTAGAAACCATGTGTTGAGTTGGTGGTGTCTCAAGATGGGGAAAGCCTGTATCCCTTAGTTACTGAATGGAGAAGAGCCCCTGTCAATTCATATCAGACTTTTTATGAGCACAAAATAAACTTCTGTGGTGTTAAGCCACTAAAATGGCAGGGTTAAGCTGTTATTGCAGCACAGAATGGCCTATCCTGACTAATACCAGACCTGCAGTCAATCAGTCAATGGGTATTTATTAAGCAAATACTATTTATCCTCTGCTACATCAACAATTGTAGTATATACTGGAAAAGTTGACACAATTCCTGTTCTAAAATAGCTTACAATTAATTTCCAGAGATAAGACTAGCACATATAAAACATGAAGAAAGCAAAATGCAGGAACATATTTTTAAAATTCTTACATGATATAGTATAAATTATCAGGGCAACAGAAATTTAGAGAGGAAGATTTCAGAGGAATTAAGGCTGTAATAAAGTCATCTCTTATTACACAAGCTAGAAAAATCCAGGCAGGGGAAATTGTCACTGGAGCTCTTAGCTGCTTGGGTTAATTGTAGAGTGACCATATTTCCTTATTCTACAACTTTTATTCCTCACTACTCACTAACAGATTATTTTCTAAACTATTTTTGTGCTTGAATACATGTGTATGTATCTCTCACACAAACACACACACTATACATATATGCAACATATATATATATACATACATACATATATAATTATTTACAAAACTTTATATTATATAATCAACTTACTTTTTTTCCTGAATGTTTCCTTCCTTGGTGTGAACTGGTGTCCCCTTGAAGGCCCTGGAGCTGGAAATGTTCCAAAAATGGAGGTTTAAAGGGGGAAGGTATTTTAAAAACTACTCTCCTAGGACATTGACTCCAGGTCTGCTTTCTGTCATTCTACATCAACTTACCTTTTTAATTTGATGACATGTTATAGATATCCTTTCATGTCAGAGCATAGGATTATAATTTGTCTTTTTATTTTAAAATGGCACTTAGGAGTTATTAAAAAATGTTTGTTCACTGAATGAATAATAATATTGCAAACATTTGAAGGATTATTATGTGCCAAGCATTTTTGCATAGCTTTTGGCATATCGTATCTTATTTGATAATCATCAAAAAGAATCTGAGAGAGGTTTAACTAACCCCATTCTATTGATGAGGAGACTGAGGAAAGGAGGCTTCAAGTGACTTATCCAAGTCACACAGCTAATAAGTGCTGGACACAAGGCTTACATACAGAATGTCTGAGTCCCTGTTTTTAACCGCAAAGCTCTATCTACTACAGATGAAGAAAAACATAAAACATACCAACATTGTGTAGTGTCAATTTCTCTTTCCTCTAAAACTGTAATCTTCTAAAGAACAGGACAGTCATTTTAATGATGCTAAGGTATTCAGAGACTGCTTCCTGGATTAACACAACGATTTAACTAAGAGTTAGAAGTTGTTCTTTAAAGAGATAAGAGTCTGTGGCATTGTTCTTGCCCTAATTTACATTTGGAGTAACTTGCTGGGACCCTTGGAAACTGGAATGGATCCTGTATAACCACTGAGTTTCCCAAATAAGCAATAATAGAAGTTGAGCTAAAGCCAGGCCATATACTCACTGGCTTCCATAACTTCTCCATCACAAGCTGGTTTTTTATCAGGTAATATCCACAGTAAGCATTTACAGTGACATGAGCTGAGCACTTGAAAAAATTCTACCCCTGGTGTTAACAGCCTATGACTGAATAAGGGGAGTGTCATTCAGCCCATTTGGAGGATTACTGGGAATGAAAAGGAGAAAAAAATGGAAAATAACTTTGAAACATGCAAAGGAAAACAAAGCAAAACATATAAGGAGATCAACAGTGATTTTTAGGAACATTACACTAACAAAAGAAGGTTAGCTTGTACTTCAGCACCTTAATATTCATTATATCTTCCTAGTCAATAACCTCAGGAAGAATTATAGACAGTCAACCATGGGCAGACCTTCCCCGAGTCCTCCAAGCGAGACTGTGGTGTTTGGCCCTCCCCATGTTTCCTACCAGACCTGGGTGAGGACCATCCCCTGGGGGCCTCACAGTGAGCAGGGCAGAAGGAAGGCTAGGTGGAATGGCACAGGAGGGTTCCCAACCTGCCCTCAGGCAAGCTATGAAGATATATGAGGAGCCCTTGAACATAATGATTCCTGAGTCCCACCCCAGACCTACTGACTTTGATTTTGGAAGGCAGGCCCTGGCATCTACATTTCAGCTCGGACTCTGATGCTGATCCAAGAATGAAGTATTTGGAAACTGCTGCATTGGAACAACAAGAGTATCAGGTATTTAGAGATTTTTCAGAGCCCCATCATATATGCTTTTTATCTCATGCACAAAGTAACAATCCTCTAAATAATTTAATGACCGACTGGTTCATTGGTGAGTTTATCTTGCTAAATTGTTTTTTATATTCATTTCATCAATTTTAAGGGTGCCTATGCATCAGACACTATGTTTGGGATAAAAAGGAATTGTAAAAGTAGATATGATTTTTGCCTTCAAAATAACCAGTGGGGAAAGTGACTTTCAAACAATTATAATGTATGCTATAGTAGATTATTTACAATATATAGTAGGGGAAAAGGAAGAGAAGAAATTTTAGTGTCTCCATTTTTTATTTTGGAGGTGAAGATCCATGAAATACAGAAGGGCTGTCAACCTGCCTGAAGTCACAGAGTGAGCCGCTGGCCTGGGCAGGACTAGCTGGCATGTCTCGCTCCTTGTACTGAATGATAGAAGGACCCAGATGGAACCCCTCCCCTCTCCCTACCTTCCCAGCATCACAGAACACCTTGCCTTCCCCTCCTGCCTCTGGTTGGCATGCTTTGTGGGATGGAAAGATATGACAAGACTGTCCCCAGGTTGTTGGCTAGACAGCAGTGTCCTAAGCCATGGACAACCCTCACCAAAAGTCCCCTGCAGTCAGGAAAGTTCTCCAGCCTCCTCAAGAGTACCAAAGGAGAAGACACTTCTCACCTTGGCCAGCAGAGGCTCACCTTTCCAGACACGGTTAGGCTGGGTGGGACCACTAGCAGCACAGAAGGCTCTCTACACTTTGCATTCTGCACCTACCTCGATTCAAGCACATATCACCCTCTACTGCAACGCTCCATTTACAAAATTGCTTTGCCTATAGTTTGTGAGCTCCTTGAGGAAGGGATTGGTATCATTTGCCTTTGTATTTTTACAACTTAGTAAAGGACCTGGCATATAGCAAGCACTTTTTTTTAGGAGGTACTGGGGATTGAACCCAGGACCTTGTACATGGGAAGCAGGCACTCAACCACTGAGCTATATCTGCTCCCCAATAAGAGTTGTTTTTTGTTTGTTGGTTGGTTGGTTGGTTTGGTTGTTTTGAGAAGGTACCAGAGATTGAAGCTGGGACCTCTTACATGGGAAGCAGGTGCTCAACTACTTCAGCTACATCTGTTCCCCACAAGTACTTCTTGAATGAGAGTGTAAAGGATCCTATATTCCATTGGGTGTCACCAGGTAGCCCAGAAACCATTCCCAGATGACCACTCACCAGGAAGGGACTTTTCAATTTGGTTGTTATAGTCTATCAAACAATTGCTTGTCTATCAATCAGATACTAGAGCCCAATACTTGTGTCTGAATCCCAGCCTTGACATTAGTAGCATGCCCTCCCACAAAACAACTTAATCTTTCTGTGTCTTGTTTCCTCATCTGTAAAGTGGGGATGAGGACAATAATAGTATAACCCAAGGTTGCATGATAAATACATGTAAAGCCATGTTGTACATGTAGCTAAATGCAAATATTAACATATTCGTTTTGCATTCCTAGCACCACACATTGTTACAGCTTAGTTGCTCAATCAATGTGAACTAAATTAAAGCTAAGATGTCAATCACAACATTGAGGAATGAACAAGAGGACCTTTTCTTTGTTGACTGAAGTCAGTCCTTGGTCATCATTCCCTTTGTCCATTGGTATAACTGCTAAACAGATTTTTTTATGGATTTCATTAAAGGCTCTAACTTCCCCTAAGAACCATAATTATTATTCGTCCTGAATTTCTTGGGGAGCTTTGTGTTCACTGCTCTTCTTCCCCTCCATACACGGGCTATTAGTGCCCTGGTAATGCCTGGGACACCCTTCTATGTTCTAGCCGAGTCTCAACTTGCTGATTCATTCCGTTTTTAACAATTGGACAAAAACTCCTTAAGAGAAGTAAAGAAGTATTTTGACTTCTACTCAGAACTTCTAAATCCTAAACATGGTAAATGGTTTACTTAAGAATAAAAGGTGATATGAGGCATAATAGCTGTCTTTTATTGAACACCTACTATGTGCCAGCACTTTATGCAACCTCCATCCCTCACAAGTAGAGTTAGTTATGTGCTACGTCCATTTTAAAATTTAAACACTTAGGCTTGGAGAGATTGACTGAGTCATATGGCTGTTAGGCTTCAAAGCCACGATCAACAAGCCCAGCCGTCTGAGGGGTAAGTGAAAGAACAATCAGTAGAGTATGCTCTCATTTTCAGTTTAAATAAGTACATTTATACACAAAAAAGAAAAAAAAACAAACAAACAGACAAATGTAATTCTAAAATGTTCTCAGTGGTTATATTTAAGCAATAAGATTATAGGTGATTTTAGTTTACTGTTTTTTTTTTTTTAACATGTAGTTTTCTAATTTGTCAACAATGAACATGCATTACATGAGTGGGAAAACAAAAAAGAGACAAATACCCAGCTCCTCCCTTGGGCAATTAGATCTAAACCACTGGCGTCCTATCAGAAAGAAGCTGAACCTTCATAGGTTTCAGGTCCAATTCAGAGATAACGCTGGTTTTGAGGCTTTGCATCAACAATTTTATGAGAAAAGTATGCTAAACTCCAGTTTAAAAATTGAGGGTAGGTATTTTTCCAGAAAAAACTCAGTCGTTTGTGGTTCCTTACTACAATTTCAAATTAGTAACCATAAGCCAGGCCTTGTGCTAGACCTTTAAGGGCATAACAGTGTATGTGGGGGAGGTAGGGGGAGGAGGAGGAGGGCAGGGGTGTTGGGGTGTAGAAGGAGAAACAAAAAAGAATTACATCCTTCAAAGAATGCAATTTTGTCATCCTGATGGTGGGCATGGGGTAACCAACTCTAGTTCAGGTCAAACCAGGAGAGACCAGTTAGTCTAATCCCCCTGGTGTACATACAAAGAAACCGACGCCCAGAAAGGTGGAGCGACTTTCCTAGGACCACACAGCAAATTAGCACTGTGCTAGAATTAGAACACGTAGTTCCCTGGACACCACGCCATTGAGTGGCATCAGTGGTGAGCCCCGCACTGTAGGTGAGGTACCCAGGGCTCTTGTGTGGAGAGCATGGGTTCTGTAGAGATGTAGATGGGGAATGTCGAGGCAATGGTAAAGGCCTGGGTTTGCAGTCAGAAGGGTCAGCTGTAAGCCAGTCAGTTCACATCTGAAACCCAAATCTCATACGTGAAGTGGAATTAACAATCTCATTGGGTGGTGAGGGCACCACCCAATGTGCTGAAGAAAGTGCCAGCACAGGGTCAGACACACAGATTCACAATGAATATCCCTTTCCCTTCTCCACCAGGAACGAGTCAAGACTGACAGTTGGAAAGTTGGTGATTTTATCTTGCTAAATTGCCAAGGCATCATCAGTGACACAGGCTCCCGCTCCTTCAGGGATTCTCACCCTTGGCACGGCTAACACTTTGGTCTGGATAATTCTTTGTCGTGAGAGCTGTCCTGTGCAGTGTAATGTTTAGCAGAATCCCTGGCTTCTACCTGCTAGATGCCAGTAGCCCTCCAACCCCCAGTTGTGACAACCAAATATCTTCTAGACACTGCCAAATATTTCCTGGAGGGCAAAATCTCCCCCAGTTGAGAGCCACTGGGCTACATAAAGGATGAGTGGACACTGTTAGGGCATAAACATTACCTAGGAGTCTGGACAAAGCCAAACACTCAGAAAGGAACAGGATTGAAAACCACCTACTGAAAAAGAAATAACTGTAACTATGAGCACTCTTGCTAAGCAAATAGGTTTATCTAACACTGTGTATGGCAGTTTGAGACTATTTTATGAATCCCAAAGAGAAAGAAATATCATGTTTGTAAACTAATCTATTCCTCTGGGTGTGATACCCTTTGATTGCTTTAAATTTAGCTTGGGGTTTCTGGTTAGATTACTTGATAAGATTGCTGTAGGACTTTGTATTGGCCGATATCAGTGAAGCGTGACTCAGGTTGATTCCCCTCCCCTTTGCTACATCTGATATAAACAGATTTACTCAGACAGACACAAGAAGAGAGAGAGCTCTGCCATTTTTGATCCTGCCAGGTGACAAGGCTCAAACAGCTGAGGCTGGGGGTGGGGGGTGGAGAGATTTGCCTGATAGCTTTGTGAAATTGGAATGATAAATGATTTTACTAACCATGTTGATTTACTTGAGCTTCCATTTTATCCAGGGAGTTATAAAAAAGAAATGGAGGTTAATTGAATTAAACCGACATACCGATAATCCTGTGCAGTGCTGATAAAACCCCCTGCCCCAGCCTGGGAGGAAGAACTGTAACAAAGAGTTCAAGCTGACACCAGCAAGGCACGCTGATCTTCACCAGATAGCCACAACCTCAGGGTCAACATCCTGCTTGCTAATTAACAAAATGGGCCTCAAGAACACCCTGCTCAAACAGCCCCAGAGCCTCAGAATGCACGGAAAACATATCAAAGCCTAAATCATGTCCCCCTTATGCCTCCCCATTCCCCCCATACCTTCCTTTTGTCTCAAGCAGTCATCTAAGCGGCTCCCCCAACTCAACCTTTTGAGCAGAAACCTCTTTTGGTGCTGCTCCTGCATTAATGCAAGTTTAGCCTAATAAATTTGCTCTGCACCGCCTTTTTAAAGTCTGTTTGTTTTATTTTCAGCACAACAGCTTACAGCTGAAATTGAGATGAGAGCGGAACAGCCAAGACTGATACAGGAGATCCAGAAGGAAACAAGCCCTATGCCAGGCGAGGACAATAGAATTGTTTAAGCACGAAGCCCTAAGAGGCTGGGCCCACAGCAGCTCCAGGGGAGACAGTACAGCCCAGAGGGAAAGGAAGAAACTTCGGCAGAGATCGCCTGCCATCTTGCTTCAACATGTGGCAACTGACTTGGGTGAGAAAGCACCGCTTATGGTGCCTTGAGCTGGGCTTTTCACGGCCTTGGAACTGTTAGCTTTTGCCCCCAATAAATACTCTTTTAAAAGCTAACACATTTCTTGCACTTTGCATCGGCAGCCCTTTGACAGACTAAAACAGTGAGGCCCTTCCTAGTTTCCCCAGCAGAAGCACCTGCACCTCTCCCCACAATGCCACAGCACTGGATTTGCTCCTCTCTTACAGTGCTTGCTTCTCTCCACACTATACTGTATCGCTATAGTCTATACACCAGACCATTCACTGAGACATCCATCTATCCAAACATTTATTAAGCACCATCTGTGTGTCAGGCACTGAAAGCTAAATGCATGGTCAGCTTCCAGTACAGTGTAAGCCTTGGGTAGGGTGCCAGGGCAGCAAGTGCTACAAAACATGAAAATTTCAGTCTTGATGAATTTATTCAGTTGTTTTCACTTATACAAATCCAGAAATAAGTTATTCTAAATCAACATACCTGTGAGTTTTGTGGGGTTTTTTTTTGGGGGGGGTCATAGCATTGTTTTTATCTCAAATTATATGTAGAGTATGAGGATGCTATAGTATGTACAGAAATTGTGACTTGCAAAGGTCCTTATCCTGCTTTGGCTGAGCAGAGAGGATGCACTGAGAAATAAGACATGCCCCTTCTTCTCAATGGAATTTTTTAAAGGGCAATTAGGAATTAGAGATGTTTGGATAGCAGTGGGTTCAGTGCAGGCACAAAGGAGATGGGTCAATTCTGGGGATGGGAGGTGCCAGAAGGGATGGAAAATTCCATTAGCAGTGGTTACACTGGAGGAGGATTAGTGTTAGCAGAATGAGCTGGGTTGATGGGAAGAAGAAAGGCATTCAGACTGAGGTAACTTTGTGAGTGCAGCCAGGGAATTGGTAAGATGGGGCAGTAGGATCTGTTAGGAAATGGGGAGTTAGAAGGAAGGAGGCTGGAAGCAAGAGCAGAGGCCAGAACACAGCAAACGTTGTACACAGTGCACCTGAGTTTAGAATTTTATCCTATAGGTGATCTTCCACTGCACCCAGCAGTGTGGGCCTTTCACCGACCCGTTCTACAATAAATATTTACTGAATCAACATGGGAATGACCTCTGCACCCCAAAACAGCGTTTGTGTATGTATGTTGTGTGTATGTGTGTCCTTAGCCCAAGGGCCATTGTGTATATGTGTGTGCATGTGTGTGGGATGGGAGCAGGGAATGTAAAGTAGAGGGGTCCGAAGCCTCAAGCTGTGCCCAGGGGCTGTGGTCCTGATATACTTGTGTCCCAGTGATTGCAAGGCAGCCCCCTTCTTTACTCCTTAGCTTGTCTCTCTCCACTGGGTTACAATCTTCTCTCCTTAAATGGATAGGCCCTACTTAACCCCATTCCCTTTTCCTTACAACTGAGGATCATAAAACATACTTCCCCAAAGAAAACAGAAAACATCAGGATTACACTCCCTCCAGAATTCCTTTTATATGCCTCTGATTCAAGTCAGGAACTTAGCTTACCCTCTCCTCTATAACCAGCTCTCCATTCCATGCTCTGGACCTCACCTTTCCTGAGTGAAGGGGGAACTTCTCCTTGACAGCAACATCAGCTTCCTCCAGGGCTCCTCAGCACCCACAAACTATTCCCACTTTACCCTGTTATGGTGTACATGGTGGTCACTGAAGAATACATTCTTCTGGTTTCTAATCCATTTCTTTGACTTTATTTTTTTATATAAACTGTCTTATTGTTTTACATGATTTTAGTGTAAGGAACAACCAGTCCTTTATTGAAGGATTATAAATTATAGATAAATGTGACCAAACATTTCCCATGTTACCAAAACAACGGCACTCCTTGCCTTTCTGAATAAAGCTCTCTTGTAAATGACTGCAAGGCCCTGGCTTCCTCAGAGACTACTCCTTAATCTTCTGATGGTCACTGAAATCTCTGAGAGGTTGACCACTGGAGATGTTGGAATCCAAACACAGGGGAGCATTTCATAAAAATCTTTTAACTTTCAAATACCTCTTTCTACAGGAAAAAAAATACCTTTTTCTCAACCATGGGATATGTTAGCAGAAATGTATTTACATTTGAGAGCTAGGACCCTGAAAAGTCTGAAAAGAGAAAGATGTAAAGGGCCAAACAGAGCGATTACTGACAAACCAAAAAGCCTGAGAATATAGAACTTAACCTCTGCTTACAACTGCAAATCGGCCAGAGCAAAACTAGCAACACTGGTGGGAGTGGTAAATGGACATGCTGATTTTTAGAAGGCAAATTGGCAAGTCTTAAATTATCCACACCCTTTGACCAATTAATTAAATTTCTGGGATTAGTACCAAAACCCCTTATACACAGAAAATAAAACCCTAAAACTTAATGTATTGTAATGTTTATCCCAACTCTTATTTATAAGAGTCTTCTTCCCCAGGAAGCTCTCCAAATGTCAAGCAATAAGGGAATGATTAAATAAACTATGATATTAATCAGTGGTATTGTATTCAGTGATTAACATGGTATTTACAAAATAATTCTTTATGACTTAGGAAACTGTTTACAATGCAATTTTAATGGGAAAAATTGTATTGCCACATAATAACCATAAGATAATTAATATAATAAAGGCAATGGAAATGTGAGTGTTTTTTATATTTTTCACACTTTCTACAATAAAACATAGTGTTTTATTAATAAAAATAATGAAAAAGGATATTTAAAAACAGTTTGTATGACCGTGAAAGTGTTTAATATTAAGTGAAAAATCATGTAGAGAATCATCTGTGATCCAAGATACATAAAAAAGCAAAAGCAGCCACAGAAGGAGGAGGAGGAGGAGGAGAAGAAAAAAAGCAACAGCAGCAGCACAGCAGCAAAATAAATACAAAAAAATAACAAATGATTACTGAGGTTGTCTTCTTTGTGGAGTTTTGAATACTTAGAAACTAAAGGTAATTTTTATTATTTTTTCTACTTTTCTCTTTTCTCATTTTTTAAATCAGTGATAATATTTGCATTTAAAAAGTACTCATTTTTTAAAAATAGCAAAGCCTAAAAATTATTTTCCTCAATTTTGGCCTACTGACTACTAGATAAGTATCTTCCTGGGAGATCTCTGGACGATGGGTTATCAGGACACAGAAAGGGAGTAGAGGGTGGTGAGCCAATGTGCAATATGGGGAAAATCTATAAGGTGTAAGGGTTGGTTGGGCAGTGGATAGGGGTGATAGTGGTGCAGTGATGTGATTGGGTTCAATGGTGCAAGAAGGTGAGGGGGAGTAGGGTTGGGGGGGGGGTTGGACTATACATGGAACCGGGGGGATGGTTGGAGGAAGGAGTAGGTGAACTCTGAGGATTTGCTGGTCTGTTGTTAAAACTACAATCGTGGAAATGTTCTTTTGGCAAATAGGGCAGGGGAGGGTCACTAGTGCAGGGCGTCAGGGTTGGGGGGCATATGTGGGATAGGGCGTACCTGTGGCATGCCTCTGTGGAGTATGAAAGTGTTCATCTTGTCATAGAGTGTTATTTCAGTGGCTGGAGACCCACACAAGAAACAAGAAGATATTAAACTCCCACCCTGGGGAGTCCTGCTATGTTCTCAATTAGAAGGGCAAGAATCTCTCAAGAACATAGGCAGTGCCTAATAAAAGAAAACAGACAAATGTGTCAAGCCCTCAATGTTATTGCATGTAACTATGACCTTATTCTTCAAAAATTGAAACTTTGTGGTTACCATAGGTTCCTAGGGGAAGGAGAGGGAAGAATAGAATAAATGGAACATAGGGAATTTTTAGGGTATTGGAATTGTTCTGTATGATCTTGCAATGATGGATACAGGCCATTTTAAATTTTGTCAAAACCTATAAAAATGTATGGGCAAAATGTAAACCATAATGTAAACCATTGACCATGGTTAGTAGCAATGCTTCAATATGTGTACAGCAATTGTAACAAATATAACATACACATGTAAGATGTTGTTAACAGGGGAGAGTGGGAGAGGGGGAGGAGGTCGGGTATTTGGGAATCCCCTATATTTTCTATGTGACTTTTCTGTCACCTAAAGCTTCTTTGAAGAAAAAGAAAAAATAAGACACTGGGGGAACATACAGAAGAAATTTTCACTGTACATGAAAGAACAGATCTTAAAGTGATAAAAGACACAATGAAAAAAATTATTTTATTTTATTATTTTTATTTTGTGTTACTGTATTTTACTTATTTATTTTTATTATTTTACTTATTATTTTTTTTTGTGTGTGGGGGGCTTTGTTTTCGGGGAGGTTTTGAATCACAGAAGGGTCTTAACTGTGGTAGGGCAGGATCACTGGTGCAGGGTGTCAGTGATGGGGGGATGCATGGGGAGGGGTACACCTGAGGCATGCTTCTATGGTTATAACTATGTTCAAGTGGTCATGGGGCATTATGTTAGTGGGTGGAGACACACACAATAACCAAAAGAATATTTAATTCCCATTCTGGGAAGTCCTGCTACATTCTCTAATAGATTGGCAGGAATCCTTAGAGTACATTGGCAGTACATAGCATAGGAGGGCAGACCATTATGCCAGGTCCTTTTTTTTTTTTTTTATTTTTTTATTCATTTATCCCCCCCTTGCTGCTTGTGCTCGCTGGGTCAGCTAACCACGCCGTGCGGGCAGGCTTGCCTTCACCAGGAGGCCCCGGGAACCGAACCCGGGGCCTCCCATATGGTAAACGGGAGCCCTACTGATTGAGCCACAGCCGCTTCCCATATGCCAGGTCCTTGATATTGATGGTTGTACTTATGAACCTTTTCTTGTGAAATTGAAACTTAGCTTAGTATTATATATTGCCTAGGAGTTACCTCCTGAAAGCCTCCTTGTGGCTCAAATGTGGCCTCTCTCTAAGCCAAACTTAGCATAGAACATGACTCCTGGGAATAAGCCTCCCTGGCACCGAGGGATTATTACCAAGAACTGACTAGTGATGAATCTGGGAAAAGACCTTGACCAAAAGGGGGAAATATTAAATACAAATGAGATTTTATGGCTAAGAAATTTCAAAGTAATTTGGGAGGTCATTCCAGAGGTTACACTTATGCACATCTCAGCAGAATTTCATTGACTGCCACAGTAAACAGTGCTTCAAACAGCAGGGCTCCTGAGGGCTCTAGAGACATCTAGACACTATAAGCAGAGCAGACAATCTCAGGAATTCAGCACCCTGTCAAATGGGCCTTAATTTGGAATATATGTTCTCCAATGTAACAGAGTTAGACTCATTTATAATTTCCCTACACATGGCTCTTCTGCCCCTTTTACTTGAACCAAAATTAGCACTATACTTCTTATATATATGTCCCTGAGACTTAAATCTTCGGTCCATACACTGGTTAAGCCCCAAATCTCAGCAGTGTTGTAGCCAACACCTACTCTCTAGTTCATTGGAATCACTCAAGACAACTAACAAAAGGATGATGATGGACAATGTCCATCCCAGGAAGTGGAGAATGTCTGCAACTGCAAGCAAGACAGTTCCATCCATCGGCCCCATGGGATCTAAGCCCCCTCTCAATCAGAGGCAGGGTGGGCATCACCATCCCAAAATCCTCCAGATTGAGGAATGAACAAACATAAGGGGGTGGGGGGAGGAATGCAACTATGGACTAAAGGAGACTTATTATTATTCTAGCAATGGAAGAACTTGTATCATTGATATGAAGGCAGTGGCCACCCAGAGGTTCTGAAGGGAGGGAGAGGGAAGAATAGGAAGAATGAGAGCATTTTGGGGACACTGGAATTGTCCTGCATGACATTACAATGACAGATACAGGCCATTATACATAATTCAAAAATTACAAAAAGATGTAACTTTGAAAGAATAAATCTCTGTAACTTGTCACCCACTCCCTCCCCTGCTAAAGAAGTGAAAACTACTATTCACAATTAGATGTAAATAACCTCATACATTTTTCTATGAACAATATTTTTCAGGCAAGTATACCCTTGTTTGAGAAGGACTTTCTTCTTAGACAGGTAAAGGCAGCTAGAATATCACCCAATAGCAGTGATTCTCAACCCGGGTGGGGGTGGTGCAGGTGGTGATTTTGCCCCCCTAGGAAAAATTTGGCAATGTCTAAAGAGACAATTGGGAGGCTGGCTGCCACTGGCATCCAGTGGGTAGAGGCCAGGGATGCTGCTAAACATCCTACAAAGCACAGGACAGCTCCCCAGAATTATCCAGCCCCAAATGTCAATAGTGCCAAGGTTGAGAAACTCTGGTCTGAGAGGATGCTGGGAAGACTATGTCCTAGTTTAATAATAAGGAAGAAATCGTTACCTTATTCTGAAACAGGTTATAGGGAGGAAATGCCTGTTCAGTAAAAGAAGAACTTTTACTAATCAGGCCATTTGTCATGTCAACCTCAGAATGGAGGATTTGAACACTGCTAGCTGATCCCCTGCCAGTGATGCTGGAAAAGGGATGAGGCTGGACTCAAGGTCCCATTTTTCTCTAAGAGTCTATGATTCCTTTTCTAAGCCTTAATACTTGCTAATATTTAGAGTACAAAAAAGAAAACATAATACCAACTCTATTATTATTTTTTCTTTTCCATATTAGCTAATAGAAAACAAAACTTAATCTGGACATTACTTCAAATGTATTGCACTCAAAGGACTACTGCGGAAGTATCTAAGGCCTCTTATCTTGGACACAGTAGATGCAATTCTTGTGTAATCATTTCACAACCTAAGAAAAGGGGCAGGGACCAGAAAAGCAAAACAAGAAGCAGTTCTCTATTGTGGAAATAATTTTATAAACAGCCATTAATGAGCACATGTACTTAAAGGCTGCAAGCAAAATAAAAGTTATTGATCGAACTCACACTTTGAGAATGGGAACTGCATTTAGTGTCAAATGTCTAGATGTTTAGTGCCCTCTAATGCCTAATGATCATAAAGGTTAAAAGTTACCTAAGATCACTGGGGTGATGCAATACTAGGATTTCCTGATCTTACAGTTTGATTCAAGCCTCAAAACCAGGGTTCACATCCCTGACTGCACAATGGACTCTCCTGGGGCAGCTTTAAAAATACCAGTGCCCAGGCTGGATTCCAGAATTTCTGGGGTTGATGAATCGACATCAGTACTTTGTAAAGCTTCCCCATTGACTCTGAGATGCAGTCAAGGTTGAGAGGTGTGCTTTAAACCACGCTTCTCTGTGACACTTGGGCTTCTAATATACTAAAAACATTGGCAGATGAGATGACCAGGATCTTAGATCTAAGACTGACAAACATCTGTATTTATGAACACACCAACTCTGTGATCTCCCAGCAGTTTTGAGGAGGTTCTGCTAAGGTTAATTCCACTATTATGGGTCACAGAATCCCAAAACACTAGCTTTGGAGGTGGTGCAGTGGTTTCAATTATGAGCTTTGGAATGAGAGCACCTGGGTTCCAAAAATCTTACTATATTTTATTGGCTAAGCTACCTTGGACCAGTTATTTTAGCTCATTGGTGAAAAGAGAGCAATCACAATTTCCTCTCAGCATGATTGGGAGGATTAAATGAAAGGAAGCATGACCCGTGCTTACCCATGTGACTGCTGTTTTCTGGTTTGTTGTGGTGGTTTGAGGGAAGATGTGGGTGATGGTGGAATCACATGAGAGCGGGTGACAGTGAATAGCACATGATCAATAATTGAGGAGACACACCTCTGTTCTTAAAGCAAAGTTAATATAGTTTTTAAAAACCAGGGTTTTATTACATTCTGCCAAATGCCCAAAATCACCAGCATAGAGAAATAATATATAAGTTATCACTTCCTCTCCACCCCTCCCACCATTACCACTATCAAAGTGTCTTTCTTGGATGCATTTTATTATAAAAGTAATTGAATAACCCATTACAAAGGAAGGAATGAGGGAGGGAAGGAAGGAAGGAAATGGAAGGTAAGCAAAGAGAAAGAAAAGCAAAGGAGAGAAAAAAAAAAAAAAAGAAAAGAGATAAGAAAGGAAAGAAAAGAAATAGAGTGCTACCTGACAAAAAAACTTTTGGCTTAATGTTATTTATTCACTGAGATGATCTTATTTTCAGTGATCTCCTACAGGTTCCTAAACAGTTACAGAACTTTCCCGAGGGCTGGCTTTGCACAGTGCCATGAATGGGTTCTAGCTGTGTCAACCTATTGATCCCTTTGAAGAGACTGGGAGAGGTCTGGGGTAGTTGGGGCCAGTAGCAGCACAAACTATTTTCTATGATCCAAGAAGGCTGTTACTCCACAAAGTGGGGGTATTACTATGGAATGGTCAGATTCATCATGTCATAGGCTTTCACCCAGTGTAAGGAAGATGGGTACGTCTCTAAAGCACAGTTAGAAGGAGCATCTTAAGTACTGTGAAATTACAACTTCAGCAATGTGCAACTGCTTTAACTAAAAGATAGGTTTCTGAAAATGCTGAGCTCCTTTGGGACTTTTAACAGTTAAAGCATTTTAACCCAGTAAAAGGACTGATATTTAAATAATGCCAGAGCAAATAGTTATATCTAAAGTATATTTTTAATAACTCTAACCAGTCCAACTTAGCTTCTTTAGATAGCCTGCTATTTTGTGAACTGGGTTTTCTTAAAGTGAAACATACCTACTTGTAACAGTGTGATGGGGCTACTGGTGTCTCCAGATGGCTGGCCAGGGCCCCAACCCCTGTGATTGCTGCTGTAGCCCCCTGCCCATGGCTCCAAGGTAAGCCTGTCTGACACTGGCCCATGAGCTTTTGCATCCTCTACATTTATCCGGTGAGATGAAATCTTCAGAAGAAAAATTGTGGCTTCTCCTCAAAAGGTCCGAGATCCTTGCATTATGAAAAACTAAAGCCACAATCAGCCCCTGACCTCAGCAAATGAAGCAGAACAGAGGCACAGTATTACACATGTGATACTACTTCTAAGTGTAAGAGTACTGGATCTTCTCAGAGTTCTATGCATAAATGGCTACATGATGGTAGAGGTCACAGGTACTCCTTGAGAAACCCTACTTGTGGCAGAATAACAGAGTAGTTAAGAAATCTAGCCCAGCTTCAGGCTCTCATGGTTTGAGTCCTGAATCTGCTATTTACTGCCTGGGTGACTGTAAACAAGTTCTTACTTTCTGCCATTCTCCTTGTCTGCCAAAGAGGAACCCTGCTCCTGGGGTTCTGGCATGGATGCAAGTGCCCAGAGGAATGTCATTATTATTACTCAAAGTCTACCAACTTCTGCTCAACCCTGGAAGCCTGTCATGATGTGCCAGTTATGGTGACTAAGGCATGGAGGAGGCTGGAGTCTACAGGAATAAGCACTGGGCACAGATTCTCTACTGGAAAAGAAACTCAGTGTCCACGTTCTCCAAATGGGAGGTGTAAATATTAATCTAATATATATATTCCCCAGTAGATGAAAATACTGAAGAAATCTGAAGAAATGATAATGGAGGCCAAAGAAAGGAGGTAGTTCTGGTAAGATCTGTTCTTGGCTCCTTAAAACACCCTAATACACCAACACATATCATACAGGTGAGAGTGGAAACGAAACACTATCTCTCAAGTGTTACTGATTTACTGTCTGAGTAGGTATAGAGATTTATGTATGAAAAAAAGAATAAAGTGAACTACAGAAGCTCAAAAATCCAAAAGATAGTGCTTGATGTAGTAGTTGACAATAATGAGAACTTATTCTGCACCAGGCACCATTCAAAGCATATTATATGAAGTAACCCATTTAGTCCCCAGAGTTTCTCAGTGTAGATAGGAAACTGGTGACTGCGAGGTTAGATACCATGGACTAGCAACAGGGATGCTGGAGGAGGGATTCCTGCGTTGGATGTAGGCTTGAGTGAAATGGACAGGTCGGACTAGATAATCCTAAAACAGAAGTAAAAAATCAGAAGTCTATAAGGACCAACCAGGTAACTTAAATGAATTAAGTAGGCCTGTGTAATACAATAAGGAATGGTGAGGACTGTGGCATACCAAACCATCTAAAAAGAAGTGTAGCCACCACTCCACTGTCATTGATTGCTGCCATGTAGGAATGATAGCCCCATGTAACTAGGTCCTCTGATTTTTTTTTTAAAGCTAGAAAACCATATTTGCATGTAAAATTTATTGATTTTTAAAGGGTAGCAACTAACTCAACATTTCAAAATATTATATGAGCCAAACAAAATAGATTGTTGGTCTCTAAGACAGATGGTGACCCCTCAAAGATACTCCATCACCTTCCTACCCTTTGAGACTATGAGAGTAGATATGGCAAAAGGGAAATTGTACAGCTCCTGGAATTACTGTCACATTTTGTCTGCAACTTAAGTAACTAAAGCGGTGCTTCAAGCTGAAATTCAGACACACTGACCAACAAAAAACGGTACTGGCGAGTGAAGATAACCCAGAGACCATTAAGTCTCAAGGAACTAATCTTCTGCTCCATTTGAAAGGCTCTATTTGAACAACTCTATTTCCTTCAAAACAGATCCTTCTCCTTCTAGTAAGTTGCAAGTCAAAGTGAAGCAGAAAGAAGAAGTAGGGTTGTTTCATTATGACAGTTACTTGCCCTGTCTCTGAGAAGATCATCTCTACCAGAGTTGGTAAATAAGTTGCAACTGTTCCCTGATTCTCTAAAATTAGTTAAGTGATCAACTATGGGAAGTTCAAGAGCCCCCTTTGTCAAGAGAATACTTTACTAATAGAAACAATCTTACTCAACTCTGGTTCACAGGCCTCTCTATAAACTCCACCACTACATATAGGTTTTCAATTATCTTTGCACTCATGGATTTCTGTACACAGCTATATCTGGGACAAAGGCAGGTCCTTCCCCAAATCCCAGCTTCAAATATTTCAACTTTTAATTTTATCTGAACACATTCAACTTTTAAAAGTTAGCTGGCTATTAGCTAGCATTAATTTCATCCATATTCTATGATAGTATGTTTTATTGGTAACTCATAGTGATGGTTTTCCAATACCCTGGAACAGAGCAAAGTATTTTTTAGGTATAATGAGTCATATTATCAAAAACAATACAAAAAATTAAAAGACATCAAAATTTATTATAAAATTTGAACAAAATGCACAGAATTCAAAGAATATACTATTAAAAAATAATAATAGAAATAAAATCTGACATTACCCTTAAGAGCATATTAATTAGTTTATGTGATTCTACCAGTTGAGCGGCCAGATGTAGCAATGCCATCTCCACTTTGCAGATGGCAAGTTTGAGAGAGAAAATCATTAGTAACTTCCCACTCTACCCTCCAAAAATAGCCTATGCCCATCAACTGCTTCCACCCTTCACTAGACCATCCATTAATAAACCTGGAGCTAGTCTCTTTCCTCCCTTCATATCTCTCTTTAATCCATTCTCCACACATTACCCAGAGAAATCTCTTTTTAAATGTTTATCTACCACACCTGTACTTACAGCCCTAGTGTGGCTTCCCACTGCACTCAAAATCAAGTCCTACTGCTTCCCTAGGGCTTCGAGGCCAAGCATGATCTGGTCCTCACCCCTCTCCCTCACAGCCCTCCAGCCATACTGCCTTCCAGTTGTGCCTGGAATACATCCAACTGGTTGCCAGGAATTTTGTGCTTATGGTTCCATCTGCCCGAATCCTCTGCCTGGACCTTCCTGGGGTCTCATCTCAAAACCATCTCCTCAGAGAAGTCTCTCCTCAAAACTCATTCCAAGAAGTATGGTCCCTCCCATGTGTACTCACACACACACACACACACACACACACACACCACAACACTCTACCACAGCCCTCTGTTTCCTTTACTTCAAAACATCTAGCACTATCTGAATTTACCTTGTTTATCCCATGATTCTAGAACGTGAGCTCCATTCCAGATATGGCAGGGGCCAGATCTCTCTTACTTGTTGTTCTATGCTAAGTGCCTGGCATATGGTAGGCACTCAATAAATATTTCTTGAAATGAATAAATGGATGAATGAAGCTTGTACTAGGAATCAGGAAAGCTCACTTAATTCAATTAATATCTATTCTTATAGTATACTCTTTCTTTCTTCTCAACTGCTAAATTTTGTTAAAAAATTTTTAAACTATCAAGCCATGTTTATTGGCCTGTTTCTATTAGTGTGTCGTGAATAATACCTGTAAAACAGAGCAAAAAGACAGCGAGCAAATATAACAGGTGCCCGATATAGAGAAAGGCAGCAGGAGTCTACTTCTCAGCACCTCAAACCACAGATCTTCCCCAGTATTCTAGAGAAATGTGACTGTAGAGCTCAATGATCCCCTTCAATTTCTCTTCACTCAATACTTTCTCTTCAAATGATTCACTTTTAGGGAAATATCTCACCATTTCCAGGAATCAGTTGCATCTTGAAAAAAAACCAGGCTTAAAATGTATCAGGAAATAAATAGCACCTTCCTTTCTAGGAAATAGCCATCTTCTGGGGTGTCAGGGAAAGGAACACAGTTCCCAGGGGTCTGCCCAAAACCTAGCTAGCTCCCACTGCAGTTGCTCAGGCACCTAGCTAGTGCTTTTTTTGAAAGGTCTTTGCTGAGATCCTCAGAAAGGATGGGAGACGTTATTCTTCTGCACTACAACTGGGTTAGGCAATGCGGTTGGGTCTGTGCAGGTTCCTCACCACTAACATGTGACGGGCACAGACATAGACCAGAGGAAATAAGGCACCAGCCTCTCTGGGTTCTGTTTGAGGGACAAGCTCTGTGGAACCAGGCAAATCGTTTTCATCTCAGATGAGTTTACTCAACTGTAAAATGAAGAGGCAAACAAGACTAACTCCATCCCAGCTCTGCCACTCCTTCACTCTCAGTGGTTCTACTCCCAGCATTGGGTGTGAAGAGCCCAGTTCAATGAAGAGCGTCACCTCAGGTCAGCAGCAACCGCTCCCACACAAATGCCTATGGGAGGGATAGAGCCCTCGCTGCCCTGGTGCCATAAGCTGAAGCAGCACACTGGAAAGTGCAAGTCTGTGGGCTCTCTGGCCTGCTTTTCAAAGGCACCAGAATTCCCTCTGTGAGGAAATTTGCCTGGGTGGTGGCCATCTCTTTCTTATGGATCAAGCCAATATTTAATGTCCTGATCCCTGAGTTCAATTTTAGTACACGATTTGGTCTTGAGCCTCTTGGGACTATCAATATTCAGAAGACCATTTCTTGCCATTGATAAAAAAACACTTTAGAGGCTACATTTTCCAGCTCTTTCCAGTCTCCCAGATCAGCTTTCTCTTTTGGGCCAAAGGTAATTTGTGCAAGACTGATTTTGTAACACTTCCTTCCCAAATCTCACTGCCCTTTAGAGGTGGCAAGGCTGGATTTGTAAACCTTACACACCTCTCCCTCCTCCTTCCTCACCATCTCTGCAGCTCTCACAAGAATCACAGGTCTGGAAATCCTGGACTTTTTCATTTTAAGCCACAGAAACTTCTACTAAAACCTCCAGGAGACGATGGTTTTGCTTGACCTTTTAAAAACCAGCTTTCCTCCGTGCTCAGAGGTGAGCAGCTGAGATCTTTTCAGGCTGGCAGTGGGAGAGCGCCAAAAGAGGATGGAGACGGGAGGTATTGCTTTGTTTTTATATTCTTGATCTTGAAGAAGCAATACTACGAAAAGGGAGCATGTTTGTTTGTTGGTTGGTTTGCCCCGACGGGAGACCTCCAGTTAAGAAAACCGCGTTTTCCCTGTTCCTCTAGCCTGATTCTCTCTTTGGGCACGTAACTCTTAGGATTGATTCCTCAGAATAAAGGTTTGGGAGAACTGGGTCCGAATTCCATCGTCATCCCTACAACGTTCCCAGCTGTGCTCCTCGGGGCGGTAGGGTCGGGGAGGCAAAGACCCGCCAGGAGGGTGAGTCCAGACCAACCCCAGACCCGCTCATCGCGTCTCCCGGGTGCCCGGCGCAAGCGCAGTGATGGCCATTCCCTAGCCGGCCCCGCACGTCCCCTCCTCACCTGGGCGCTGCGCTTCGCTGCTCCCGGGAACTGGGGTGCCTGGGCACGTTCCGCCGCGCAGCCACGATCCAAGCGCAGCCCAAACACGACTGCTCCTAGCTGCCAGCTCTGAGGGCCTCTGGCCAGCTGCAGTCGCCGTCTCCGTGGGGCTGCCGGCGCTTCGGCCAGCGGCTGGCGGATTGCGGAGTCCCGGCTTTCCCCTCTGCGGGTTCCGCGCGGTCTTATCGCCGCGAACTTCTCAGACACAGCGGGAGGAGGGACCGGGGAGGAGCGTGTGGCCGCCCGCCTCTCTCCCTGGCAAAGACAGCGCTGCACGCGAGCGTGCTCCGGCGCCCCCAACACCCTCCCCAGCCCCCGATTCCTGCAATCCTGACCCATGGATTAAAGTAACCCGCGCCGCGAATTTGAAGTGCCACAGGCTTTCCGCATTTCAATATTTTGTATGTTGGATGCCAACTCAGAAGTTGCGAGGTCTGCGCTCGCGGTTGGAAGGTCAGCCGCTGTGATAGTTTCATTTCTCGTTGGAAATACAATGAAGGGTAATCAGGAAGAGGGTTTATAACGACTTTGAGGGAATGGGGCAAGAAGGGGCCATAGCTGAGTTTAGCATGGAGTTATTTGGGTTTTAACTGAAATTCCCTCCATCGTTTTCAAACGCTCATAAATTAAAAAACAGTCATTTAAAGCTTGAAGTTTGTGACTCAGGGAAAATAGTGAAATTCATTTGTAGAGTTATTATATTTTTATATTTTTAGGGTGATTTGTCTTTCCTGGATGTTTACTGTTGGAAATTTGTTGTTGTTGTTATTGTGTGGTTAAGCCTGGAGACTCTGCTGTCAGAAGACATGGCTTATATCTCGGTTCTCCCACTTACTAGAGGTTTGACCTTGCCACTTACTGTGGAATGACCTTGGGCTGGTTACTTATCCTCTCTGATTCTCAGTTTCCTCACTTGTAAAATGGAGACGATCAAAGTACACCTGTCAGAGGCATGTGCCAAGAATGAAATGGGAATGTATGTGAAATGCTTTGGACAGAGCCTGGGATATGGGAAACATTCAATTCCTGTAATCTATTTTTATTAACTCTAAAGAAGTGACTTATTTGAATCTAACAGTAGATGCAATTTAAAATAAAAGTATATCAGCTTAATGACATTTGCTTGTACTTCCTGGACTAACCCCCTGTGAAACATTTTGTCCCAGAATATTAATCTAAAATTAGCATTGATATTAATCTGCCAAGAGATCTCTAAATCCCCCTTCTCTGTGCACTTAAGATGGGATGAAAAAGCTGGAGACCTAATACAACTTGACTTGCCGTGGGACCTGGCAATACCATTGCTAGGTATATAACCAGAAGAACTGAGAGCAGTGACACGAACAGACATCTGCACACTGATGTTCATAGCAGCTTTATTCACGATTAAAAAAAACCCAGGTGTTCATCAACTGATGAATGGATAAACAAATTGTTGAGTATACACATGATGGAATATTATGCAGCTGTAAGAAGAAATGAAGTTGTGAAACATATCACAACATGGATGAACCTGGAGGACATTATGTTGAGTGAAGCAAGCCAGACACAAAAGGACAAAGACTGTATGATTGCCCTATTACGAACTAAATATATTATGTGAAATATGAATTTATTATGTGAAATATTTTTCTTTGAAGCTGAACAAATATAAGTTAATACTACAAAATGTTAATATCAGACAAAAAACAAACATTATACTAAGTGAAGGAGACCAGATACAGAGTACTACATATTGTATAATTCCATTTATATGAAATGTAAATATAAATCAGTTTATAAAGATGAAAGGAGATTAGTGGTTATGTAGATCTGAGGAAGGAATGCTAAAGTGTGGAGTTTTTCTTTTTGGAGTAATGAAATTGTTCTGAAATATTTGAGATGATGAATGTACAACTTTGTGATTATACTAAAAGCCATTGATTATACGCTTTGATCAAATAGCCAGAAACAGCAGCTATGTACAATGCGGGAAGCATACAGAGATTGAGAGGTGGTGAATTTTCTTGTTCGTCTGTTTTTTGTTTATTATTATTATTGAAATAATGAAAATGCTCTAATAATGATTGAAGTGATGAACACCAACTAAGTGATGATAGCAAATAACATTGTTTGTACACTTCGGGTGAATTGTATGCTTTATTAATATGTATCAATAATATGGATTTGTTATAAAAAATTTTTTAAAAAAGGTGATGGACTTTGAGGGCAGGTCCTGAAGGCAAGTATGAAATATTTTATTCACTGCCTCACTGCCAGCTCCATCCCTTCTCCCACTGTCATCAGATCACATGACATGTCCTAGGGTTCCCAGGTGGTTGGCCTTTGGGCAGGCCAGTGCCCTGAGAAGATGTACAGTGTAGGCTTGCCAGATTCAGCAAATAAAAATACAAAGCATCCAGTTAAATTTGAATTTCAGATAAGCAACAAACAATTTTTAACATAAGTATGCTCCACTAGGGAAAATTATTTGTCATTGTGACTTATTTTATACAAAAATTTTATTTATTTCTTTTATCTGGGCATACAAACTGTATTTTATCTGGTAACTATAGTCCAGTGGAATTAATAAAGAATGAACCTTACATTCTACAAGGACAGCAAGTCAACATAGATGTACAGATTATAAGGTGAGTCTGATGTGAGTTTTGTTTTAATTTTTTAAGTAGGGAAGAAAAAAAAAGAATGTATTTGTGTTTGTAAGTTGATTCTTTGTTGAGTTATTTCTTACCTCTTAATTTCTACACCCCATTCTCCACCAACATAGCAGTGCTTATTTACTCTTTAGTATAAGCTAGACTGATATATCTTCCCTTCAGGCAAGATGATTAGATTAAATGATAATAATGTGCTTGATGGTGTTTAATGCACATATTGTTTATTGAGGGCCAACTGTACATCAGGTACCATTTCAAGAATGAATAAGATACAGTCCATGCCCTGGAGGATTAAGAAATAAGAACATAAAGTGCTATCCCATGTAGGTAAACACAGAGGATTGGGGGTAGGGGATTTTAGAGAAGTGAGCTTTTATTTATCCTGGGAAAGTGGTGGGAGTCAACGAAGCCCTCAGCTCATGGGATCCAAGGAAGAGTGGCTCCAACCAAGGTGGCAGAGGAGGAAGTCCCAGGGTGACAGATGTGTCTACGCCTGAAAAGTGGCCCATCCTGATCCTCCACCCTGGAAGACTGGAGGAAAACAGGGAATAGATAAAACTGAAAGTATGATGGGACTTCGGAAAACCTTGAAGCTGTTAGAAGGTGACAGCTGCAAAGAAAAAAAAGTAAAAGACTAAATTATTTACATAAAAATTTAAAAATTAAAATTAAAACAAAGCACTTCAAGGGAGAAAACATCTGGGAAAGGCAAGATGCAAGTGTGAGGTAGCCTAAAATGGTTTGATTTTGAGAAACTGGTGGTATCTAAAAAAGGAGACTCCATTTAGACCTAAAATTCCAAGAATGTTCTCTGAATGGCACAGAGGAGAAGGAAGTATCAGAGGCTCCACTGGACTGCAGGTTACAATATTTGCATCCTCATAATAATGGAAACACTGCTGATTGATTTTCAATTTTCAGAATCGTCTTACAGACAAGTCAAAGAAGAATAAACTATGATTATACCACAAAAGGTAAGCATGATTAATTTTTTAAAAATATATAAGTAAAGGTAGACAGGTGGAAGAGGGAAGAAGCAGGAAGGAAGATGGAGATAATGTTGGGTTACTACATTTCTCACTTTAGAAAGTGGAGAGTCAGTAGATGCTGTTGATAGAACAGGAACTAAAGGTTTGGGTGTGTAGTAACATTGCAGAGGAGAGAGCAGTGAGCATAGAGATAAAACTCTACTAAGAGTGAGAGGGAGGAGAAAAGATAAGACCAGTATGTACGTAAGCTATACCCTGAAAGGGCGATGGGGATAACGCCTAAGATGATAAAGTATGAAATAATGATATGGCAAATTAATTTGCAAACATGGAGATAAATGCCAGAAAACTAAAAATAGAAACTAAGAGTGATTCTCTTTGGGGAATGGGACTGGTACGGGGGTAGGCTAAGGTGGGGAAATCTGGCTTTTCTTTTTTTAAGTTTTTGGTACTATTGAACTATGTGCATGAATACATTGATTAAGCATTTAAAACTTTTTAAAAATAGAAAGAAAGGAAAAAAAAGAAGACTTCACCAAGATAGTACCCTTCAAGAATAACAGGAGTTCTTCTGGCAGAAAGGGAAGGAGAATATTCTACAGAATAGGTAACTGTATGAGCAAAGGCACCATGGTCTGAAAGTGAAAGATACACCTTGGGAATGTCATATTCTCACTGTGGCAAGTGTATCAGGTGCATGGAGAGGGAGTAGCAGAAGGTAAGGATGAAAATGAGCTGGGACTACCAAAAGAAGCTTCTGAGTAATGCTAAAGAGTTTGGACATGTTCCCTCCTTGAGGACAGGAACCATATCATTTTTATTCCCTTGCATCCAGTACAGAGCCCAGGAAATAGTAGCTGCTCCACAAATGTTTCCCAAATGAATAAACAAAAAATATTTTGTGGCCAATGGGGAACCATCAATATTTTTAAGCAGAGTGGGAGCATTACTTATTTTTGGAAGATAATTTTGTACTGTAAAAGATAAATTGATATGGGAGAAATCAGAAGGAGGGGATGAATTAGGAGGCTGCAGTAGTCCATGTGAGAGAAGTTCAGGCTAGTGACAATGGGAATGGGGATTGGGAGAACTTTTAGGGAGATATTTCCAAAGCAGAATTAGATGGGAAGGATAATGAGGAGGAATGAGTTCAAAATGGCCCTGAGATTTCTAGCTGGAAAAACCAGGTGGATGATGGAAACATGAATTGAGAAAGAAAAATAAGGAAAAGGAATAGGTTGCATAAGCAAGATAAATGCAATTCTCTATATATTGAGTTTCAAGGCCCTGAGGAAAGTGTTTTTTAAAACTGTGGCTCTTGAACCATTTGTGGCCTATGAAATCAATGTGATGAGTTGAGACATATTTTTTAATGAAATGGAATATGGTAAGTTTTGAAATGTATCACATGTGGTAAGGCAAAGCTTTGTTTCATAGAACTTTTATTTCCATTGCATATATATGTATGTAACTAAAGTAAAATATATTTTTTACTATGGGTCAAAAAATGTTTGACAGATTTTGCCCTCAGTTACTCAGGTAGAGCAATAATGTGTAGAATGGCTTGAACCTGCTTGTGTGCACCTCTTTCCAAAATTGTATTCAGTTATTTCATGTGGTTAACTTGAAATTGGAAGTGGGGGATTTCTTTATGCCACTGAAAGTAGAAAATAATACAAATACTACACCCTCCTCCACTCCCAACCCTGCAGGGAGCTGGCACACCTCCAGGTGGAACCATCCCGCAGGTAGGTAGTTATGCACGTCTGAACCTCAGTATATAGACCTGGCAGAAGTAGCCTGTTTGGAAGTGAAAGGGCTGAGAGCACATGAGATTGGCCAAGGGGAGCTTGCAGAGAGAGTAGAGGTCAGAAGATAGAACTCTAAAGAAAACCCCATTCATGAAGGTAGGAGAAAAAGGAGCTAGTGAATGAAATTGTGAATGACTGGTCAAAGTGAGGAAGGAAAAGAGGAGAGAAGCTCTACAGAAGACAAGAAAGAAAAGGATTTTTAAAAGGAAGGAATGATCAACAATGTTGATCAAATAGGATGGAAGAGGCCCAAAGAAAGGGCTATGGAGCTCAGCAACAAGGAGGGCGTTGGTCAGGCTTAAAATCAATTTTAGTATAATGGAGTGGTAAAAGCAGGGAATCAGATAAGGAATAAAAGTGAGGGAAAGAAGACAGGAAGTGAAGAGTACTCTCAAGATATTTTATGAAGAAATGAAAAGAGATATGGTCATAGCTTGCATAAGAAGGAATAATGAGAGTGAAAATCTGGGGGATGGTAACAGGATCAGACTTGGGATATTTGAAGCGTTGTGAGCTCCACCTAGGCCAGTGAGGTTGGAATTTGCCTGTGTTACTCATGGGGTTATTGCATGTGGTGCTGTGCTTTTCCCATAATGTTTGCTAGTCTAGGAACAAGAACAGAGAGGAGGATTATCTGGGCTTGGGAACTGGGAGAATGGACTGGCCAGAGGCAAAGAAAACGAGCAAACTGATGGTGATTTGAAAAGATAGAACTTGTGTCTGGTTAAGATATAAAACATTCATGGTGTTAAAAATTTAAATCTAAGATAGAAAAGTCAAAATAGAAAGTGGACGTTCCCTCATAATCCCAACTCCATCAGTAATGATTCAACAATTTGATATATATCTTCCAGACATTTTTCTAGACATATGTAGTGATTAAAAGGGCAGAGTCAGACAAATCTAGGTTTGAATCCAAAGGCACTCCCCTCTCCTCTCAAAGGCACTGGGCAATTATGTAGTCTTTTTTTTTTTTTTAGATGATACAGTTTAATAATTTTGATGATATTTACCATGTCCTGTGTCTATTACTGTAAGGTAATGAAAAACCTTCCCCATGACCACCAAACAACCCATTAGATCTTGACTGTTCCCTTCTCCCCAGCCCCCCAGGGCCCGTGAAACCCCCTTCTCCCAACCCATGGAATGTCAAGATTCACAGTTACATGCCCTGGGGATTTGAACCAGCCCTTCCTAATCCACCCACCCCCCAGTGCTGCACCACCAAACCCAGGAACAGCAACACTCATCTGCCCCATCCCCCAACATGCAACCACACTCTATCCCTTTATCATAGATTATGTCCATATGGGTGATGGCTCAAAGCCTGCTCTTCTCTTACTCTCCTTTGTTAACCTATCTTTCAGACAATGGTTCTCAGAGACTGCTCACTTTCCTCAGTTCAGATCAGTGAGGTCATATACTGTTCATCCTTCAGTGCCTGGCTTGCTTCACTCAACATAAGGTCTTCAAGATTCATCCACGTTATTCCATGTGTTAGCACTTTGTTCCTTCTTACAGCTGAGTAATATTCCATTGTATGTATGTACCACATTTTGCTTATCCATTCGTCTGTTGATGGGCACTGGGGCTGATTCCAACTTTTGGCAATGGTGAACAATGCCAAAACATTGGTGTGCATATATCTGTTTGTATTTTTGTTTTCAGTTCTTCTGGGTATATACCCAGCAGTGGAATTGCTGGATCATATGGAAGATCTATTGCTAGTTTTCTGAGGAACCGCCAAACTGTCCTCCACAGTGGCTGGACCGTACCGCAGTCCCACCAGCAGTGGATGAGAGTTCCTATTCCTCCACATCCTCTCCAACATTTAGTGTCTCCTGTTTTTTTAATAGCTGCCATTCTGATGGGTGTAAGATGGTATCTCATTGTAGTTTTGATTTGCATTTCCCTGATAGCAAGTGATGTTGAGCATTTTTTCATGTGCTTTTTAGCCATTTGTATTTCTTCCTTGGAGAAGTGTCTTTTCAGGTCACTTGCCCATTTTTTATATGGGTTGTTTGTCCTTTTATTTTCGAGGTGAAGGATTTCTTTATATATGCAGGATATTAGGCTCCTATCAGATATATGGTTGCCGAATATTTTTTCCCATTGGGTAGGTTGCCTTTTTATTTTCTTAATAACATCCTTAGAGGTGCAGAAGTTTTTAATTTTGAGGAGATCCCATTTATCAATTTTTTCTCTTGCTGCTCGTGCTTTGGCTGTGAAGTTCATGAAACCATTTCCTATTACAAGGTCCTGTAGATGCTTCCCTACATTATCTTCCAAGGTTTTTATGGTTTTGGTTCTTATATTTAGATCTTTGATCCATCTTGAGTTGATTTTTGTATAAGGTGTGAGATGGTATTCTTCACTCATTCTTTTGGATATGGATATCCAGTTCTCCAAGCACCACTTGTTAAAGAGGCCACTCTCTCCCAACTGAGTGGGTTTCATGGCCTTGTCAAATATCAGATGACTGTATATGCGAGGATCTATATCAGAACTCTCATTCCGGTTCCATTGGTCAGTAGGTCTATCCTTGTGCCAATACCACACAGTTTTGATCACTGTAGCTTTGTAGTATGTTTTAAAGTCAGGTAATGTGATACCTCCAACTTCATTTTTCTTTTTCAATATATCTTTGGCAATTCGGGGCCTCTTGCCTCTCCAAATATATTTTGTGGTTAGTTTTTCCAGTTCCTTAAAAAATATATTGTTGACTTTTATTGGGATTGCATTAAATCTGTAGATTAGTTTGGGTAGGATAGACATCTTGATGATGTTTAGTCTTCCCATCCATGAACAGGGAATATTTTTCCATTTATTTAAGTCTTCTTTGATTTCCTTTAACAGTGTTGTGTAGTTTTCGGTATATAAGTCCTTTACATCTTTAGTTAAATTTATTCCTAGGTATTTGATTCTTTTGTTTACTATTGTAAATGGTATTTTTTTCCTGATTTCCTCCTCAGTTTGCTGGTTATTGGTGTACAGAAATGCTACTGATTTTTGAGCATTGATCTTATAGCCTGCAACATTACTGAACTCCTTTATAAGTTCTAGAAGCCTTGTTGTCGATTTCTCAGGGCTTTCTATGTATAGGATCATGTCATCTGCAAATAATGAAATTTTTACTTCTTCTTTTCCAATCTGGATGCCTTTTATGTCCTTTTCTTGTCTCAGTGCTCGTGCAATTTATGTAGTCTTTTTAACACCTCAGTTTCCTAATCTGTGAAATGAAAATAATGATAGCACTTGCATTATAGAGACCTAGTGAGGATTAAAAGAGATAATGCATGTAAAGTGCTTAGAACAATGTCTGACAAGCAGAGGAAACATTTAATAAATATTAGCTATTAGCCTAGATGTATCTGCATATATATAGACACACGTGTGAGAGGTAGAGAGGGGAGAAATGGGGTTGAGAGAAAGGAAGAGAGAGAAGGATTTGAGAACTGAAAAGAGGAAGATGTAAAGGTACTGGTGGCTTGAGTGGCCTGCAGTAGTAGGCAGAGTAACAAAAGTGGAGAGAGAAAGTATTGTCATCAGAGAATGGAATTTGAAATCTAAAACTTCAGAAGTAAAGCACTTTTAGAGGATTACAGGTCCAGGATGGCCATACCTACAAATTTCTGAAATGGAAAGAAGGTAAAGAATTTTTTATTCCATATTATTATCCAATTCCAAAATACATTATCCAATGCCAGGCTTTGCCTTCATTTCTCATTAGCAGTACTTAGTGCCATTTGTGGGTTTAGTTTACCTAGAGACCCTGGGACCTTGGATGTCACAGTTGACTTGTTTGAATGCATTCAGTAACAGTACTCTATAATCTGTCTTGCCAAACCAGTCTCCAGGACACTTTCCTCTGACCAAGTCATTGACGACAACCACCCACTGCACCACTGCTGACTTCAATTAAGATGGAAGAGGTAGCGTGCTAAGTCCAAGACCCCAAGGTTTATATCAGTGGCCCCCTCATTCACAGTCACCCAGCTCCTTAATCTAGTTACTAAGTTATTAGATTCTACATCCCCAATGTCATTCATTTCTTTCTTCCCGTTCCTAGTGTTACCATGATAATCAAGGTTCTCAAAAGCTCTACCATTGACAATTACAAAATATTTCTTTTGTTCACACAAGTCATACATACTCAATATAGGAAAAATACTGGAAAATAGAGTTGAATGCCGGAAGAAAATTTGAATAATCTATAATTCCAACATCCAAAGATAACCTCTGTTACCATTTCAGTGTATATCCTTTTAATTTTTTCTCCACTTAAACAAATACATAAACACCAAAACTATGGATCATTTTTATAAGATTCTATTTTCATTTAACAATATAATACTAAAATTTACTAAACCAGTAAATCCACATTTATAGCACCAGTGCAAAGGCTATATAATATTTATCCCATCTTATTAGGTATTTGGGTTGTTTGTAATTTTTTATTTTTTAAAGGAGTGCAGTGAATATCCTTGCAGTTAAATCTTTGTGTGTGCTTTTAATTATTTCTTTGTGATAAAATCTAGAAATGGATTTTCTGGGTCAGAGTATGTGCATTTTTATTGCCTTCTAATTCTTCTCCATCCTTCACCAGTGACCTTCACCCCAGAATACATATTATGAGCTGTGGCAAACTTACTTCTCTAAAAGTGGTTGACTTGTAATTATTTTACTTCCCCATTCAGAAACTGTTGATGTTTGCCTTTGTGCACAGGCAGAAATAAAGCCCAGACACACTGCCATCCTGGACCTCCAGAATCTGGCCTCAACCCCCTTTTCATTTAGGTTTCAGGTGTTCAACTAACTTTATATTCAGCCATTCTGAATTCTATGTTGTGGCATCTACTTTGCTTGTTGAATTCTCACTTTATTAGTCCAGGTCATTGCAGGAAGCATAGGGCAGCCTCAAACAGTATTATCTGATGAGTGCTTAATAAAGGGACTATTAACAAAAGTGAGAGCAGAAACATAAGGAACCCAATAAGGCATAGTGCAGAACCACTGGCAGATGACAATCAGGAGCTTATACTACCCATGGACCTGAAGGAACAAGGGGGGAAAGCAATGACTGGGATCCGGAGACTGTAACTCTGTGGAGAGGGTGTGACCTTTCCAGTAAAACCATTGCAACCAGTCAGGATGGAAGCCAAGGGACCAACTATTCCAACTCCACTCTCTATCAACCCTCCAATCTCTTGCTGGAGATTGACCAAATCCATCTGGAAGCCAGAGGGCATTGGAATCCATGGGTCACACCTAAGCAGATCAGCTTTCCTGGGTTGAGAAGAGTGGAGTGTGGATCTGCAGGTACAATAGAAGATATCCAGCATTTAAGATTCCTAAATCCTAGGTCATAAAGTGCTTCTTTAGTGCCTCTTTTAGGGCATTTAGCATAATCACAATTAGTTTTGCAGTAGCTTATCTCCCCATTAGATTAATAACTCCTTAGAGATATGTTGTTGTTGTTGTTTTCAAATGTGTGATCAAACCCTCAGGAAATATTTGTTGTGAATTTATCCTCCAAATGGACCCTCAAGGCAGTTGAACTAGGGGCAACTCACAGGAGATGCTAGAATAGATGAAATGAGCCATGGGACCAAGAGCTGCTGGGTGGAAGGAGTTCTAGAAAACAAGAGCCCTTTTATAGACCCCATCCAAGAGTCAGCATGTATGGGAGCTACACACCCACATTCAGGTTGTGCTGAGAGAAAGAAAGAAGGAGAAAGGTAGGGAAGTAGGAAGAAAGCAGTTTAGAATAGTATTATTAAAGAGATGTGAGCTGCTTAGAGCAATGCAGCCAAAAGGTAAGACAAGGAGAAAGCCCCTAAAGAGTTCTGTTTCTGTGGGTTTTTTAAAAGCATTTACCCTGTAAAGGTGCTTTATAAACGATTTTAGCTAATCTGAGTAATAGCCCTATGAGAAAGAGCTTAAAACTTCATTTTCTTGGTGAGAAAATAGAGGCTCGGCAAAGTTAAGGAACCTGCCTAATATCTCACAGCTGGTTCTGCATGTGGTGGCTACTAAACAGCCTGTCTCCTTCACAGTGTTATGTGGGCTGGCAAACATTGGATATTTGTTTTTTGTTTGTTTGCTTTAATTTTCACTTTTTCTGATATTTGGCAGAATCTGCTAAGGACCACACTTGAACTAAAGGAGCAGACGGGAATTGCTGAAGAGTTTCAGTGCTCTACAGAGAACCAGTCTCCAGCCCACCAGGCACCTAGTAATACTGAAGTTGATTCTCAGGCTTTAATGAGGAAGGAGGAGTCAGTTTCCATGGTTAACACAACAAGACTCCCAACGACTGAGAGTGCCTGTCGACACAGAGCCCCTGGGATTGCAAACAAGACAGTAAGTATTTTTATATTACTTCTGGCTTCGGGTATTTCCTATAGTCACTAGAGATCATTGATATTTATTAGAACTTCTATTTACTGTTTTGTAAATTAACCGAGACATTTCTACTGGAAAGACAGAAATTCAAGAATACTAAACCAAATTTACAAGGATGCAAGTGAAGGAAAGTTTGCCAAATTTCAGTAGTCAGCGGTAGGCTAGGGGATTGTGTATGTTTTTTGCAAATAAACTTTTCAGTTTTAAAAAAGCCTCTAATTAATCGTCTCATTAAACAAGTTTATTGAGCTATAGTTCACATACCATAAAATTGACCCATTTGAGTTACAATTCAGTGGCTTTTAGTTATATATTCACAGTTGTGCAACCATCACCACACATCTAATTTTAGAATATTTCATCATCCCTAAAAGAAATCCTGTCCTCATTAGTAGTCACTCCTGAACCCCACCAGCATCCTAGCCCTAAGCATCCACTACTCAATCTTCTGTGCCTATAGATTTCCTTCTGTACATTTCACATAAATGAAATTATATAATATAGGGTATTTTGTGACCAGTTTCTTTTGATTACCATATTTTTAAGGTTCATCCATGTTTAGCATGCATCAGTACTTCTTTCTTTTTATTGCTAAATGCTATTGCATTTCATGGATATACCACATTTTATTTATCCTTTCATCACTTGATGGACATTTATAGTCCAGGGGAGTAAGATCATAATAATGTGAGTTCAGCCCTAAGTAACTTAATTAATATACAATGCCCCAAGTGCCTTGATGGTGGTGATTCTCTGGAGGTAGAGAGAAAGGACCATTCACCAAAACTGGGACATAAAAGGAAGTTTTCTCTGAAAGTGAGATCTAAGCTGGGTCCTGAAGCTTTGCTAAGAGGATGTGGATCATCTCAAACCCTAGCACAGCACTGTAACGTCCAGGAAGCACATTCTATGAAATGCAAGTAGTCCTAACTTTAACGTATAGAGCAGACTATTTTTTGTAAAGGGCTAGAGAGTAAATATTTTAGGCTTTCCGGGCCAAGAGGCAAAATCGAGGCCCTTATATAGGAACTTATATGTAGGAAGAGAGAAAAACTTCTGCTCCGTCTTGTGGGATTTGCTTAGGGTGGGTCGTCCTTGGGGACGGACGGCAGGCAGCTTCGGCCCTGCAAACAGATCTTCGCTCAAGATATTCTCAGAACGAAGAGCAGCCGATCCTGGGAGTAGAGGCCTGGCCGGATGGTCAGTATCACTCTCTGCCCCAGCGCCACCCTGATTCCAGAGCGTCCCTCTCTCCTCTCGGAGCGCCCGACCCAAGTGGGCAGCTGGCCAAAGGGGAGGCGACTCGCCCAGTCACTGACTCCGGGACTGAGATTCCACAGATCGTTGACCGGCAGTTGCCAGCCGCGGCGTCCCCAGGGCCCTGGACAACTGCGAGGCGCAGGCGCCGTTCTGGAAGACTAGCGCTGGGTGCGGAGTGGGCAGCAGGGGCGGAAGGGAACGTCTGGACTTGGTCCCCTCGACTCACAGTGATAGCTCACTGGAATGGTGTCCGCGGGCATATCAAAACAGAGGGCAAGTCAGATTTGGTTGATGGGCATTTTTTGGCCAGCCTCAGTTGTCTACAAGTCATCTGTGGATCTTGTTAAAATGCAGATTCTGTTTCATAGGTGTGGGGGGTGAGGAAAGAAGGTCTGAGATTCTGCATTTGTAGTAAATCCCTACAGTGGCTCCTAGTTCCTCTTAGAACGCTTTGCGTAATGGTATAGCTCTGGCTGTAAGGTAGGGGATACACTGACAGGGAAAAAGATTGGAAAACTGAAGTAAAGTAAAGGTAGTAAGGAGGCAGCAGTTGTTCTCATCCCCTGGGGACTAAATGAGAATCACCTGTGGATTAAAAAACTACAGCTGCCTGGGTCTCAGCCCTGACAACGTGAATCGGTATCTGTGTGTGTACAGGACAAAGGTTATGCCTATTTGCATGAAATAGGTGCTCAGTGTTTGTGTTAGGTAACAGAAAAGATGGCACAGGTTGCATTTATTTGTTTTAGTAGAAAACCCTAACACTGGAGTAGTTGATCTATGATAAAATGATAAATAAAAAGTGTTTCTAATCTGCAGGTTTCACTAAAAATCAAACCATTTTTAGAACAGGTGCCTGGCAGCCTCTTTGCTTGCCTTTCACACAAACCTTTATGCAGGTTTACACTTATACCAACCATCTGTTCCTCATTTGAGTTCATACTAAGGAGATTCCACTGGATGAGTTGCAATTCACATAGAAGTGTTCAATGGACAACTAAATTTGTTTGCAGAGAAATTGACAAGCTGATCCTAAAAATTCACATGAAAATGTAAGGAAATTGAGAGCCCAGGAATAAGCCCCCACATTTATGTTGGTATGATTTTCAACAAGGATACCAAGACACTATAGCACAGACTGTAGAGCTCCACCCCCAGGGGTCTGATTCAGTGGGTCTGGGGTGGGGCTAACAAGTTCCAGGTGCCGCTGCTACTGGGCCATACTCAGTATGGTTTACTCTAGCTCCATCTTGAGATGGCAACTTAAATGTTGAGATCAGAGAAACATTCCAATGATCCCATCTAAAGTGGCTCTCTCCTACTTTTTCCTTCTATCTCAGTCTCTGTATTAGTCAGGGTTTTCTAGGTAAACAGAACCAACAGGAGATATCTGTAAATAGTATGAGATTTTATAAGATTGCTCATACGACTGTGGGGTGCATAAGTCTAAATTCCATAGGGCAGGCTGACAGCCAGGAACTCGGATGAAGGCCCTTTATGAAGTCCCCAGGAGGAGCAGGCTGGCTGAGTTAGAGATGAACATTCTCTTCTGACTGCTGACAACGATCACTTCTTCTAAAGCCTTCAACTGATTGTATGAGAAGTCCCTCATTGCTGAAGGCAATCTCCTCAGTTGATTGAAGATGTAATCAGTCATAGATGCAATCAACTTACTAATGATTTAAGCCCATGAAATGCCCTCCCAATAACATTTAGGCCAGTACTTGCTTGACGAAACTATTGGTCACCACTACCTGGCCAAGCTGACACATGAGCCTAACCATCACAGTTCCTTGTTTGTTGCTATTTACAGTTCTCAAACTTTTTGGTTTCAGACACCCTTTACACTCTTAAAAATTATTGAGAACCCAGATAACTTTTATTTATGTGGGTTATATCTTTCGATATTTACCCTGTTTAAAATTAAAACTGAGAAAAAAATAAAAATGTTTATTCATTTGTTTACAAACACCATTAGTAAACCCATTACAAAAAAATTATGACAACTATACTTTCGGAAAAAAAAAAAATAACGTGAGAAGAATAGCATTGTTTTGCTTTCCGACCCCCCAACCACAAATCTCTTTAGTGCCTGGCTTAATACAAGATAGTTATATTCAGTTTATTTTTCTGGTTAAAGTATATGAAGAAAAGCTGGCCTCACACATATAAAAAGTTGGAAAAGAAGAGTATTTTAATAGTCTTTTTGAATAATTGGGAATATTCTTCCTTGTTATTATACCAAAACTGGACACATATATTAAGGATTAGTTGCAGTTTAGAATCTGAAATAATATTGATGTACTTTTCAAACTCTGTTTCATTAAAGTCTATTGGCCTGTCTTGAAAGGATCTCTTTAGCCTTGCATGATTTTGTAACATCATACATTTGTCATACAGAAAATATTGGTTCACCGACATGCAGATTTTCCAAATGTTAACACTTTCCATTATATAATATTTAAAACTTGCCTTTATTAAAGCATGTATTCAGGGTAAAGATTTTATAATAATAATCCTTACTGCTTTTTCTTTTTTTTTTTCTTCTTCTTCTTCTTACTGCTTCTTTAAGGATGTTTTTGTGAAACTGGTATTTTAGTTGTTTTTGGCTGTGAGGGTGTAGCATTGTGCAATACCATGACTACTAGTCCAGTTTGGTGTCACTGCCTTGCTTTGTGCTAAGGCACCAACAGTTTTCCCCACCATTGCCTTTGCACCATCAGAAATTGTCAACACAGTGAACAAGGGCAATAATATATTAATATTTATAATGAAAGGTTCTCAAGGGTCCCCTAGGAGTCTGTAGACTGTGGTTTGAGAACTGCTGGTTTATAGCATGACGTTAATAACAATATGAAACTACTTTATTTGTATGTTTCCATCTTGTCCCTCTTGCCTACTGGTGTAGCAATAGTATGTAATTTCCATGGAGCACCTGCTCTGTATCCAGTATAAACTTTACATATGGATTGTCATTTTATCCCCACAACCACCCTTAGAGATGATACTCATTCTACCGGTAAGAGAGTTAAGGCATAGGATTACACATCTTACTCAAGGTCATACTGCTAGCACTTTGGAGTAGCAATAGAAAACCCTAAGAAGTGCTTTGAGGCCAGATACCAGAAGGCCTTAAATGCCAGCCCATGTGTTTAAGTTATAATCCTGTAGACAGTGGGCAACCGTCAATAAAACAAAAAAATTAATAGTTTTTGTAGGGGGACTTGCAGGTACTAACCACAGTAGCTAAGATCCAAATATATCCTTAGCAGAGAGGACACATTAGGCAATCCTGGAGGCAAATTTAAAAGGCAAGAGAGAAAGTCAATGATAGAGAAATATATAGAATTATTTGCTAGGGATAAAGGGTTGTTGAAAATTTCCTAAGTGACTTATCTCTCTGGCAGTTGCTTTCTGCCATGGAATTGACCAAAATGGCAGACATGACAAAGCTCCACCAGGCTGTGGCCACGGGGGACTACAATTTAGTGAAAAAAATTTTAAAGAAAGGACTCTGTGATCCAAACTACAAGGATGTGGACTGGAATGACCGAACCCCACTTCACTGGGCTGCAATCAAAGGTGAGTGGCAAGGCCTGGGTACACTCCATCCCTTTGAGTATACCATTCATGAGGTGATTAGTCAGTAGTCTGTGTGAGGTAGTGGAAGGACTATGTCTTTGGAGCCAGATGGGCCTGTGTTCCAATCCTGGCACTATCACGTACTAGCTGTAGCACCTTAAGCATGTTATTTAACCTTTCTGGGCCTTAGTTTATTCATCTATAAAATGGGGGCAATACTACTACTTTGGAGTTTTGTGATGAGGATCCAGTAAGATAACTGTACAGTGCCTAGCATGTAGTCTGCTTTCAGTATATGTTACTCCTCTGCCCCCTCATCCACCAATAGGAATGGAGCATCATTTAGTAGGACAGGGATTTGTCTAGCCCATCACTGTATTCCCTCTGTCTAACCATGGCTTAACTGTAGAATTGGAGGAGGATAGTGGCAAAAACTCAGCTACTGGGATTATTAAGGGCTTAGTCAATAGAACACCATTGAAGGATGTCGTGTAAGAAAATGCTATAGTCAAACTTGAATTTAAAACTTTGTTTGGACTCCTGTGTAGAGAATGGATTGGATTAGCTGCAGATAAATCAGGCAGGAGATTTATTTTTTTTGCAGAACTCTAAGTACAAAATGATGTTGCTTATACTAAAACACCTTTTAGTGCACATTTTCTATGTGCTGTGCACTGTGCTATGTGCTTTATGTCTATGATTTCATTTGAACTTCACAAGAATTCAGTGAGGCATGTGACAATATCCTTAATTTACAAATGAGGAAATTGAGGCTCAGACGTTTGTTTATTGTCCAAAGTGCCACAGCTGGTAAGTGATATTGTCGGGATATGAGCCCACATCTATCTGACTGGGAAGCCTGTGTTATAATGTTAAATGGGACTTAAGATATTTGTTTTTGAAATTAGCACAGAGTGAGCCTTAACAATGATAGAGGAAGCACATGTAGTATGACTCAGAAGAGAAAGCAAGACTCCTGAGTGGGGCCTGAGGGAAGGGACAGGTCAGGGAGTGCCCAGGAAGGAGCACAGGGAAGGTGGGGAGGTCCTCCAACCCAGTAGAGGCAAGGCTCACAGGTGAGGGTGGGGTGGGGGACACCGAGTGACTGGTAAGGAGGGAAGAGGTGGAAGAGAGAAGGAAACTGGAGCAGCCTCAGAAGGAAATCTCTTCCCCTCCTTTGTGCAATCTAGGCTGGCCCTGGCTTCAGGACAGCAGAGACATTTTTCATCTTAATCTCATCCTGTTTCTTCTTGGTACATCTAAGGACAAATGGAGGTGATGCACCTCCTGATAGAATACGGAGCCAGGCCCTGCCTGGTAACTGATGTGGGCTGGACTCCAGCTCATTTTGCAGCTGAGTCGGGCCATCTGAATGTGCTCAAAGCTCTCCATGGGCTGCAAGCTGCCATTGATGCCCCCGACTTCTTCGGAGACACGCCAAAGAGGATTGCCCAGATCTATGGGCAGAAAGCCTGTGTGGCATTCCTGGAGAAGTAAGTAAGTTCATTTCTTTCCAGCCACAGTCAGGGCAGAGAAACACGAGCCTGTGACCAAGGTCTTTGCTGTCACAGTGGTCTCAGGTCAGGGGCTGTGAAAATGAAATGAGGAAATGCAGCCAGTTGACTTTGGTTTGCGTTATCTTCATTAATTTTTAGTGAAATGAATAATTTTGTGGGAAACTGTATCGACCCATTGTTTTAGATTACACAAAACTTACCTCAAATACGGGCGTTTGGACACCAGGTTCGAGAATGGGACATGGCCCAAGATTAATGGGCTCTTTTCAGATTCCTGAAAGGTATTCCAACTTTAAAATAAGACAGGTGAATTAAGCTACCATCAGTAAAGATCCTTCCATCTTTTAAAAACATTTATTTGCCTATGAACCCCCCCACACACACATATGCATACACACACGTTTGTAAACATAAAAGCGCCAAAGATGAAAGATTCCTAACACACATTAATTTATGCATTCATTCAGACATTCCAACAAAATTAAACACCAGTTATGCACATAATAGTCACAGCACTAGGGGGGTGGAAATAAAATCTAGGAGTTTATAATCTGGTTGGGTCCATAGTAATCCATAGAAGAAAGAGTAAAGTAGCAGAATGAGAGCAGCATTTGTTGGAAACCAAAATGATTTACACAGACAAATAGATAACAAATCATAGAGACTGGATATTGGGGGGTGACAGTGAAATGCCCCCTAAGAACTTGGAAATAAAGTTAACATCAGAAAGTTAAACTATTAAAAATCTTTGCTTATGAAGAGATTAGTTATCTGTAGAAGTAACTCAAGAGATCCTATCTTGAAGGTGACGTCTCACATTAGAAATATCCAAAATCACAATAAAGGTTATTTTGGTAGCAGAGAGGCAGAACCTTGAGTCCTGACTGGCAGACCCTCTCCTCTCCCCAATCCCTGCTATCACCCCCTAAACTCAATTGCCCTCACCTACTCTGGACCTCAGCATCAGCAGACATTTTTCTCTTAACTCTTAAACTCTAACATAACACTATGTGACTATAGCTCCTTTTCTTCATTGTGTAAGTCCTGGACCATTACACAGGTCTTTGAATGCATCAAACTTCTCCTCACTGATTTCTTCTTTCTTTCCCAACCTATCACCTGCCAGAAGGTTTCACTATTTTCCCTTCCCATCTGGACACCATGATATGCAGCTTCTTCTATTCTCTTCCTACTATTCTTAACTTTCCAGCCCTTTATCCTTCCATAGCATATACCCTAAAGCTCCAAACCTTGCACCAATCTTCTGTTTTCTCCATTCTTCCTGCTAGAGAAAATCCCACAAATAGGTAGATTGGTACCCCCAGAATTTCTAAGATTTCCAGCTTTAGTTGAACCTTCAGAAAAGTTGGGCTCTCTCTTCCCCTCTCACTCCCTCATTGACAACTTCAAATTCTTATCACACCTCAGCGCTGCCTCTCAGAGAGCATGCCTTCCACTTTAGAGAGAAAACTCAAGCCATTGGGTACACATTTTCCAATCTCCTACTACATGGGCAGATTTTATATGCAAATATATCTGTTATCTGTTGCATTCCTATCCATCCTCCTGTGACAAGGGTATTCCTTCTACATCGACCCTTGATCCCATCCTTTAGTTCTCCTACAAGACCATCTTTCCTTTACTTTTTATTGCATCTTTCTGTCTCCTGTGTTTTCAGTTATTTCTATTCCTACCCTGTGCTTCTCTTTGGACTATGGACGTGTTCAAATTGTTTTGATTAAACATCAAAAAAGTACCCTGAGGCCCCTCTAGCTTCAGCTGTGTCTTTCTCCTTCCCGACACATCTAGGATACTTGAGAGTTAAGCTACATACTTGTTTTTTCTTCCTCAGCAACCAACATTGCACTGAATCAAATCTCACTCAAGTTAGCAGTGAACTCCTGGTTCCTTAATCAAGGTCTGTTTCTCAATCACATTTCTCTTCCACTTTATTTGGCACTTGACATTCCTGAAACTCCTCTCCCTTGCTTTCTCTGGTGCTACTCTCTTCAAGTCTCCTTCTCTCTCTTTAACCATTTCTTCTCATTTTTCTAAACTTCTATTCTTGGCTCTCTTCTACTGACTTTCTCAGAGTAATCTCATCCTTTCCTTTCTGACCAGTGGGTGGATGAGCATGATAGGCAGCCTCAGCATAAAAGGAGTGGAGGAGGAGTGGTTCTCCAGATAGTGGGGAGTGCTATTTCCAGGAAAAGTGGAGAGGTGGTGCTGAGCAGACAAAAACAACAAAGGTCAACCACATCATCCGTGAATCATTTCTGCTCATCAGCATCTCCCAGGAACTTCCCTTTTGACAGAGAATTTAGAGAAAGAATTTTGGATTGAGGGGAAATTAATCTGGACTTTGAAAGCTAGCCAAGACCTGGCTAATGGAGGAGAGAGGAAGGTTGTTGGATTTGGGCAGAAGGCACCCCGTTGAAAATGTGCATAGCTTGTATGTAAGCACACTGAGGTGGAAGGTTGGTGGATGGATAAGAATGGCCTGCTCGAGTAGAGCATTCATGCTGGGGAAAGGTAGAGGGTAAGGTTGGGTGGGTAGGTGACCACAGTCCGCTGTGCAAGCAGATGAGCATGTATTCATCAGGGGATTCACAAGATGAAGTAGAAGCTTTAGCAGAGATACTCATATGGTGAAGGAGGTGGCAACAGTGGTGCACTACAGGTGGATTGGAGGCATTTAGAATATAGGCAAGGAGATCACTTACAGCTTTTTAAAAAAATGATTCTTGTGAGTAGGTGAGCTCCTGGGCTACGATGATGATGATAATGATAGAAACAAAAGGATATAAAACAATTTCAAAAGAAGCCTAGACAAATATTTGACAGTTTTCTGATTATCCTAGAGATCATTGTGGACCAATTGTACTTTTGATTCAATCTTTGTGAGTAGTAAATCACTCATTCAATAAATAAATTAATTCAGTTAATATTTTGAGCCCTACTATGTGTATGGCATTGAACTAGGTACTGGAAAAATAAGTTATAATGATACAGGACTGGACACCAAGAAGTTCCCTGTCTGGGAGAGGAAATAACTTTTTATATAAATAACTTTAAGACAAGGTAGAAAGCACCAAGGGTCAAAAGAGCAGGACAGAAGGACACTATGCAGTCTAAGGATTGAGAAGTCACTTCTAGCTTTTTGGCAGTGAGGGGGGTGGTGAGGGACAGGCAGGGTTGCTGTCCTCTGAAAGAACTGGACTTTTAATAATACTGTGTACTTAAAATGCTTTTTGCTCTGCCTGTATCTTCCCCTATCCCTTAGATTCCATTTGCCCTCATATAGGTTCAAATTTTATCTCTGTGAAGTGGTTTTCACCAATGTCTCTAATCAAGTCACTCACTCATCTTTAGACTTATACACAAAACTGTACATACGTATACTTCCTATTATCCATGAGTATATAATGATCTATCTATCCATCCATGTATCTAATCATCTACCTACCTATCCATCCACCTATAATTATCCTTTATATAATCAATCTATACATACACAATATATATGATCATGAGTTAATTTTGTTTTCTTATACCTTGCTGTACTTCTAACTTTTATATAATAAGCATGCATCACTTCTATAATTAGAAAATTACAACTCAAAAATAAATGAAGGAAAGCAGTTATCCCAATAATATGCAGATTGCTGTACAGATGTGAGCACTTTAAGAATGAGCAGTGCCTTCTTCATGCTAAGTGCCTCACTCACTGTCTTTAATTCTATTAACATCCCACTTGGGCAACAATATTTTTTTCTCCACCTCATAGTAGTTTCTTGATTGTCCCAAACCTCCCTCAAAGTACATTTGGAAATTATCAAACTTGGCCTTCTTGCTCCTCACGGAGCCACTGAATTGCCCATGCTGTGTTTAGAAGGAAGGAAGAGAGGCAGACTTCAAAGCCAAAGCCAGAGAGGCTCCTTAGATGCACGTACTCAGAAGCCGCCCTCTGCTTCCTTCCCTAGGGCCGAGGCCCAGTGCCAGCAACACCGCGGCTCCGCGCACCAAAAGGGTCTGCCGTTGGATCAGCGGGATGAAGACTGGGACGCCAAGAAAAAGGAGCTGGAGCAATCCCTTCCTGCCCCGCACCAAAAGAATAATGAGAAAAAGAATAAAAAGAATCGACGCCCCGCCAGGGTCAGTAATAGGAAGGAGAGGAAAGCGTGAGGAGGAAAACTAGAGAAGCAGCCTGGGGGGCTTGAACCTATTTTTTTCTTGCAGGAGACTTTCTCTGGCACCAGACTAGAGGTTGCTAGGAGTGTATTGCCTTTACACGATTTTACTTATAGACAGTTATTCAGCCGGCTTCTACCAGGAGTTCATGATCTGCAGTCAATCAGGAAGTCTTGCCTGGGAGCTCTCTTATAAAGCCTGTTGCCTTCTTGCTAATATCTGCTGTACAGAAGAATTATCTGGAGGGGAGCAATGTTGCCTGTTTGCATTTTGTCATCAGCGCTTTCCCCTGGCACTATCTTCTGACCCCTATATGCAATTAAATAATTTCGCGGGGTTGGGGAACAAAGAGCTTCTGCTTCGGAAATAGGGAAACCTTTTTTTTTTTAATACAAAAAAAAAAAAAAAAAAAAAAGAAAGAAAGTGTGAACAAACTCTCAAAAGCCCCCAAAATTCTCAGTTCAATAAATCTATGGGGGAAAAAGTATTTATTGTCACCAACAAAGAGGTGAACAAATGGATTTGCAAGTTTCCAGCTCTTTTTTCTTTGTGTGTAAGTCTCCCAAACCCTGGCATGGACTTTGTTATGCATGATTATTTCTTCATAGGAGGAGCAGTCTGGGCATTGGACCTCAGCTGAGGGAGAAATAACTGGAAACCCTGACATGAATTAATTTCATCCCATATAACAATAAGAGAGCATACAGTAGTAGAAAATGTGATTACAGGTCTACTTTTTCAAATGTAAATTTTATAAAATCTAAATACAGATTGGGTATTTCCAAAGAAAATATAGCATCCAAATTGAGAAGTGCTATATTATAAACTACACATCAGAGTTTGAAGACTTAGTGCAAAAGATAATATAAACTATCTCATTAATAATATTTAATAACATTAAATATTTAATGATACAAGTTGATAATGTTTTGGATATTGGGTTAAATAAAAATATTAAAATGAATTTTATCTCTTTACTTTTTGAAACATGTGGCTACTAGAAAGTTTAAAATTACATATGTGGCTTACATTTTATTGCTATTAGGCAGCACTGTTATAGAACCCAGACAACATGGAATGCACTAGTCAAGTGCATTTTACTTTAATTGGCTACTCCACATTCTAGATTAACTAACTTCTCTGCCTAAATCAATGTCTTTGGCCACCTAACATCTTTATTATCCATTCCTCAATTAATGCTTTTGTTAATGCAGGCCATGTTTGACCTGAAAATAAAAGCTTGAATACATTGTAGGAAATCTATCCTAGAGAGATACCTTTTCTAGTGTCTACCCCCTGAGCATCAATTCCCTTTTTCTATGCTAATTCACAGCGGTGGTTCCTGGTTGCCATGTTTGTTCTGATCCCTCAGTGACTGGAAGGCGGTTTACTTTAGTTAGACCAGTAAGATTCTTCTCCCGAGACCTTGAAACAAAGTCTTCATGAGAAGTTGGACCAGTAGCATACAACTTCAGGAGTTTGGTATGGTTAATTCTCCAGCAGGTGTGAGGAGATATAAAGCAGTATTCTACAAAGAGAAAGAGAAGACACAGGCAAAAGATGGAGAAAGAGAGAGAGGGATGACAACTTTCTAGTTTCCTTTCTTGTTACCTTACTCAGGGGTCTGTGAAATACTACTTTCATAATAAAATTTCATATTTGCTTACAATAAATTAAATTGATTTTTTTCTTCTTTACATCCAGTCTTTCCTAATAAGCATGGTGTTTTAAGATCATGGGTTTATGAGTCAAGCAGACTTAAACAGGCAAAATTATCTTTACTTCTTGGGGTTGCTGTGAGGACGAGGTGGACATTGGTTCTCTCTAACTAGTCCATGAAATAGCTATTGCATTACTATACAAGTGACCTCAGTTTTCTCCTGAGAGTCACAAATATTCCTTAAAGGGAATATTGCCCTTTAAGGGTCAGGTGAGGCTCTTCATTGCCCAGTCTATAGATATCCATTGCCTCATTTTACAGCGTGGATAATAGCCTGTATTCCATTGTCCAAACAGATGTGGGCCAAATTGTGATACCTAAGGTGTCTTTAGAGTCCTTTACCAGATCTGTGCCCGCATGGCCTTCCAGTGTCCACAGTGTGCCCTCTTTTCATACTTACTGGGACATAGGGGACACATTTTTTTTTCTCCTCTAAGTTTTTGTATAGTAAATGAGACTAACAGGCAGAGGACACTAAAATAGCTTCCCTGTATGAAGAATTTGTCACATGCTAGACTCTGTACTAAGTACTTTACTTTAAATGTATTCTTGCTAACCTGCATGACACACCTGCAAGGTAGGTCTTATTACCCCCAATTGACATCACAAGTGGAAGCTCTGATTCCTTCAGTAACTTTCCCTAGGCCACATGGCTGATGTTGGAACACAGATGTAAGACTTTAAAGCCTGCCTAGATTTGGATGGAGATGTAACGCTTCAGACTGTGGGACCTTGGGTAGGTTGCTTAACTGCTCTAGTTTCCTCACAAGTAAACTGAGGGTTAATAATAGCTATACCATAGGGTGTGGTAAGAATTTAAATGAGATGATGCATAATAAGCACTTAGTACAATGCCCTCCACATTTTAAGTAATCATTAAACATCAGTTGTTTTTATTTTCACCCTTCATTGTCCCAGATACCCAACAAAGAATGGCTTATAGCAATCTGCTCAATCCAGAGAGAGAGATTTAGGAGACAGAGTTCTTCCTGAAGGTCATCAAAGCCCTAAATGAAGGTGCCCACCTATTTTTCTGCCCCTGAGGTTGAGCTCTCAACCAAGCAGTTCTTGTGACACAGGTCACTTCACAGTGACCATGGACTCATCCCTCACAAGATACAAGGGTCATAGATGAACTTCTCACCCTCACTCTGCCATGATAGCCAGTCCATTTCACTAAGGCCCATTTGAAAATTTGCAGCAGATGGAGGGTCTGAAATTTGGAGCACTCATCTGTTCTTCCCACCATCATGGGTGGGCAGTAATTAGCTACATGTAGTACAAAACAGAGGCAGCATCATGTTGTAGAAAGGGCAGTGGAAGAGGAGAGAGGCCATTCTAGGCTTGACTCAGCAGGGAACTAGCAGTTATTTTGGAATGTATCTCTCTCTCTCTCTCTCTAGTTCTACCTCTTCCTCTACCTCTACCTCTAGGTATCTCTAGATATCTCGAGATAGAGATATAGAGATAGAGATAGAGATAGAGATAGAGATAGAGATAGAGATAGAGATAGTAGATATGGGATCCTTAGACCCAGACTCTAAGAAACCAAGATAAAGCAGGATGTTGTTGTGCCTGATAAATTCATACCAGGCGTTCAATCTAGATATTTAAGTTAAGATGTTCACATTTGCCTGGTTCAGTCTAGATATTTAAATTAAGATGTTCACATTTGCCTGAACAAGCAATGGCTTTTTGTCATTAGGGAAGATCTAAAGCAAGTGGAATCAATCCTTCCCTCTCTCCTTCTCTCCCGTCCTTCCTCTTTGCCATTCATCAAATTTTTAATAGCACTCATTCTTTGTGTCTAGCCCTATGCTTGGCTCTGAGGATGAAAAGATTTGAACAAGGCCAGGGTAGGCTGTATATTCTTGAGGGTACTTTATTCACCTTTGGAAACCTGTTGGCTAGAAGAATAATTGTGAATGTTTGCTAAAAGAAAGTGAAGTGAGTTACAATTAAAATATTGGAAAATATCTTTGTCTTGGCTTTATAGACGAGGAGTAGAAGCCCTTTCAATTACAGTATTGATCACATAATGAAATTCTGATTATTCATTATTGCATCTCTGAGCACAGTTATCTAGCATTTTAGAGAGGCTTAATAAATGTTTCTTTTTTTAAATTGGTACCATTGGACACTATTACAGAATCAAGATTAGAACCCAAAGCTTTGACTCTTAGTTCAGAGTTACTTCCTATATACCACAAAGATAAATAACATTGTGTATTTTCAATGTCCCTCATTGTAGCAGTTAGGTTTTTATTTTGACCATGGAAGATTTTTATATCTTATTTCTAAAAATCAAAGTTTACAGATTCTAAGAACTGTATCACAAAACAGAATATTCATGGACTGTCTCTATAAAATAAAAGCAACTAGTTAGAAAAGTAGAAAATGCCGTCAACAATGTATTATTTAGTATTTAAGATATCAAAGAGGTTGGTGGGGTTTATTTTTTAATAGTATCAACTCTTTGTCTTTCCTTCAGAGATATCCCAAATAGCCTTGTTTCAACCAAAAACATTGTAAAAGTTTTTTTCTTATACTTTTTCTGACTTTCCTCCTTGACCTTACACATTAAGGCCAAGATGTTGCTTTCTGTTTTCATCCTATATACTTTCTTGGCAGGCAATGTTTCCTAAAAAGTGCTGAGAAGAGGAACTTGATGAGTGAAGACAAAACACATATCTAATACAAAATGAATCTTTCCAATCACATAGTTCACACTGAATTATCTTGTAATACTTAAAATGAATCATTCAGTTTATCTTCTCTTAATATTGCAACATTGACTTAGGATACAATATTTTGACTCAAATCCCTCCACCACCCCCCCCCCCACATTTTTGTGAATTAAGTTAAGAAATGGCAAATTCAGAAGATCAAGTGACTCAAATGTAGATTTAAAAATCTCTCAGGAAGGAAACTCTTAAAGCCATTATGATCAAGAACTCTACTATTTACACCTGCCTTCTCAGAACACAAAGCTCCTACTATCTAGTCCTTCTTTGAATTCTAATTCAATAAATTTATAATGACTTAGTGTCCCCTTTTCCCTAATTGTTTCATAGATATCACATTTCCTATAAATAAGCTTGCTTTTACTTTAACCTCTCTACAAAGCGGGGGCTGTGCATAAATTTCTTTGGGATCCCCCCATTGGACTTAGCACAATACTCAATACATAGCTCTTGATTGAATGAGAATCACTAAGGTCTTTCTAGATGAGGGTGAGGAAAGATTTCCAATTCTGTGGGAAAAAAACACAAGGAATCTGCAGCTTAGTATGTCAGAAATTAAGGATGGTTCTCTCTGTAACTTGAAGGAACTTGAACTTTCTGTCTTTCAAGCATAATCTTTAGAAACTGGCACAAGTTTAATTTTAGCCCAGTTACAGCAGTGAATAATAGATGCTTCTATTTACTGAGCATTGACCATGTACCAGGTGTTTTGTATTAATCTCTTCAAAACATCATATTAACCCTTTAAGTCAAATATTTTTAGAGATAAGGAAATGTAAGTTTAGTGAAGTCATTTGTATGAAATAAAACAATAAATAAATGACTGATGCAGGGTTGCAAACTGTATCTGCTGTGCTCAATTCCTTAAGCTCTACTTTTATATTTGTCCCAGTCCACTTTCCTTTTGGATTTTGCTTAGTTCTCGGTTCTCAGCCTTCATCCAAATGGTTCCTAGGCAAACTATCTGATATTTCTGATTTCGGCTTACTCTATTATAAAATAGGTGTTTGCATTAGAACACTGGGTTGCAAACAGGCAAACAGAGATATTGAAAGAGTAATATTTCTTGTATAGGGAGTGAGAAACTCAAAATGAATCAAAGACCTAAATATAAAAGCCAGGACCATAAAACTACTAGAAGAAAATGTAGGGAAACATCTTCAAGCCCTTGTAGTAGATGGTGGTTTCTTGGACCTTATACCCAAAGCATGTGCAACAAAAGAAAAAATAGATAAATGGAACCTCCTCAAAATTAAACACTTTTGCACCTTACAGGACTTTGTCAAAAGGGTGAAAAGGCAGCCGACTCAATGGGAGAAAATATTTGGAAATCACATGTCCAATAAGGGTTTAATATGCAGGATATATAAAGAGATGTTACAACTCAACAATGAAATGACAAATGACCCAATTAAAAAATGGGCAAAAGACTTGAATAGACATTTCTCCAAAGAAGAAATACAAATGGCAAAAAAACACATGAAGAAATGCTCAACATCACTAATGATTAGGGAAATGCAAATCAAAACTACAGTGAGGTATCATTTCACACCTATCAGAATGGCCAGTATTAAAAAGACAGAGAACTACAAGTGTTGGAGTGGATGTGGAGAGATAGGAACACATATTCACTGTTGATGGGAATGTAGAATGGTACAGCCACTGTGGAGGACTGTTTGGCAGTTCCTAAAGAAGTTACACTTGCCATGTGACCCTGCAATACCACTACTGGGTATATACCCAGAAGAACTGAGAGCAATGACACTAACAGACATCTGCACACCGATGTTCATAGCGACATTATTCATGATTGCTAACAGTTGGAGACAACCCAGGTGTTCATCAACGGATGAATGGATAAGCAAACTGTGGTCTCTTCACACGATGGAATATTATGCAGCTGTAAGAAGAAATGAAGTCGTAAAGCATATGACAACATGGATGAACCTGGAGGACATTATGTTGAGCGAAGCAAGCCAAACACAAAAGGACAAATACTGCATGATTGCGTTACTATGAACCAAATATATTGTGTAACATATTGTATGATACAAAAAAAATTTATATGTATCCAGTACATCTAATTGAGAAATATGTTTTTATTCAACTGTGTTTTCTTTTTAGTTTTTAGTTGTTTATATTTTCAATTATTAAATGTACAAAATAAAGTTGAAAAAAGAATGAGTAATATTTCAAAATGATTAATAGAAATCAGGTATTCTTACTAGGTAAGACTGGTCTGACTAACTCAGACATCAAATTTTTGCTTTTGACTGGAATTATATCAATTCGTTGAGGTAACCGTAGTTCCTTAATGCAAATCTAGCTCTCTGATTGCCAGTTTGATGTAATTTTTGATTGATTAAAATGGGCAAACCTAAAGACATTAAAAGATTAATAAAGAAATATTACAAAAAACTCTATGCCCATGATTTGGAAACTTATAGGAAATAGACAAATTATTTGAACGGCACAATTTGCCAAAGTTCACTCAAGAAGAAATAGATAATTTAAATAGTTTTAAACTTTAGAAATTGAATTTATAGTAAAGAAAGTCATTCATCAAAGAAAACTCCAAACCAAATGGCTTTACTGGCAAATTTTACCAAACATTGTAGGAATAAATCATGTTAATTCTATGCAAACTCTTCCAGAAAATAGAAAGGAAAAATATTCTCCAGCTCATTTTATGATGCCAACATTATTACCCTGATACCAGAACAAGGCAAAGGCAAGACAAGAAAAGAGAACTAAAGACCCATATTCCTCATAAACACAGAAGCAAAAATCTCAAAACACTAGCAAAGCAAATCCAGCAATAATAAAAAGGTTATTTAATATATTATGGCCAAGATGATGTTTTGTCAGGAATGCATGGCTGGTTCAACATTCAAAACCCAGTCAATGTAATTCACCAATATCAACAGACAAGGAAAAGGAGAAGGAGAAGGAGGAGAAGGAGGAGAAGGAGAAGAAGGAGAAGAAGGAGAAGAAGGAGAAGAAGGAGAAGAA
>JAKSZT010018658.1:7683637-7852192 GCA_026826555.1 Tolypeutes matacus | reverse complement strand
AAGGAGAAGAAGGAGAAGAAGGAGAAGAAGGAGAAGAAGGAGAAGAAAAACCATATGATCATCTCAGTAGCTGAAGAAAAGAGCATTTCACAAAACTCAAAGCCCATTTATAATTTTAGAAAACTCAGAAAACTAGGAACGTTGGGAACTTCCTAACGTATAAAGGCCATCGCAAAAACAAAAACAAAACAAAATAAAACAAAAACATTATACATAAGAATATACTTAATGGTTAGAGACCGAAAAATTTCCCCCTGTGATTGGGAACAAGGCAAGTATATGCCTCTCTCCCCTCCTATTCCACATTGTGCTAGAGGTTCTAGGTAGTGCAATAAGGCTAGAAAAAGGAATAAAGAGATTGCTCATTGGAATCTCTATTCACAGATGATGTGACTGTCTAGAAAATCCCAAAGAATTGGCAAAGAAATGCTACTAGAACTAATAAGTGAGTTTAGCAAGGTTGCAGAATGAAAGGTAAATATACAAAAATCAGCCCTATTTCTATATACTAGCAATGAACTATTGGTAATTGAAAATATTTTAAGTACCACATAAAATATTTAGGGATAAATCTAAGAAAATATGAGCAATAGCTATATGCTAGAAACTATAAAACACTGAAAGAAGAAATCTAAGATGGATAAATGAATGGAGAGATATGAATCTTTATGGATTTGAAGACTCAATATTGTTAAGATATCAATTCTTCCTAAACTGATCTGTAGATTCAATGGAATTCCAATGAAAATCCTATCAGGATTTTTTTCTTTTTTTAGAAATCTACAAGCTGATTCTCAATTTTATAAGGAAAGGATCTAGACTTGAATTTGGAAAAAGAATACAGCTTGTGGAGGACTCATGCTACCTGATTTCAAGGCTATAGTAATAAAGACAATGTGGTATTGGTAAAAAAAAGATAGACATATAAATCAATGTAACAAGAATAGAAATTCCAGAAATAGACCCACACAAATATAGGCAAGATTTTTTATGAAAGCAACAATGTAATTAAATGAGAAAAAAAAGCAAAATCTTCTCAACAAATAGGGTTGGAACAACTGGATATCCATAAGCAAAAAAATACTATCCTCTAACCATACCTCACACCAAATATAAAAATTAACTCAAAATGGGTCATAAACCTGAAAGTAAAATCCAGAACTATGAAACTTCTAGGCAAAAAAAATTTTTTCATTTAGGCAAGATTTCTTAAATATGACACCAAAGGCATGGTTCATACAAGGAAAAATGATAAATAAGAAGTTATGTTCGTCAAAAAACTGCCAAGAGAAAAAAAAGTCTTTGCAAAACATATATTGATAAAATACTTGTATCCAAAATATATTTTGTAAACATCTCAGAGCGCAATAATAATAAAACAAGCAATCCACTTTATTAAATGGACAAAAGATTTGAACAGACAATTCACCTAAGAAAATATATGTATGGCAAATAAGCACATGGAAAGATGCAAATAAGTATATGGAAAGATGCAGGTGCTCAATCTCATTAATTATAAGAGTCATGCAAATTAAAGCCACAATGAGATACCACTATACACCTATTAGAATGGAAAAATACAAATTAAACAAAACAAAAAACAACCATAAAAAATAGAAACTGACAATACCAAATGCTGTCAAGGATGCAGAGCAACTGGAATTCTAACACTTTGCTGGTGGGAATGATACATGGTACAGCCACTTTGGGAAACAACTTGACAGTTTCTTATAAAGTTAAATGCTCAGCCCCGGCCCCGACGCCAGCCAGCCGCGCACCAAGCCCGAGTACTGGGTGCTCATGCTCAAGTACTTCATGTGCCTCGTCGTGGGCATCACGTCGGGCGTGTGGATCTGGTCGGGCAAGACCGTGGAGTCGTGGCGGCGCTTCACCAGCCGCTGCTGCTGCCGCACGCGGCGGGGCCACAAGAACGGCGGCACCACTGCCGCCGGGGACTACGCCGAGGCGAGCGCGGCGCTCACGGGCAGGACCGGGCCGCCAGGCCCCGCCGCCGTCGTCGCCGCCGCCTACCACAAGCAGCTTTCTCATCTTGAAAAGGGATAGCAGTACTCATAACAGGGCTGAGAGGATTCAAGGATTAAATTGAGTTAAGGCAAACGAGGCAGCAAAGTTAAGGATCCAATCCAGGATGTCACATTGCATTTAGAGACGCTTCATTTTTCATCGGCACTTTCAGCTGATGATAGGCAGCACCAGGAACCGATCCCGGGATCCTCCAGAGCAGGAGAGAGGCACACAGTCTCCTGCGCCACTTCAGCTCCCTGGTCTGCTGCATCTCCCATTGTCCCTCCTCTGTCTCTTTCTACCGGACCATCCTGCTGCGCCAGCTATCCGCTTTTGCCAGCATTCCTGCATGGGCCAGCCAGCCCTCGCCGGGAGGCCCTGGGAGTCAGGCCCTGGACCTCCCACGTGGTGGACAGGAGCCCAATCATTTGAGCCACATTTGCTTTTTTTTTTTTTTTTAAAGATTTTATTTCTCTCTCCCCACCCCCACATGTTTGTTTGCGCTTGCTGTGTCTGTTTCTTTAGGAGGCACCGGGAACCGAACGTGAGAACTCCAATGTGGGATGGAGGCACCTAATCACTTAAGCCACCTCTATTCCCTTCAAAGAATTTTTATTGGATATATATATATTTAAAAAACTAAACCAAGAAATGAAACTTAAGCTGTTGTAAAACCAGGATTCAGTGCCCTGCTGTACTTTAATATAATGTATAGGTATACTAGGGTACATGAAGAAATGTGAAAGGGCCATGATGGAAACAGTGTGGAAATTTTTTCTTCTTTTTAACCAGAAACATTGTAGTCTTAGAAATTGTCTTGGGATGAACCATATGAAATTGCTGATAGGCAACCATTTTTGACACGCAAAAATGCCAATTTCATTTAGTTCAAATATATTTTAGATTGCTTTGTCTTCTCCTTGTAACGAAGACTTAAAAGTTCAGTTTATGGGAAGCAGCTGTGGCTCGATCAGTAGGGCTCCCGTTTACCATGTGGGAGGCCCCGGGTTCCGTTCCCGGGGCCTCCTAGTGAAGGCAAGCCCGCCCGCAGGGCGTGGTTAGCTGACCCAGCAAGCACAAGCAGCAAGGGGGGGATAAATGAATAAGTAAAATCTTTAAAAAAAAAAGTTCAGTTTATAATATACTACAGTTAAAGTCATTGAAGTCAGTGTTGCAATAGGAAAAAAATCTAAAAAGGAAAATAAATGAGTCCAGGTAATCAGAAAAAAAAAAAAAAAGTTAAATGCTCACTTATGCTATGATCCAGCAAGCCCACTATTACATAATTACCTAGGTGAAATGCCAGTTTATATTCATGTAACAGCTCTATGTGAATGTTTATAGCAGATTTACTCATAATTGCCCCAAACCTGGGAGTAATCCAAATATCCTCAAGTGGTGATGAAATATTACTTAGTAATAAAAAGGAATTAACTGCTGATACACACAACCGCATGTACGAGTCTCAAATGTATTATGCTAAACATCAGCATACTCAAAAGGCTACTTGCTGAATGAACCCATTTATATGGCATTCTGGAAAAGCCAAAACTAGACAGACAGGAGTTGGGTTGACTATAAAGGGCACAAATAATTTCTTAAGGTGATGCAATTGTTCTATATCTTGATAATTGGGTGGTTACCAGACTATATGGTATATTAAAAAGTGCAAATTTTATTGTACATAAATTGTATCTTAAACATTCTTTTTAAATAATAGAAAGAATTAATGATTATTTAACTCGTGTAGTGAGACAAAACTTTAAAAATGCTGCATTCGTGAGAGTTAGGACTGGGGAAGGGAATATATACTACAAATTCTTGGTGGAGAAATGATTAGCTCAGTAGATTTTGTAATTGGCTGTGCATCAGAATCACCTTTAGAGTATGTAAAAAGTACATATTCATGGATTTTACCTCAGAAATTGTGATTCAATAAGTCAGGGCTAGGAATTTCTATGTTTTGAATATTCACTATATTATTGTGATGTCCATCCAGGTTTAGAACCCCAGACCAAATAATTGCTAGAGGCCTTTCCAAGCTAAATATTTCTATGACTGTATAGAGTTTAGGATGCCTGTGAACTTGTCTGGGGGCGGATATATATCTTTGTTTTTACTAATCCATGACTAAAATGTAGATTTTCCTTCAATTATGAATGTGGTAACAAACTACAGTAGTTTTAGCAGTTCCTGTGACTTTCTTACACGTAGCCATCTCGGATATTTTCGGGATACATTACATTAGCATGCTATTTCAGTCATGGTACTTCAGATCATGAATATCTTGCTGATCATTTAAGATATCTTGAAGTAACATTTATACTCATCATTGGTTAGAAATTATGGTAATTTTAAAATTCTTTCTAGGTTTTATAATTTAATACAGAAATACAAGAAACATAAATATGACAAAATGTTATTTTAATATTTTGACAATTTCATTTTTTTTTACTACCAACCAAAGTATTCTTCCCCCAACATGCCCTATTATTATTATTTTTATATCACTTTTACATTACACTTATAACATACATAAACATACATACATACATAAACAGTAAGTATATAGTAAAAGTTGTGAACTTACAAAGCAAACATGCATAACATCATACAGGGGACCCATACAGCAGTCCACACAAACGCCTTGCATTGTTGTGAGACATTTGTTACAAATTATGAAAGAATATTATCAAATTCTTACTACTAACTATAATCCTTATCTTACAATTGATGTATTTTCCTCCCAACCCACTCTGTTATTATTTTGTAAATATCTTCTTATGACAGAAGTTGTAAACTTACAAAACAATCATGCACATGTGAAGAATTCCCAAACAACATCCCTCTATCAACACACCACACCATGATGGAACATTTGTTACAGATTATAAAATATCATCAGATTATCACCAGGCCCACAGCGTATATTTGGCGTACTTTGTCCATACCCCTCCATTATCAACATGGTACATCTTTGGCATAGATACATGAATAATACATTATTACTGTTAACCACAGTCCATAGGTCACTCCAGTTGTATTTTTCCCATGCTTCTCCACATTCCCACCACCCTGCAATAGTGATGTACACCTGCTCAAGCTCACAAAGGACACTCCTGCATCTGTCCCATCAACCACAATTCTCATCCACCTCTGGATTTACTGTGCTAGTCAGTCCCTAGATTATTCTCTAGCTTTTTTTCAATTATTTTACATCCCATTTGTGGACACAATTTTCAGCCACATTCCCATTTATAAGCCAGCTGTTACTCACTATGATGTGTTACCACCAACTCTGTACATTTCCACACTTTTACAGTAAAAATTAATGAAAACGTCTACATATATTAAACATCAGTAGTTCACCTCAGTCCTCCTCTTATCTTCTTTAAGAATCTACTACCTATCACCAGGTCTTAAAGATATTTTCTTACATTTTCTTCTAGAAGTTTTATGATTCTTGCTTTTATATTTAGGTTTTTGATCCATTTTGAGTTAATTTTTTATAAGGTGTAAGATAAGGGTCCTCTTTCCTTCTTTGGGCTATGGATATCCAGTTCTCTTAGCATCATTTGTTGAATGGACTGTTCTGCCCAAGCTGGGTGGGTTTGACAGGTTAATAAAAAATCACTTGACCATAGATATGAGGGTCTGTTTCTGAACCATCAATTCAGTTCCATTGGTCTATGTGTCTCTCTTTATGCCAGTACAAATGCTGTTTTTACCACTGTAGCTAGGTAATATGATTTAAAGTCTGGAAAAGAGAGTCCTCCAACTTTGATTTTCCTTTTTAAGAAGTTTCTGGCTATTCAGGACCCCTTACCCTTCCAAATAAATTTGATAATCATGTTTTCCATTTATTTAAAAAATGCTGGAATTTTTATCGGGATTGCATTAAATCTATATATCAATTTGAATACACTTGATGTCTTAATGATATTTAGTCTTCTAATCCATGAACATGGAATGTTCTTCCAATTATTTAGGTCTTTTTAAATTTCTTTTAACAATGAGTTGTAGTTTTCTGAATACAAGTGCTTTACATCATTTGTTAAGTTTAACCCTGAATATTTGGGTTTTATCTGTCATATTTTATTTTCACCACTCTTTACACTTTCAGTTTCTTTTATTGATATAACCTTCATTTCTAGACTCTCTTCCAGGCCTCTCTCTCCTGTCTTTTCTTTTCAGGCTATAGTACAGCCTTTAGTATTTCCTGCAAAGCCAGTCTCTTGGTTACAAACTCTCTCAGTTTTTGTTTATCTGTGAATATCCTAAACTTGCCCTCATTTTTGAAAGACAATCTTGCTGGATATGAGATTCTTGGCTGGAAGTTTTTCTCTTGCAGTATCTTAAATATATAATACCACTGTCTTCTTGCCTCCATGGCTTCTGATGAGAAATTGGCACTTAATCTTATTGGGTATCCCTTATATGTTATGCATTGCTTTTCTCCTGCTGCTTTCAGAATTCTCTGTCTTTGGCATTTGACATTCTGATTAGTATGTGTCTTGGAGTTGGTCTATTCAGATGTATTCAGATGGGAGTGAGTTGTGCTCCTTGGACAAGGAAATCTACGTCCTTCAATAGGGTTGGGAAATTTTCTACCATTATTTCTTCAAATATTCCTTCTGCCCCTTTTCTCTTTTCTTCTCCTTCTGGGACACTCATGACACATATATTTGCATGTTTCTTGCTGTCGTTTAGTTCCCTGAGACCTTGTTCAATTTTTCCCTATTCTTTTCTTCATCTGTTCTTTTGTATGTTTACTTTCAGAGGCCATTTCTTCAAGCTCACCAATCCTTTCTTCTTCCTCCTCAAACCTGCTATTATATGATTCCAGTGTATTTTTTATTTCATTTATTGTGCCTTTCATTTCCATAATAGCTACTCTTTTTCTGTGTATGCTTTCAAATTCTTCTTTGTGCTCATCCAATGTTTTCTAATATCCTTAATTTCTTTAGCCATCTCAATGAATTTATTAAGGAGATTTGTTTGAACATTATGATTAGTTGTCTCAACTTCTTTATGTCATCTGGAGGCTTATCTTATTCCTTTAACTGGGCCATATCTTCCTGTTTCTTAGTGTGGATTTTAATTTTTTATTGGTGTCTTGGCATCTGGCATAGTAGAGTATTTATTCTGGGTGCAGTTTCTTTCTTTAGTTTAGGGCTTTCTTGCCCTTTCTCCCTTGCTGGTTGTTGGTAGGAGCCAAGGATGTAGTTGGTGCTGCAAGTTGTGGAGGCTCAAGCTGCCCTCATTGCTCCAGGGACTGATGAAGCTTCTCCCAACTTTTTCCTTTGCCAGGGGTCGGGACAGAGACACAGCCATTTGTAATAATCCAAGTCGTGCAGGCTTAGACTGTAGTTGCCCAGAGAGACTGATGAAGCTTTACACCCCTTTCTCCCCTGCCTGAGGTGGGGATGGAGCAGGTGTGAGCAGCAATCTATGCTCTTCATGTCCAAAATGGTGGCATTTTCCCCAGTAGATTTCTGACTATTCAGTCTGTGCCCGCTGAATGTACCTGCAATTACCTGGAGAGACTGGTGCAGGGCCTGCCAGCTTCCTCCATGCTAGAGGTGGGGCTGAAGCCTAGGCTAGGGCTGCAGGCCAACCTGGGTGAAAGAAACTAGTCTCTACCATCACTGTGATTTTCTGTTAGCCTGGCTTCCCTTCATGCTGGGGGCTGTGTCAAAATGGCAGCTACCGGCCTCTTACTGACTTGGGTAGGTTCAAACTTTACCTTTTCTTAGGGTTATACTTTAGCCAGCCAGATTTACTAAGCAGTAATTGGTGGCCAAACGTCTCTTCCTCCCCGGCTTTTGGGAAGTGGAGCTTCCAATTCCAGCCGCGGAATAGCTTCCAAGGCTGCTTGTGCTACCAGTTGAGGATGGACACCGACCTCCAGGGCGTGGGGTGCTCTATTCATGAATCTTCTCTGCAGATGGGCAGTCTGCTCCTTCCATTCTTTCAAGGATGTTGCAGGATGCTCTTCTGGTCTCCTGGAGCCCCCAAACAGGTGCTTTAGATAACTCTGGGTGATTACTAACTTCCCTGTCACACTAGCTGACTCTAGGAGCTCCACTCTACCACCATCTTGCTGGTTGTTTCTTGACAATTTCTTTTTAATTTGTTTCCTTGTACTCTTTTTTTGCATTTTATTAATTTAAAAATATTTTCCCTGGAAGAGGTCTGTTGGTCTTATTAGATGGCCAAAGGAGCCCATGAGACAAAGCATTTAAGAACTTTGGTGGCAAGTCTTCCTGTTTTGAGGTATTATGGTTACTGTAGAAATACCCATATTTAAATGAAAGTAGAGGTAAAAATTAGTCTAAATACAATTGGTGATTGGATTTTGGATCATCTAAGGTATTTCTGGTTACCAATACTCTTCTACCCATTCAGGTTGGAAGGGAATGTGTTTACTTGTTTAAGTTCAGGTTGAGGATAATAAGGCTTGATGGACATTTGTGTGGCTTCTAGGTTGGGGCCATTATAATTAAAGCAGAATAAACATTCGGCACACCCCTTTTTATTTATACATATCTCCTTTTCTCCTGGGTAAATACTTAGTAGTGCAATTGCTTGTTTATAGGGTAGATGCATGTTAGACTTAATAAGAGTTTTGTTTTCAATTTAGTTTTCCTACATGGGAAGGCACAAAAGCCTGCTAGTTAGATGCATTTATTTAAGGACTTTTATCATCAGGAGCTGGCCTATTATTCTTTCCTGCTTTAGCAGGAGGAGAGTACATGATGATCAAGGTAAGAATGATGAAGAGGAGAAGGAGAGGAGAGTAATGGCGATGGTGATGTTAGGGATACTGATTTTGGAGTACTTGCCATGTGCCAGGCCAGTTGCTTTATGTTGGAAAGGATGCTGAGAGCCAGAGCATGAAGGGTTAAGCATTTAAAAAGCATGCTTGCTGGCAGAGAAACATTAGTAAATGTCTCCAAGGACACTGCATACTGCTAACATCAGTAGGAGGAGGCAGAGTGGAATGAACACACCACTAAGATGTTATTGTCTGAATTCCCAAGAAAGATTGTCTGGGAACACAGAAACAGGCAGCACTCTCACGTACCAAGCTGAGAAACTAGTGAAGGACGCTCTACTTTTGTTATCAGCTTTGTAGTATAAAAAGCAGCTTCAGCCTAAATAAACTTGCCTGCATTCCACATGGAGTGAGGTCCCCTGGTCCCAAACTTTCTTTGGATCATTCCAGGCACCGTCTACCTCCACGATGAATTACAACAGATGGCGCCCAACGTGGGGCACAACTAGTCTTTTCTCTGGATAAGTGCCGTGGAAACAAGGACTGCTGGGTTGGACGGTCCTTGCATTCTGTGTGGTGAGTCAAATAATCTTGATAATCAGGGTAATGGGTAATCAGTTGACTCAGTTAGAGGAATATTCCCAAGTTTTGAAAACCCTGTTAAAGAATACAGGGGTATCTGTGACGACCCACAAGTTACTAGAACTCTTTTCTCTTGTACAGAAACATTGTTATTGGTTTCAGCCGCAAGGGCAGAATGTGTTAAATTTGAAACGATGGAAACTTGTAATGAAATAATTGCAGCGAGCTTATCCAAAAGGGGAAACAGTTCCTCTTCAAGTATGGGCTCTCTGTCATCAAATAGCCGCTGCCTTAGATCCTCTACAATCTTAAGAAGAGGATGATGAAAATGTTATTTATACAAAAGTTATTGATGATAGCACTCAACAGCCTGTTTTAAAGGAAGGGAGTTTTGAAGTTCCAGAAGGTTGCACCTCTGATCAGGAGAATTCTGTTTTCTGTCGTACTAAGGGAACGAGCACTAGTTTGTTAAATCAGCCAGCTGCTTTTTCTGTCCAGCCTTTGTATCCTACCCTACCTAAGGAACAGGGAACTAATCCTGTGGACTCGGGTATATTTAAGAAAACTCCTGTTGAAAATTCCTGGAACCCTGCTCCTCCTTCTACTCTTCCACCTTCCACTAACCCTTTTACTATATTTCCTGATGGTTTTGATAATAACCCGTGTACAAATCGTGTAACAGTTCCTAACACCCATGCTTCATCGCCTCTCATGAGATGTATTGCACAGGGCAGAAGTGCTGGTGATCCCGAAACCCTTCAAATTTTGGCACAGTTTCCTGTAACTATAACCCAACTACCCCCTGATCAAGCTAATCCTCAGGGAGGTTTGGAATTTCAACACGAACCACTCCCTTTTAAACTACTGAAAAGATTTAAAACAAGCTTGTGCCCAATATGGGGTTAACTCCCCTTATACTCTTGATCTTATCAAAGGGCTGGCTCAAATAGATAGACTAATCCCATGGAACTGGGAAAAGCTAGCTCGTACAGTTTTAAATTCTGCTGAATTTTTACAATTTAAAACATGGTGGACAGATGAAGCTACACAAATGGCCAGGTGCAATGCAGCTCAAAACCTTCCTGTTCCAATAACTCTTGATCAGCTTTTGGGTACTGGTGATTGGATGGGTATACCCCGGCAGTTACAATATAATGATGTAGCTATTGTTCAGGTTAGGATGGCTTGTTGAGCTGCATAGATAAAAATCGCACCTCCCGGCCAAGCTACACAGTCATTTTTTTTTTTAAGATTTTATTTATTTATTCATTTATCCCCCCCTTGCTGCTTGTGCTCGCTGGGTCAGCTAACCACGCCGTGCGGGCGGGCTTGCCTTCACCAGGAGGCCCCGGGAACCGAACCCGGGGCCTCCCATATGGTAAACGGGAGCCCTACTGATTGAGCCACAGCCGCTTCCCTACACAGTCATTTTCAAAAATAATTCAAGGGGTTAATGAGCCGTATGTGGAATTTATTGCTAGGCTCTCTGATGTTGTTTTAAAAACTGGGCAAATTCCTGAGGCCCAAAATTTTATTGTTTTAACTCTCGCTTTTGATAATGCCAATAGTGAATGCCAAAAAGGTATAAGACCTATAAAAGCAGCTGGTGAGTCAATACCTGATTATGTTAAAGCTTGTCAGGATATTGGGTCTTCTACTCATCAGATGGCCGTTATGGCCACTGCTGTGGCTCAAGCATACCTGGGCAAGGGTCAAGGAAACAAGGGAGTGTGTTATAGATGTGGAAAGACAGGACATTTTCAGAAGGAATGCAGAATGCTCCCTGCTTCAGGACCACAAAATAGAAAGGAGTCATATCAGGGCCCATCAAAAAAATGCCCGATTTGCCAGAAAGGGTTCCATTGGGCCAATAAATGTAAATCCCGATTTTATGGAGACGGAAATTTCATCACCCATTCGGGAAACATTTATGCGGGCCTAGCTCAGGGCCCACAGACAAACAATATGAGCCTCCCATTGAAATATCCTGTCAGCAACAGGAGGAATCACTCACTCCCATTACCAAATTAAAAGCGGCAACGAAGGGAAGTGCTACTGTAGATTTGCCAAGCGCTGAAACCAAATTAATAACACAATCAATGGGCATCCAGACAATATCTACAGGAGTTAAAGGCCCAATTCCAAAAAATTCAGTAGGGATAATAGTCGGGAGAAGTAGTTTAACTCAAAGAAGACTCTTGGTCCAAATGGGACTTGTTGATGAGGATTATCAAGGAGAAATTAAAGTTATGGTACAGCCCCTGGGGCAAGTACAAATAGTTAGTGGGGACCATATTGTTCAATTGCTTTTTCTTCCTTATAATAAACCTTCTGCACTTCCTCTCAAAAGAACTGGTGGCTTTGGGTCAACAGGCCATAGGGTCTTTTGGCAAACATTTGTGGGAGATGAAAAACCTGAAGTAACTATTACTATTTATGGGAAAGTTTTTTTAGGATTAGTAAATACTGAGCTGATGTCACCATTATAGCTAAACGCCATTGGCCTCAAGCTTGGACATTATAAAAGGTTCCTACAGTTTTCACAGGTATTGGAACCATGACTGATGTTTATCAAAGTACAAAAATTTTTGATATTGTAGGTCCAGAAGGGCAAAAGGCCACCTTGCAACCTTTTGTTGCTGATGTGGGATTAAATTTATGGGGCAGAGATCTTTTAAATCAATGGGGAGCATATATACATATCCCTACTCTTTCTGACCCCGTTAAAAATATGATGAATCAAATGCAATTTGGACAAACCCGTAAACCTGGTGATCGTCGAGGCCTGGGTTATACTGACCCAGATCAATCAAATTTATAATAGGGGCCATTAGTAAAAAGGGCTTCACTTTGCCTCTTGGTTAATTCAAACACCCATATGGGTAGATCAATGGCCCCTTTCTCAAGAAAAACTCGAAGCCCTTCAATCTTCAGTTCAAGAACAATTAAAAGTTGGTCATATAGAACCCTCCACTAGCCCCTGGAATTCACCGGTATTTGTCATAAAAAAGAAATCAGTGAAATGGCGAATGATAACAGATCTTAGAGAGATAAAGTGATTCAGCCTATGGGAGCCCTTCAACCTGGACTGCTGCAGCCCTCTATGATACTTCAGGATTGGTTTTTGACTATTATCGATTTAAAAGATTTTTTTTTTACTATTCCTTTACATCCTAAAGATAGGGAAAAATTTGCCTTTTCAATACCTGCCCTTAATAATCAAAGTCCCAATGGTGTGTGCTACCACAAGGTATGTTGAATAGCCCAACTTTATGTCAATTATTTGTAAATCAACCTTTACAAATAATTCGTGAAAAATATCCAACTGCTTTAATAATTCATTATATGGATGATATTTTATTTGTTCATCCCAGCATGAATATATTGCATAACTTGTTTCAGTTTAGCTTACAAATTTTTTTCACATTTTGGGTTACAAGTAGCTAAAGAAAAAATTCAGAGAGAAACTCCTTTTACCTATTTGGGTTTTCAAGTAACTTCTAATACAGTGGCTCCTCAGAAAGTACAAATTCGTCAAGATAAACTGCCTACCCTTAACGACTTCCAGAAATTGTTGGGCGATATTAACTGGATTCGCCCTGTTAGGCATTCCTACTTACGCCCTTTCACACATTTTTGGCACTTTGAATGGAGATTCAGACCTTTTGAGTCCTAGGACTCTTAATCCTGAAGCCGAAGCTGAGTTACAATTAATAGAACAAAAAATACAGGAAGGCCAATTAAAATGGGTCGATCTTGCCAAACCTATTCAATTAATCATCTTTCCTACCTTACATTCTCCTACCGGAATTTTTTGGCAGGATGGGATTTTGGAATGGCTCTTTTGGCCTAACAAATCCCTAAAAATTTTAGATTTCTATGTTGATAAAATTTCCCATTTGATCAGAAAAGGCAGGGCTCGTTTGTGCCATCTTAAAGGCAGAGATCGGACTGTATTTTATGTTCTTTGTCTAAGGAAGAAATTACTCATTTATTTACAGTGAGCTCTTCTTGGCAAACTGCTTTAAGTGATTTCATTGGCATTATTGATAATCACTTTCCTTCTTCTAAATTATTACCGTTTTTGAAATGTACTTCTTGGGTCTTACCTTCCATTACCAAAACCAACCCTCTTCCACATGCTGCCACATATTTTACTGACGGGAGCAGTAATGGATGGGCCGGTTTTACTGGACCAAATCATCAACAGGTCTGGCAAACACCTTACACATAAGCACAAAAAACAGAACTTGATGCTGTAATAAAATTGTTACAAACTGTTTCAGACCCTCTCAATATTGTTTCTGATTCTGCCTACATTTGCCAGGTTTTGTCTCACATAGAAACTGCTCATATTGTACCTCATGATGAACTTTCACTAATATTTTTTAATTTGCAGCAACTTATACAAAATCGGGTTTCCCCTCTGTGTATTACTCATATTCGATCCCATTCTCATTTGCCTGGTCCTTTGGCAACTGCTAATGATATAGTAGATAAATTAGTTGCTCCAATACAAACTGCTATTGATTTTCATAACAACACTCATGTGAATGTCAAAGGTTTTAAAACACAAATTTCCTGATCTTACTATAGAACAAGCTAAACATATTATTCGCTCTTGCCCCATATGCGGCCCAATTCATAATTCTCTGATACCCTCCGGTGTAAATCCACGAGGTGAGCAACCTAATGCACTTTGGCAAATGGATGTTACACATGTTCCCTCTTTTGGACGTTTCAAATATGTACACGTCACTATTGATACTTATTCTCATTTTCTCTGGGCATCAGCTCATACTAGTGAAAAGTTTACTGCTATGCAATCTCATCTTTGGCAATGTTTTGCTATCATGGGTATTCCTTTGCAAATTAAAACAGATAATGGTCCATCTTATATGTGTCATTCATTCACACGTTTTTGTGCCACTTGGCGTTATTACTCATGTCACCGGTATCCCATATAACCTTACAGGACAAGCTATTGTAGAACGCGCTAATCAAACCTTAAAATATATGCTTCAAAAACAAAAAGGGGGAGATGGTGATGGTATGATTAAACCCTCGTGATCAATTAAATAAAGCCTTATATACATTGAATTTTCTAAATGTTTATCAACAGTTAAAAAATTGCACTCCTGCAGAAGTGCATTGGCAACCTAGAAAAAAGAATACATCAACTCTCCATCAACCTATATATTGGAAAGATGTTAATGATGGTCAGTGGAAAAAGGATGGGTAAAAATTTGGGGATGAGGGTATGCTCTAGTGCTTACAGATTCCAACGTCTCCATTTGGCTGCCAAACCATAGACTGAAACAGAGAGAGTCAGACTCAAGCGAGAGCCATAATGAAGATTTTCTAGATGACAGTTCTATTGATCATGCAAGTATTGGGGATAAGAGCTAATAATTTTACCTACTGGGCATATATACCTAATCCTCCACATATAAGAGTATTTATGTGGGGAGAGCAATCATTTTCAGTTTTTTTAAATGGCAGTTCAGAATTTCCCGGGTCTTTTGATAAAAAACGACCTTTCTTAAATAATGAAGAAGGAAAAACCATAAGTAATCTGACTTTACCCTTCCTTGGTTGGCCACTCTGCATTGGGCCACAACCACCATGCAAATCAATTAAAAATTGGACTGTGGTTGTGACCCGAACAAATAAAACCTCAATTAAAATAATTTTATTCCCATCCTATAGAGTTTCCAGTTACAAATCTCAAAATTCCACTTGCTCCTTTTCCAGACAAACTGATGAAGAAGGTTGGAATGAATGCCAAATGGAAAGTGAACTAATTCTCTTTAATGATTCCTATGGAATAGTTTGGGAAGGTACCCCTGTGGGGTTACCGGTCCCAGAAAATGGCAATTACACTGGAGTTAGTTGGACTGGAATTAATCAAACTATTGTATATGTTTCTGAAACCCATCCATATCCATGGCTAGGAAACAGACCTAATTTAACCAGCAATAAGCAAATTTGATGGATCAATCAGGGACGACTGATCCCCTCCCCTTGGGATGACAGTTCCAGAAAAAAACAAAAGAATTTATGGAAAGTATTTTTGGGATTAGCCCCTACTTATACATTAACTGGGAAGAAAGGACCGGCGAATACTACCCTACATTGGAATGGTAGCTTACATCATAAAGTGTGTGTACGGGATCCCATTGTTTTTATAGTTGGAACAGTGAGCATTAATCAAACATGGTTTTTCTGCAACAATTGCTCCCTTTACACTTGTGTATCAAAGTCTGTTTTACAGGAGAATTCTACTGCGGTTCTAATAGGATGACGACGTCATGGAATATGGCTTCTGGTTCGCATGAATCGCTGCTGGCAGTCTTCCCCTGAGAGCCAAATCCTTTGGCACTTTCTAAATCATTATTTGAAAAGAACCAGACATTTAATTGGATTAATTATAGCTGCTGTATTAGGGATTATAGGTATTATATACCTGTGGCAGGAACTGCCTTACATAAGAATGTCCAAACACAACAATATATTAAAAATTGACATCATAATGCTAGTGATCTATGGCATAGTCAAGCATATATAGATGAGCAAATTAATAATAGGCTTAATGACTTAAAGATGGCTATTACACAAATGGAAGATCAGGTATATAATCTAAATTTAAAACAAGGTTTGAAGTGTGATTGGAATGAAAGTGCTTTTTGTATCACTCCTCTCCCATACAATGATTCCCATTATGAATGGGAAAAAATTAAAAATCATTTAATAGGTCATCATACAAATTTATTTATAGAAATTACAGATTTGCAAAAAAGGATTTTGAGCAGGTCTCAGAATCAACTTACTACGCTTCCAGGTAGCGAATTTTGGCAATCAGTGACAGATCAATTAAATAAAATAAACCCCTTACATTGGTGGAAATCAACCTCTGTACTTGCTAACTTCAGTGTGGTGATCATTGGTGCTCTGCTACTCCTAACTGTGATAGGAGGCATTCGCAAAGCCCTGCTGTCCCGCATTAATAAGGCTGAAAAAGCCAGCCATGCTAAATAACTTGATTCTGCTTAAAACCCTTGACTAGACCCCTGTCCATGGAGCTTGGCTGGTGGCCAGTAATGGGTAAGACCTTCAGAGGAGGGCAACCTAAGACAGGCACAGTCACCCTGGACAAAAAACAAAAAAGGGGGAAATGTTGGAAAAGATGCTGAGAGCCAGAGCATGAAGGTCAAGCATTTAAAAAGCATGCTTGCTGGCAGAGAAACATTAGTAAATGTCTCCAGGGACACTGCATACTGCTAACATCAGTAGGAGGAGGCAGAGCGGAATGAACACACCACTAAGATGTTATTGTCTGAATTCCCAAGAAAGATTGTCTGGGAACACTGAAACAGGCAGCGCTCTCACGTACCAAGCTGAGAAACTAGTGAAGGACACTCTACTTTTGTTATCAGCTTTGTAGTACAAAAAGCAGCTTCAGCCTAAATAAACTTGCCTGCATTCCACATGGAGGAGGTCCCCTCTTCCCAAACTTTCTTTGGATCATTCCCGGCACAGTCTACCTCCGTGTTGAATTACAACACTTTATATATATATTACCTCGTTAAATCCTCAGGGCAAAACTGAAAGGTAGGTTTTATGATCCTTATTTTACAGTTGAAAAAACTGAGGCTCAGAGACATTAACTAACTTGCTGAAGGTCACTCAAACCCACATTGAAAGCCCACATACTTTCCACCAACTCTGTGGCCTTAAAAGAAGCCCTTCCTGTGGCCTGTGTCTCTCACATTTTCTCCCGATGCCCTGACCAGCTGGCTGGGTGACTGCTTTGCATTTTACATGACTATTTCAGTTCTCCTGGTATCCAGTTTGACTCGTGGCTGCCTTCTGGTGTCTGATATGCTGACCTAATGTCTGTTTGCCCACAGGATCCTCTGTGAGTTTTGCCTGACTCTTCCCCCACCCCTAAATCTCCCCCTCCTTCCCCTTCCTCTCCTTTTTCGCTATTCTGTACCCCCCACCATCATCACCACCATCACCCCCACCAAATTATGATAATTTATCCAAAACCCATAAATACTGATTCTTGGATCAACTTTTCTCAATGTTTGGAAGAATCTTCCCTCAAAACTGCTTATTTGCTTTCCAAAATGTCTTTGTTTTTGTGAAGAGCTGTGCCTGAAACCATTTTTAAATCAGTGTTTTACTCAATGGCCTTATTTTGATAAAGCCACAATATAGCATAAACAGTCTGACACTGTTGAGTGCAGACATTCTGTTTCTGTGGGTACCTTTCTTATATTTGATGGAAATTTTAAATAAATACAAGAAACTGGATTTTTATGATTTGATTTTGCCTCTTTTTTTCCTCCTACAAATATCTAACTATAATTCAGGCAATTAACTCACATCACAGAACCTTAAAATTTGAGAACTGTATTATCAAGGTGTAGCTTTCCATCTTATAGATAAGGAAATGAAGAACCAGAGAAACTGTGACTTGTCCTCGGATCATAAAACCTCACAGAGCTGAGGCCCTACTTAGAATTTAAGACCATTCATGAAAATAGCATTAACATGCTGCGTGTCCATAAAAAAAGACCATGTAGAGATACATGCCACAATAAATAGAAACATGTAATATGACACATATAAAAACTTACAATAATGCCTTACTTTTCTGGAACACTTAAACCTTCTTAAAGCTTCTCACATTATATAGAGTGAATTGGTGAAGATCTAGTTAGGAGGCAGGTGCAGTCATAGAAGGGACAGGTGATACTGACAGGTGAAGTACATGGTTCTGAGAATTCATTATGAGGGTGAACCCCCAGAACTTATTGATACTGATTGCCATGAGAGGGAAGAGGCAAGGATGGTTGCTAAATTTCTATTTTGGAGCAGTTGGGTGGGTAGTAACTAGGCAGGGAACACAAGCGCAAGAGCAAGCTTGAATGAATAAATGATGGCTGGAAAAACTTAATAACCGCGTTATCTACTTTTTTTTTTTTTTCAGGACAGACCACATGATCTGAAATCTTGCATAAGTGTGCCCACATGGATATTTAATTGATAGCAAGGAGATTAGAGAAGGTCCATGTTTGGCTTTCAGATATTGATGAGACTCAAAGAAAAAAAGAAGTCAAGAGCATAATGGAGGCTTTGTTCTCCTTTGTCTTCTTTTTGTCAGTATGGCTTCATAACACCCCAGTTTCAAGATGTAATTATAGAATTAAGTAGCTCTAAAGAATATAATAATTGCATTTACCTAAGTGATGATTGCTTATTAATTCAAGCTTCCTTGTTTGACATTTGTTTGTAACATAATTGCATTGATGGACAACTGGTTCAGTCTGGCTGGTCTCCTTATTCATGGTCTAGCTAATCATGTAAAGGCAATGCTTTTAAAATTTCAGGTTGGCTGTACTTTGTGGGGTGGGGCTACATTTCAGATTCCTTGGGTTGAAGTATTACTTTTTCTAAGAATTTCAGAATTTTAAATTGGCAGGGGAGAGGGGGCCTCCAAAAAGGGAGAAGACACTGGGATCTTTGGCAATGACTCTTTAACAATGGCCTTTCAGGAACTGCGTCATATGGTAAAGGAAATGTCTTGGGGCTGAGAAGGTCCGAATAGAGTCTCAAATCACATCCTAAATATAGTTATCAACTTTCCCTCCGTGAAGAGTCAGGGGGAGAAAATAGATAGGACACAGGCTATGGCATAGACAGACATGAGTTCAAAGCCTGGCTACCACTTAATGTGTGACCTTGTACAAATTGTTAACCTTTCTGAGTCAAAATTTTCTCATCTATAACATGTGGATGATGATGATTCACACATTAAGAGTTTGTGTTAAGATTAAGTGATAAAATGGTGCCAAATACCTGGCTCTATTTTGGTATGTAGCATCTAGATAACAAAAGTTGATTTAAGTAACCTGACACATCTATCATAGCTATAACTATAATCCCATAGAAAGCTTACGTTTTTGTCACTCTGGCTGTATGCTCTTATCTGTATACAGAATCTAAGAAAGAGCAGGAGAGTGGGCATTGCTTTTATCTAGGTTATAAATCCTAATATTCTTCACTTTTGTGTTGCATTTTGAAAGCTATCAAACCAAAGTACATTGACTTTGTTTTCTTCTTGAGGAGTTAATTCCTGCAGTATTAGGGTCTTGGCTAAAGGTGCTTGTATTAGTCAGCCAAAGAGGTGCTGATGCAAAATACCAGAAATCTGTTGGCTTTTATAAAAGGGTATTTATTTGGGGTAGAAGCTTACAGTTACCAGGCCATAAAGCATAAGTTACTTCCCTCACCAAAGTCTTTTGCCATGTGTTGGAGCAAGATGGTTGCCCACATCTGCAAGGGTTCAGCCTCCCTCTGGCTCTGTGGTCCCAGCTTCTCCCAATATCTGCTGTAGGCTGGGATAAATCTCATCTCTCTCCCAGGGCTTGTTCCTCCCCGGGCTCAGCTGCTCTGTTCTCTCCACAAGGTCAGCTGTAGACTATCAGGCTCTCTCTTTTCCCGGGGCCTCTGCCGTATCTATGGAGCTGTCTCTATCCCTCTGTGCTCTTCTCCTGTGTGTTTACTTCCCCGGACTCCAGCTCAAAACTCCAACTCTCTCCTCTGCTGTGTTGTTTTCTCTGTCCCCGCCCCACGTCCTACTGATTTGGCCCAATCAAAGCCTTAATTATAATTTAATACAATCTAATATGCCCAGAAGAACAGACCAGTTCACAAACACAATCCAATAGCTACTTTTGGAATTCATAAACAATATCAAACTGCCACAGAGCTCAAACTGCCTTTACCTTTCTGGGAGATGCTTTCAGGTGGTGGGGGATTTGGGATCTTTTGTAATTACACTCATTTTCACTCTAAAACAACTCAATAATTTTGACTCAATGATTCCACTTCTTGGAATTTGTTCTATGGCTATACCCTCAGATACAAACAACTGCAAATGCAAGGATATTTATTTTAGCACTGTTCGTGGTCAGCAAAACCAACTGGAAACAACCTCTACATTTACAACACAAGCCTGGTGAGTTATGTTCGGTATAGTCATTCAATGGAAATATAAATAGCCACTAGAAACCTTGTTGTTGAAGAATATCTATTGACATGAGGAAATATTTATGTCAGGCAATAAACTTAATGTAACTAACATTTTTTGAAGAACAATAAGGAGGGGGGAAAATCTAGAAGGACATACACTATGATGTTAGCAGTAGTTATTTTGGGTATGAGATTAAGATTAGTATTTTCCAGTTTCATTTTTTTTTTTTTTTACACTGAATAACTATTAATTGTGAATATAGGAAAACATAATAAGTAATATTTTTAAAGTAGCAGAGGCATCTGAGGACCCACAGTGTTTGTGGTGGCGCTCTGCATAGGTGAAAGCCTTGTTAGGGTGGACTATACACTGGTGAGCTTTGAGAAGGATAATTTAGGGAAAGTAGGTGACATTACAACTCAATGACTCCTTGTGAGCCTTAGTGATTATAAGTTAAATGGATAAAAATTTCTATTATAAAATATGTATACATAAATAATTTTTAAAACTGCAAGGAAACAGACTCTATGCCAAAGCTGAGTGGTAGGATTAATGGTGTTTTTTCATTTTGTCTTCTTAATACTTTAAAAATATTCCATGGTGGACATGTTTTAATTTTATAAACAATATTTTCCTGACCCAATATGTGAAGATATTGAACACTCACGAAAATTTAAAGTTCTTGAGGACAAGGAATATGCAATATGCTTCTTGATTTCCTCCTAAGCATGGGGCCAAGTACACATTGGTGGGCAGATTAAATATGGTTGGATGGTTCACATATCAACCTAGATTACTTGTGCCATTCATTTTCCTTTTTAGTGTGAGTAGTTTAAAAATCAGTGGCAAATTGAATTGTAATAAAATAAGATAAAATACATATGAAATATTTAGTAAAGAATATGAAATTTATTTTTTTCCTTAAAAATATAAATAGAAATTGGTGGCAGAAGAATTGTCTTCAGAATTGAGAAGAAAATTCTTATGCTTCTTCAGGAAAATAGCCAGCATTAAGGAGTTAAATCCCTAGATGAGAATAAAGGGAAACATAAAAGCCAAATATTAATTGCTCATTTTGTTCCATAACCAGGCTCCTTGGATCAGCCCTCAGCAGTGTTCGCTCCTCCAGCCAGACAGGAGACAAGGACTTGGTAAATATGTACGGATGCATGCTCTTTGGCAAAAAGCTTCAGAAGAAGTTGTTTTCATCTGTTCACTCACTTGATAGGTCAAATCCAAAATAAATGTTTGGGTCTTCTCTAAAACATGCTGACCCAGGACTCTGAAGCCCTATCTCAGCCTTGAGGCTGCCCTCTTGCAAGATCAAAAAACGTGTTCTGAAACCTAGCAAAAATTAAATTCACTCTAGGCCTCTGTAAATTGAGATGGAATAGCCCTCAGCGAGAGAACAATAATAAAGTTGCATATTTACATAGAATTTAATACACTGCAAAGCCTTGCGCCTGGACATTTTAAATTCTCTTATCCTAGTAACAGAGAGGCAGACCAGGTCTCAATAGCCCCATTTTAAAATTAAGAGCCCAAAATATAGATTCAGTAGTTTGCCCAATGTCATCTGGTATATTGGTGGGGGAAGTGGAGTGTGGACCCCAGGGTTTCCAACATTTTAAAAGTCAACTTTATTGAGGTATAATTTACATGAAATAAAAGTTATCAGTTTTTAAACAGTGTACAATTTGATGAGTTTTCACAAATGTATGCAGTTGTGTAACCACCACCACAATCAAGATAAAGAACGTTTCCATCATTCCCAAAGGTTTACACTTACCCTTTATAGTCAAACTCCTCTCCCCACTCCCTGGTGTCTGGAACCACTGATCTGTTTTTATTTACTATTTATTTGCTTTTCTTGCATTTCACATAAATGGACTATGTGCCTGGCTTCTTTCACATAGCATAATGCTTTTGAGATTTATCCTTGCTGTTGCATGTATCAGTAGTTCATTTCTTTTTATTGCTGAATGGTGTCTTATTGTATAAACCTACCATAAGTTACTTTTTCACTGGTTGGTGGACTTTTTACTTTGGAATCTACTAAACTGCTATTAGTTGCTCACCTCCCATGATAGTCATCTCTGCTCTAAGCTCCATGAGGGCAGGGACAGTGCCTGTTTGGTTCACAGCTGTTTCCCCAGTGCCCAATATCTGGCATAAGAGACACTCAAAAATTTGATGGATGAATGCATGGAAGAATGAACGAACACAAGTAGCAATATGTCAGTCCAACTAATGAACTGTGAATGGAGACCAACCTGGGATGACAAAACCATCATTGACTAATTTTTATACTTTGATATTTTTCAGATTCTGGGCATTTTGACCTCTCTGAGCTCAGTCTTGGATAAAATGAGGGGAACAATTCTTACCTTACAGTGTTGTTATAAGAATTAAATGAGATAACATATGTAAAGGACTTAAGACAGTGCCTGCCATGTAATAAGCACCTAATAATTCCTCTTCTTGTTATGTAATCATTGTTATTATTTCAGTAAGAAGAAATGCCATTCACCTTGTAGGTGTTTGACAAACTGCTGTTCCCAGAATAACAATTGAAATATCAAGGTGTGGCTAGTTTTCTTCCTTTTCTGGCTATGCAGCGTTATTTAGACCATCTACTCATTGGTCATAAATGACTGGCATGCTTGTGTGCATGTTCGTGCAAAATTGTCCTCATTAGTGTGTGTTTTGTGACATTGTTTTAGAAAGTGCCTGTCACTATAGACCTCCCACTTCCACCATAGGTAATTAGAAGATGAACTTCTATTTTAAAATTTTATTTAGCACGTGAGCATAAGTTGATCTGCTACTAATTCAGGAAGTCTCCTTAAACTAGTCTATTAACTTTGGCCAATTACCATGAGAATTTCCAATAACCACCACCCCCATGCCTCCAGGTCTTTCTATTACCTTCCCTTTATGCTAACTAAGATTCCCATCTTAGTGTCAGATAATGCACTTGGCCCTGAAGAGAGCTGCTGGTTACTTGCATTAAAAAATCATCTGTACCAAAAACAATTTTTCCCCCATTAAATGACCTAAAAACTGAATGACTATTTTTATTTAAAGATACTTAGGTTACATAAATGTTACATAAAAAATATAAGGGATTCCCATACGCCCTGCTCCTTACACCTCCCACATTTCCCCACACTAACAACATCCTTCATTAGTGTGGTACATTCTTTGCAATTGATGGACATTGGAATTGTCCTGAATGATGTTGCAGTGACAGATACAGGCCATTATATATCTTGTCATAACTTACAAAAATGTGTGGGAGAGAGTTTATATTATAATGTAAACTATAATCCACGCTTAGTGGCAATGCTGCAATATGTGTTCATCAATTGTAACAAATGTACCACACTAATGAAGGATGTTATTAATGTGGGAAAGTGTGGGAGGGGTAGGGAGTGGGCATATGGGAATCCTCTATATTTTTTATGTAACATTTATGTAATCTAAGTATCTTTGAAAAAAAAAAAAAAACTGAATGACTTCTCCTGGGACAAATTGAAATCTTCAAACGAAGGCCTACCTGTTCTTTTTCCACCACCACGTTTTTCTGAAGAATTTCATCTGTCCATCTTGCCTCACCCCAGACTCTAGCTCTGGCATTACTCTCTGTGACTAACACTGTCTCCCTCCTTAACACACTTTAGGATCCAAGGAGCCACAGAAGGTCACGAAGGTCTTTGTATGTGACAATTAAGCATCCCTTTTGCAATTTAAGCCTGTTTCCTCATACCCTAACTTCAGGGCAATAGAAAACAGCTAGACCTCTTCCTCTTTAGAATTGCACTTCCTTTCAGAGAAAAGCCTGATCCCTTCACTCAACAACTCCAATGTGGTTTGTCTCTCCTCCCAGTTGCCATGGTCCAACCTGGATTCTTAGACAGTGATAGCCCTCATATTAGCAGAGGTTAGCGACTCTTCCCGAAATCAGGTCAGCCTTATATCTCTGCAGCTGAGTCCACTTCAATGTCAAGAACTCTACAGGGATTCAGCAGGTAGGAAGTGAGCTGGCAAAAAATGAAGGAAGCCTCCCTCTAGTTCTTCCCCACACCATGAAAGAAGAGTGACCATGTGTTCTTTGGGGCCTGTGAAGGAGAAAAAGCTGAAAACAAACCCATTTTTATGCCCATCTGGAGAGAAAGGCTTATTAGGGTCAGCAGGTAAGTAGAAGTTCTGCTTGGTTCTCTAAACTTGGCCCACTGGTATTGATCTTCATGCAACGCAAGACAGAGCTGCCTACAAAGTTCCCGGGTTTCAGACTTTACATGTATGAATCATACTCACGCTGGTTAAAAATACAAGTCTCAGGCTGCACTCCAGAGAATTCTGAAATGGATTTCTACATAGAAGTTCTCTCTGACTCTTAATATCTGACACTGCCCCACTAGGAAACTAGAGGCTGCTATGATTTTTAAAGTTTTCTTTTAGAGAAGCAGGGGAAGCCATCTAATAATCACAATCTGAAAGGAAGCCTCTGGTGAATGCAAAATCCATAGAGCAGTGTTTATCAGTGTCTTCCACAGACTGCCTGCATCAGAATCATGGGGATGCTTATGTTAAAAGTGCAGATTCCTGGGCCTCACCTTCTGGCCTGAATCAGAATTTCCAAATTTCCAGTTTCTGGGTCCAGGAATCTGTACTTTAGTGAGCTTTGTGGTCTTGAAGGATTCTATAGCTTGGGAACTGTTTCCCTAGAGCCTAAATCTTAGTAATCTGTGGGAGAGTCTACAGTGTGGAACTTGGGGTCTTCCATGCTGCAGCTCAATGCTGAGGGGCTCATCCCCAGGCTGCGGGGCCAGTCTTAGAGAGAGAAAGCCGCCTCTCAAGAGTAGGTAGTTTCTTTTTTTTTTTTTAAAGATTTTATTTATTTATTCATTTATCCCCCCCTTGCTGCTTGTGCTCACTGGGTCAGCTAACCACGTCCCGTGCGGGCGGGCTTGCCTTCACCAGGAGGCCCCGGGAACCGAACCCAGGGCCTCCCATATGGTAAACGGGAGCCCTACTGATTGAGCCACAGCCGCTTCCCCGTAGGTAGTTTCTTAATCTCTCTGAGTCTCAGTTTCTTAGTCTGTAAAATGGGGATAATAGCTATGCCTATGACATAGGACTGAGTGAAGATTAAATGAGTAATTCCACGTTAGACCCTTAGAAAAGGGGCTAGGTCATAGAATGTACATGTTGGTTGCTGTTGCTGTTTCTGTTATAATTATTATCAAATCTCAAATCTCCACCATCTCACAAGTCAATTCTCTAAAAACCAGGAGTCAGCAAAATATGTCCTCTTGCCTGTTTTGATAAATAAAGTATGGAACTCAACTTATTGTTGGTAACATATTTCATACTCCAATGGCAGAATTGAATAGTCATACCTGAGACCGTATGGCCCACAAAGCTTCAAATATTTCCCCCTGGCCCTTTATAGAAAAAGTTTGCCAACTCTTGCTCTAGGTACTTGTGAACCCTGGTTGACATGCTGACTGCCCTGAGAGGAACAGCAAGGTCAGTGGTTGTGATGGTTAGGAGCTGTGCGTACCCCAGAAAAACATGTTCATAAACCTAATCCATTCCTGTGGGTGTGAGCCCATTGTAAATACGACCTTTTGATGAGGTCACTTCAGTTAAGACGTGGCCCAACTCAATTAGGATGGGTCTTAATCTTATTACTGGAGGCCTTTATAAGCAACATGAAATTCAGACAGAAGATAAAAAGTACCAGGGAGCAACCAGATGCTGAATATCAATGGAACCAGGAAGAGAAGGGAAAATTGCCATCTCTACTCAGGCAATTCCTGGGGAATTCATCAAAAACCTTCAGTGGAGTCCTCAGCTTGCAGCCTGCCCTGTGGAATTTGGATTTGCCCATCCCCACAGTCACGTGAGACAATTCCTATTAAACATTTCATAATAGTATATATATATCTCCATCCTGTTGGTTGTGTTTCCCTGGAGAACCCTGACTAATGCAGTGGTATTAGAGGCTACCTGCCAGCTGATTGAGGGCAGATCCCTGTTAGAGAAAGAAGAGGAAGCAGGTGGGCAGAGAAGGCCCCTGAGAAGGGGGTGCGATGAGAGGACTTGGCAAGCCTCTTATCTGAGTTCTGAGGAGGTCTTGGCCTGGGCTTTTATGAGAATGGAGAGTATCTGATAACAGTTGGGGAAGGGTTTTTCCTCCTCCCACCTGCCAAGGCCTTTCTTCCTCTGAGCTTCAGACCATTCTTCTCATTTTGTAAAATGCTGTCAGTAAGATCAAAGCAAGTCACTGCATCCATCACCTTTAGAGAAAATTATATTTTACTGTATTTCACCCAACGTGCTAACTAATTGCCTACTATGTGCCAGACACTGGGACACACACAGAAAATAAAACATGGACCTTGTCCGGCAAAGTGCCTAATTTACCTGTTAACTAAAAAGCCATAAAACCTTCAAACTATGGACTTAAGGCTCCAGCCTCACTCACTTGATTCCTTGGGGCCTGGGGAATTGAAAAAGTGCCTGGGATGGCAAATAACTGGTAATTAATTAACACCTGCAATCAAGATCATAAAAAGAAAACCACTTGGGTCACGTTGTGTCCACTGAAGGCCTGTGCTCCCATCACCAGAGGCTCTGCAGGGCAAAGGGGTGTCCTAGCTCTGGGTGGTGCCTGCCTGCCTTTGGCCAGCAGGCATGTGAGGGGATTGAAATAGCTATCATTTACCGAGTGCTTCCTCTATTCCTGGATTGAATCCTTACATTGGCGCCGTAAAGAGGTACCGCTGCTTCACCACTATCCACAGAAAACAGATGCTCAAAAAAGCCACAGCTTGTCAAGGGTTCAGGTGGGATTTAAATTCCTGTAGATATAACTCCAGCACCATTATTACAGTACATTGTTGAGATAAATAAAAGGATGGGAAAGGTAAAAGCACATCTGGCTAGAGGCAGGGGAAAAGTGGAAAGAATTAAATAGCCCCATTACTGTCTGTCTGAAATCCTAATGCCTAAGATTTAGTGGGAAGCAGTACCAAAGCAAGAGCACTGCCCTTTTCATTAGAAAACAAAGTAAGAGTCTGACACTCCCATTTTCTGCCCTCCAGAATTAACAGACGTTCATTTTTGTCATATTTGCTTCAGAATTTGAGAAAAATTAAACATTTAAGAAATAACAGTCCCCTCTATTTTTCTCCGGGATTCTTAGAGTCAATTATTCTCATTAAGTTGATGTTTATCTAGTTCTTCCTCACCCGTTTCTTAATTGTCCAGATTATATTTGCTGATCTAAGCCATTTCCACTGTTCAGGTTCTTTTGGCCGCTTCCAGGGGTTGGAAACGGTATGCGTCGGGTTGGGGGAGGGGGGGGGACCTCGGTTCTCTCCTTCACAACCTCACCCCCAAGGCCTGAGTCAGTCATGACCTTCTCTGCCAATCGGAAGCCTCCCCCTGCTGTCCGCCTCCTGTTCTGTAGCTAGAAACTCCCAGTTTCTGCCCCCAGGCGCTCCATCACTACCGGAAGTGCTCTCTGACTGCAGGACCTGTCCACCTGCTCAGGTGTGGGTCTGACTGAGGTGGAGAGATGCGGGGTCCGCGGGGTCTAGTAGGAGGGTGTGCAAATAAACACGGTGCTGTGTTGGGGCCGGTACAGCCATGGTACACATCTTTTCCTAACGCCCTATTCAGTAGCTTGATACTGGCCCTGGTGGAAGTCGACAAACACAACAAATGCAGGGCTTGTTTTTTCAGAGAGTTGGTTGTTAAACATTTACTAACACCACTGAATAAACTCCATAATTACTTTTTTTTCTTTTACTATAAACACATTCTTTAGGAGCAAAACAAAACACTGCAATGAATATCTTATTTGGCACTTTGTGGGCATACATGTGAATTTCTTTAGGGCATATAACTAAAAGTGGAATTTCTAGCTCAAAAGCTATGTACATTTCTTCTTTATTAGATAGCACAAATTGCTGTCCCACCAGAAGTGTATGCAATTTCTTGTCTCTCATGTCCTTGTTGACACTTGGTATTGTTTGCCTTCTTCATTTATGCCAATCTGAATGGCATTTCATTGTTGAGTTAGTGTTTCTGATTATTTGTGAGGTTGAAAATCTTTTCATATGCTTATTGGCCACTTGGGTTTATTTTTTGTGTGTGAATTTCCTATTCTTTTTTTTTTTTTTTTGTCCCCTTCTAGATTGTGTATCTCTTTTTTTCATATTGTTTTGTAGGAATTCCTTATATATATATATGCAATATAAATATCTTCTTCCATCTGTGGCTGGGCTTTCAACTATATTGTTTTGTCTTTTGTCATAAAGAAGCTTAAATTTTGATATAGTCAAATTTATTCTTCATTTTCTTTATGATTTCTGTTTTCTTTCTTGTTTAAGTAATTTTTCCTGATATCAAAATTAAAAAGATTTTCCTATATTTTCTTTCTTCAAAGTTTAGATTTTCATAGTTACATATATCATCCTTCTAGAGTTTATTTTTGTGAATGGTATGGGATAAGAATTTATTTTATTCCTTATATGGAAATCCTCTTGTCCCAACATAAGTTATTAAAGGGAGTAAAGTTTCCCTATTAATTTTTTGCTTCCTCTCACATACAAAAATCCCATATATACTTGCATTTGTTTTGATACTCTCTGTTTCATTCTATTGACTCACTGATCTTTCTTTTTGAGAATCACATTGTCAACTTATCTTAAATTTATATTAAAAAATGATATCTGTTAGGGAAGTTCCTTTCTCATTTTTCTTTTCAGAGTTTTCTTATCTATCTTGGAGGTTTACCCTTTCATGTGAATTTTAGAAACAGTTTGTTACGTTCTACTGGAAACCCTGTTAGGATCTTGATTGGAATGATATTTACTTTATAGTTTCATGTGGGAGAGATGACCATCCTTATTATCCTAAATCTTCCCATCCATGAACATTTTATATATATTGTATAGTGTATATATATATATGTAAGTATAAACATATATGAGTTTTTTACATTCTTTAACAATTGCTTCATAATGCTTCCATTAAAATCTACTTCATCTTTTATCAGACTGAAGTACTTTTTAAACATTCTGCAGATTATTTTTCAATCTATTGTGAAGGGGATCTTTTATCTGTTATATTTTATGAACAGTTATTGTTGGGGTATAGGAATGCTATTGATTTTTATAAGCAGATCTCAGTACTGGTTTTCTCAAAGTTTCCTCTGGTCCTCTGGAGTTAGAACTTTTAAATTAGACTTAGCATCTGTCCTCAAAATGTCAATGAGATTTTCTTTGACTATATTTTTTAATGCTACAGCACATATGGAAGGGTCAAAGTATCTAATTTAACAGTCAGGGCAAGGTTCAAAAACTATTTATCACAATGTGTCTTTGCTAAAATCCATTCACTTGCAACAATGGTTTGGACTAGATCCACTGGCATTCTGTCTTTCACCTTACTTTTTGCCCACATAGAAGCGCTATCGGTAAGTAGATTTCTGCTTTTGAGAGTATTTAGAAATATTAATTCTAGTATATACTATCCATTATTTTGTATATTTATTTCCTTTCAGATTAAACATCTTTCTAAAGAAAATGGTAAGACCCAATTGACATGTGTAGAGTGTTTCTGAACTTTCTCTCTTTTTCAGTAAGACTAGTAACAATTTCCCCCCCCCACTTTTAACAGTATATGATACAGATTTTGGTGAACAGAAGGATATTTCAGAAATCAACTTAGGTAGGTTCATTTTCTGCATTTTCAATGCCTTGAAATAAATTAAAACTCTGAGTTTGAATGACTGAAAAACATTTGCCTTCATAATACTGTATTGGGTAACTTTTGGGGAGAGAGATTTGTTGGTGTTTCATTAGGATTTGCAGAGTGCCTGAAAGTGGAAGTTTGGACAGGGAAATATGGTTATACCAGATTTTGTTTAGGAGAGTTAGTGAGTCCTTAATGGATCTCAAAATACATAGAAAGTTTTCTGTCTGTAAAAATTTCAGTTTTTTGGTTCCTATTTTGAAAAAAGAAAAGAAAAATGGATGATTCTTCTGCTTACTAATGAAAAATATACAGAATTTGTAATAAGGATCATTATATTTAGTGGCCATCCAAGGAGAGAACCCTCTTCTGGTCAGCCACATTCACTAACAACTGTTTGATGGGGACTTAGAGAAGAGTGTAAAGGTGTTTCCATTTGGACATCTTGTCCACAAACACATTTCTGGAAGAAGTCCACCAGTCTTATCCTTTATTGGGAGGAGGGAGAATCTGAGTTATCATTTCTCTTCTCCCTTAGGCACTTAAGTTTTGTGCTATGTGAAACAACTGAGCAGCAAACAGATTAAGGTTTGCTTTCATTGGACATGCACTTTTGTGGGAATTTGCTCCCGCTGCAAGCTCCCTGCTGACCTCCTCCATGTTTCTAACTATTGGGATCAAGGTCTGAGTGGACCTGTTCATATCACTCTGAAAGGGATCCCCTCTCACCCCGCTCCATCCCCCAGCTCATTCCCACCAGGTGTTGAGAAAATGCATACTCTTGCTCATGAGAAGTCTAAAGGAGAATGTGGATGGACCAGCTCCTAGAATCCCTGCTGAAAATATAATTCAAAACCCAGATCCTACTGACAGTGGCACAGTAGTATCATTGCTGAGTTTGTTGTTCAGTTGTGCTGTTACAATGTAAATAGGTTAGGATTATAGACTTTCAGCAAGTCTTGGAAATGTGTGTATGTGGAAGGGGCAAGGCAGGGATAGCCTTAGGCATTAGCAAGTGCGACCAGGATGCCTCCTGATATCTAACACTGCCTTGGTGTCATTTTCAGAGCCCTAACCCTGCTCCTGAAGGAGCCACAGGCTTTGCCAACCAAGGCCTTTTGTACCATGGATGCCTGTGGTGATTATCCTCTGGCTTAGTTTCCCTTGCTGTAAATCAGGGCTGTCTTCAGAAGGAAGTACAAGCCGATGATCTTCTCTGAAGTCGTTGCATTTTAAAGTGGAGGTCAACTTGTCACATGAGGGTTGTGATAACAAGTGACATTCTTTTAAGTGCTTGGGAAGTTTTCCCATAAGGATCTCCCCTTTTAAGAATAGTATTTTTAGGTACAGCATGAGGCCAGGATTAAGCAACACCAGCAGTAGAGTGTATTCTGTTAAGCTCCTGGAAGCAGATGTTTGGAGGTTCAGTTTTTGAATGGATTTATCCACATTCACCTGGTCTTCCTTATTACAAGGGCAGCACCTTGAGCTTGGATTTGGAAGGTAGTATCTTTTTTCACGGCACAGAGCAAAACCAGCACATTTACTAGAGATGGGAGGAGGCTAATTCAATAGCCAAAAGGGTCCTGGACAGGAAGTCAGGAGTTCTAACCCTGACTCAGCCACTGACCACCTACTACATACATTACTATCTGTCTCTGGCCTCTCTTCCTCTCAACTATGTGAGGTTGGGAGTCAGTGATCAGTAAGATCCATTCTAACTCGTCATTTACTTTTAAGCCTCTTGGACAAGGTTTCTTGTTCCGAAAATGAAAACAGATGGTGTGCTACATATGGATCATTTGCATTCACTCAAATACAGTGAATTTTTATATTGTTTCAAAAAGAATTTTGCCTCATAAAGATTAATAATTAAATATTTATAATAATGATGATTAATTTTATTATGAGAGACACTTTTTAGAAATACTCATTCAAATATTCTTTTTTTTTTTTTTTAAATCCATGTCTCGCTTCAGGCTTGAACCTTTTTCAAGGGGACATCCTCCTGCAGGTGAGTACTGGCCAATGATATAATAATGTTTCTCAGAGATTAGCTGTGTCATTGGATTGTAAGTCTTTACTCTGTCTCCAGACCCAGACACTGTGGAGGCAGATGAAAGAATTCTAACCTGTGGTCTGTGGCCAGTAGGATTTCCACTTTGTTGATGATGACAAAAACAGATGAAAAGTCATTAAACAGCACAAAAGAGTGTAATTATTAAATTGCTTGTCTACCCAATTTTCCTAATAAGTGGACAATGTTCAGAGTGGCTATTTCAATTTTGGGAAATTGCAGATCTCATTCATTTTCCTCTTAATGATTTCTTGAATTTTCCAAATTGTCTATAAGGAACTTCCAAAGCTTTTATACTCAGAAGACAAATGCTACTAATTTGATTGAATTATGTGATATAATGTTTGTGGTGCAAGAATTTATTGAAGGAGGAAGCCAAGGAGATATCAAGAACTAGGATTCCCAGTCATCCTTGCCTTTGTTTTCACAGAACTTCAGAAATGGCTTGAGCGACCCAAACGCCAGGTGGAAGTTCCCCATTCCTTACATTCTGGCTGATAATCTGGGTAATATTAATTGTTCTTAATTAAGAGTCTCTAGTTTAACATTTTTCTCTACCCCTCCTCCTGTTGATCAGCTTCAGACTGAGAGTAATTACCAAGAGTGTTGTATGGGGTTTCCAAGCTCTGATGACTCCTTATCTCCTAGGAAGAAAGTCCTGACATTATATCAAAACCAGTGCTGTTTAAACTTTTTGAGATACAGAGCACCAAATAATAATTTTAAAATTTCATAGCACATTAAACTGCTGCATAAAGGACAAAAACACAATGAAATATAATTGGGCATCATAGCAATACAAAATGAGAAACCTGCCACGCTTTTGAGAAATTCAAATGTTTATATTTATTTTATATATTCATGGTCCTTGTTCCTCAGAATTAATAATTTCTAGTCTTTTCTCTCTCAAGTTAAAGACCTGAATAAGCTGCAGTTTATTTACTGTTGGAAAGAATAATCGGTGGACATATAAATGAATATTAGAAGCCACATGTGGGCATTGGCTGACCTCAATTGCCTCATCCTGAGCAGCCAGGTTGATGTGAAGCCTTTGAGGTCATTTGTACATAGATGGGGAAAATTCGAGAGGAAAGAGCAAGCAAGGGCAAGTTTGCTCAACGTAGCTGGCCTGCTAGGCTGCTTCCTCTCTCAGGTGGATTGCTTTTCAACATTTTCCATCACTGTTATCAGTGATGCATCCAATTCCTTTTCTGGAGAAAAGAACGTATAAGCAAATGCTGTTTTCCTTAGTTATTTGTTGGAAAGTTGATTGAGTTTCTTCCCAGAGTTCTCCAGCACACTTGCAAATTCATGGAACCTCAATATTTATTGGAGCATGATTTATTAAACATCAACTTTAAAAGTGCCTCTTTCCCATTTGTCACACCTCTGCTGCCCCCACCCACCAACACATACACATATTTATTGAATTCCTGTTGTGTTCCAGGCACTGTGCCTTCACTTGATATTTTATTTAAGCTTTGCCATGACTCTGTGTCATGTAAGACAGTGTTTCTCAGACTTTAATGTGCTTAAGACTCACTTGAGGATCTTGTTCAATTGTAGCCTGATTAAGTAGGTCAAGGTTGGGGCCTCAGAGGTTGCAGGTCTACCAATCTCCCAGGTGACGCTGATGATGTTGATATGCATCTCACATTTACAGTAGCAAGGTCTCTCTAGCTGCAAGGTAGATGGCAGCTTAATAGAAGTTTGGAGACAGCTGGTCTGAAATAAGGTAGAGGGAGTAAGAATGAAGCAGCAGTTGTCAGGCAGCATTACATGAACCTTTAGAGTTTATTTTTTTGTTTTTTTAAAGTTCAGATACCTGGACCCATACCATTGTGAAAAGCAAACCTACTAACAAGAGCTCAATATTTCTGTATGGTGCCCTTATTAGGTTAATTTATATAGAGTGAAACACGCAGATCTTTGTGTACAAGTTGATGACTTCTGACAAATGTATAAACCTATGTAACTCATATTTCCCTCACTCCAGAAAGTTCCCTTGAGATGGTTTCCAGTCATTCCCCATGAGAGAACCACGATTCTAATTTGTAGCCCATATATTAGTTTTACTTGATTTAAAACTTCAGATAGATATAATCATATAGTGTGTACTCTTTTGTGTCTGGTTTCTTTAGCTTAACATGTTTTTGAAGTTCATCTTTATTGTTTTGTGGATCGATGGTTGTGTTTTTCTTTTCTTTTCTTTTTTTTCTTTCTTTCTTCTTTCTTTCTTTCTTTCTTTCCTTCCTTCCTTCCTTCCTTCCTTCCTTCCTTCCTTCCTTCCTTCCTTCCTTCCTTCCTTCCTTCCTTTCTTTTCTTTCCTTTCTTTCTTTCGCAACAGCTCAGTAATATTCCAGTGTAATAATATATTGCAACTTGTTTATCCATTTTCTTGTTGGTAAGCATTGGTTTTTCTCCAGTTTGGGACTTTTGTGAAGAAACCTGCTGTGATTATTATGGTACAAGTCTGTGTGGATATGTGTTTTTATATTTCTCTTGGCTAGATGCCTAGGAATAGAATTCCTTGTTCATATGGTAAGTATATGTTTTACTTGATAAGAAAATGCCAAATAATTTTCCAAAGTGGCTGTGCCTTTTTACACTCCTGCTAAAAATATGTGTCCTTTTTACTCATCCTCACTAACACTGGTGCTGTCAATCTTTTTAATTGTAGCCATTCTAGTGGTTGTGAATGGTATCTCATTGTGATTTTAATTTCCATTTCACCAATGACTAATGCTATGGAGCAATTTTCATGTGCTTATTAGCTATTCGTGTAGCTACTTTTATGAAATGTCTGTCTTTTGAGATATTTTAAATTGTATCCTTTGTCTTTTCATTATTTTTGTCTTTCCATTGTTTGTAGAAGTACTTTATATATTAAGGATAAAGTCCTTTGTCAGAAAAATGTATTGTTAATATTTTCTACCTGTCTGTGTTTGCCTTTTCTTTTTCTTTTTTTTTTTTTTTGAATGGTGTGTTTTTAAGAGTAAAAGCTTTTAATTATGATGAAGTGTGTTTATCAGTTTTTTTAATTTATGATTTGTGCTTTTCATATTGAACTATTTAAGGAATCTTTGCTTAACCCAAAGTCACAAAGACATTCTCCAATATTTTTAGAACCTTTATTGTTTTAGCTTTTACTGTCCATGATCTACCACAATTTTTTATGTGGTATGAGGTAGAGGTTGAGGTTCATTTATTCTTCTTGCATTGATCCAATTATTCCAGCACTATTTGCTGAAAATACTTTCCCCCTGAATTGACATGACATCTATGTCAGAAATACTTGATTCTTTATTTGTTGGTATATTAGTGGAATCTCTATGTTTTTATATTGATCTATTTGTTTATGATCATTCCACATTGTGTTGGTTTCTTTTTCTTTTTTTTTTTTTTTTTTTTTTGTAGTTTTATACTAAATCTTGAAGTCAGGTGGTGTGTGTTCTGTTGTGATTCTGATCTGTGTGTTAATTCAAACTGCATTTTTAAAATTTTTCAAATATTTGAAGATCTTCTAGATATCCTATTATTAATTGGTTTCCAATTTAAGTCTTTTTAGGTCAGAGAATATATTCTATAAGATTTCATTCTTTTGAAATTTACTGAGATATGTTTTATGGTAAAAAATGTGTTCTTTGTGAATATCCCATGTACACTTGAAAAAAATTGTATTCTGCTGTATTAGGGTATACTATTCTATTTATCTCAATTAAGCCAAGGTGATTAGTGGTCAAATATTCACTAATTTTCTTACTGATTGCTGAGAGGGGGTATTTAACTCTTCAACTATAACTGTATTTGTTTATTTTTTTTCCTTTAGTATTTTCCATGAAGCTCTGTTATTTTGTGCAAACACTTTTAGAATTGTTATATATTCTTGATAAATTAGTCCTTTTATCTTTTTTTAAGGAGGTATTGGGGATTGAACCCTAGACTTCATACATGGGAAGCAGGCACTCAACCACTGAGCTACACCTACTTCTCCCTTTTATAATTTTTAAAATTTCATTTTTCCTCTGGGCATCCTCTTTGTCTTGAAGTCTACTTTGTCTAATTTAAATAGAACCACAACAACTTTCTTACCCCTACTGTTTGTATTGCATATATTTTCCCATTTTCTTACTTCTGACCTAGCAATGTCTTTAATTTTAAAGTGTGTCTCTTTTAAACAGTATATAGTTGGGTCTCACATTTTTTATCCATTCTGTCACCTCTGAATTTTAATTGGAATGTTTAGTACATTTACATTTCATGTAATCATTGATGTGGTTTGTTTTGGGACAACCATTTTGCTATTTGTTTTCTTTTCTTTTTTTTTTTTTTTTAGCAACTAAACATTGTCAGTGATTTACAGTATAGTTTACAATTTAGATGATACAGTTAAATAATTTTGATGATATTTACCATGTCCTGTGTCCATTACAGAAAAGTAATGAAAAACCTTCCCCATGACCACCAAACATCCCACTAGATCTTGACTGTTCCCTTCTCCCCAGCCCCCCAGGGCCCATGATACCCCCCTCTCCTAACCCATGGAATGTCAAGATTCACAGTTACATGCCCTGGGGATTTGAACCAGCACTTCCTAATCCATCCACCCCCCAGTGCTGTACCACCAAACCCAGGAACACCACCGCTCATCTGCCCCATCCCCCAACATGCAACCACACTCTATCCCTTTACCATAGATTATGTCCATATGGGAGATGGCTCAAATCCTGCTCTTCTCTTACTCTCCTTTGTTAACCTATCTTTCAGACAATGGTTCTCAGAGACTGCTCACTTTCCTCAGTTCAGATCAGTGAGGTCATATACTGTTCATCCTTCCGTGCCTGGCTTGCTTCACTCAACATAAGGTCTTCAAGATTCATCCACGTTATTCCATGTGTTAGCACTTTGTTCCTTCTTACCGCTGAGTAATATTCCATTGTATGTATGTGCCACATTTTGCTTATCCATTCGTCTGTTGATGGGCACCGGGGCTGATTCCAACTTTTGGCAATGGTGAACAATGCCGCTATAAACATTGGTGTGCATATATCTGTTTGTATTTTTGTTTTCAGTTCTTCTGGGTATATACCCAGTAGTGGAATTGCTGGATCATACGGAAGATCTATTGCAAGTTTTCTGAGGAACCGCCAAACTGTCCTCCACAGTGGCTGGACCATACCACAGTCCCACCAGCAGTGGATGAGGGTTCCTATTCCTCCACATCCTCTCCAACATTTAGTGTCTCCTGTTTTTTTAATAGCTGCCATTCTGATGGGTGTAAGATGGTATCTCATTGTAGTTTTGATTTGCATTTCCCTGATAGCAAGTGATGTTGAGCATTTTTTCATGTGCTTTTTAGCCATTTGTATTTCTTCCTTGGAGAAGTGTCTTTTCAGGTCACTTGCCCATTTTTTATATGGGTTGTTTGTCCTTTTATTTTCGAGATGAAGGATTTCTTTATATATGCAGGATATTAGGCTCCTATCAGATACATGGTTGCCGAATATTTTTTCCCATTGGGTAGGTTGCCTTTTTATTTTCTTAATAACATCCTTAGAGGTGCAGAAGTTTTTAATTTTGAGGAGATCCCATTTATCAATTTTTTCTCTTGCTGCTCGTGCTTTGGCTGTGAAATTCATGAAACCATTTCCTATTACAAGGTCCTGTAGATGCTTCCCTACATTATCTTCCAAGGTTTTTATGGTTTTGGCTCTTATATTTAGATCTTTGATCCATCTTGAATTGATTTTTGTATAAGGTGTGAGATGGTATTCTTCACTCATTCTTTTGGATATGGATATCCAGTTCTCCAAGCACCACTTGTTAAAGAGGCCACTCTCTCCCAGCTGAGTGGGTTTCGTGGCCTTGTCAAATATCAGATGACTGTATATGCGAGGATCTATATCAGAACTCTCAATCCGGTTCCATTGGTCAGTAGGTCTATCCTTGTGCCAATACCATGCAGTTTTGATCACTGTAGCTTTGTAGTATGTTTTAAAGTCAGGTAGTGTGATACCTCCAACTTCATTTTTCTTTTTCAATATATCTTTGGCAATTCGGGGCCTCTTACCTCTCCAAATATATTTTGTGGTTAGTTTTTCCAGTTCCTTAAAAAATATAGTGTTGACTTTTATTGGGATTGCATTAAATCTGTAGATTAGTTTGGGTAGGATAGACATCTTGATGATGTTTAGTCTTCCCATCCATGAACAGGGAATATTTTTCCATTTATTTAAGTCTTCTTTGATTTCCTTTAACAATGTTGTGTAGTTTTCTGTATATAAGTCCTTTACATCTTTAGTTAAATTTATTCCTAGGTATTTGATTCTTTTGTTTACTATTGTAAATGGTATTTTTTTCCTGATTTCCTCCTCAGTTTGCTGGTTATTGGTGTATAGAAATGCTACTGATTTTTGAGCATTGATCTTATAGCCTGCAACATTACTGAACTCCTTTATAAGTTCTAGAAGCCTTGTTGTCGATTTCTCAGGGCTTTCTATGTATAGGATCATGTCATCTGCAAATAATGAAATTTTTACTTCTTCTTTTCCAATCTGGATGCCTTTTATGTCCTTTTCTTGTCTCAGTGCTCGTGCAAGTACTTCTAAGACAATGTTAAATAGGAGCGGTGATAGTGGGCATCCTTGTCTTGTTCCCGATCTCAGAGGGAAGGCTTTTAGGATTTCACCGTTGAAAATGATGTTAGCTTTGGGTTTTTCATATATACCCTTTATCATTTTCAGAAAGTTTCCATCTATTCCTATCTTTTGCAGTGTTTTTATGAGGAAAGAGTGCTGTATTTTGTCGAATGCTTTTTCTGCATCTATAGAGATGATCATGCGATTTTTTTCTTTCAGTTTGTTTATGTGGTGTATTACATTGATTGATTTTCTTATATTGAACCATCCTTGCATACCCGGGATGAAACCCACTTGGTCATGGTGTATAATCCTTTTGATATGTTGTTGAATGCGATTAGCAAGTATTTTGTTAAGGATTTTAGCATCTAGGTTCATCAGAGAAATTGGTCTGTAATTTTCCTTTCTTGTGGTATCTTTATTTGGTTTTGGTATTAGGGTAATGTTGGCATCATAGAATGAGTTAGGTAGTATTCCTTCTACTTCTATTTTTGGAAGAGCTTAAGTAGAATTGGTGTTAGCTCTTTCCGGAATGTTTGGTAGAATTCAGCTGTGAAGCCATCTGGTCCTGGACTCTTCTTAGTTGGGAGGTTTTTAATGACTGAGTCTATCTCTTTACTTGTAATTGGGCTGTTGAGTTCATCTATTTCTTCTTTCATCAATGTCGGCTGTTTGTGGGTTTCTAGAAACTTGTCCATCTCCTCTAAATTGTCATTCTTGTTGGCATATAATTTTTCAAAGTACCCTCTTATGATACTCTTTATTTCTGTGGGGTCAGTAGTGATATCACCTTGCTCATTCCTTATTTTATGTATTTGCATCTGTTCTCTCTTTTTCTTTGTTAGTCTGGCTAAGGAATTGTCAATTTTGTTGATATTCTTGAAGAACCAGCTTTTGGTTTTGTTTATTGTTTCCAGTGCTTTCTTATTCTCTATTTCATTTAGTTCTGCTCTAATCTTGGTTATTTCCTGTTTTCTACTTCCTTTAGGTTTAGTTTGTTGTTGTTTTTCCAATTCCTCCAAGTGTGCAGTTAGGTCTTCAATTTTAGCTCTTTCTTCTCTTTTAATATATGAATTTATGGCTATGAACTTCCCTCTCAGGACTGCTTTCGCTGCATCCCATAGGTTTTGATATGTTGTGTTGTTGTTTTCATTAGTTTCAAGGTAGTTACTGATTTCTTTTGAAATTTCCTCTTTGACCCACTGTTTGTCTAAGAGTGTGTTGTTTAACTTCCATATCCTTGTGCCTAACCTGTTTCTCTGTCCCTTATTGATTTCCAACTTCATTCCGTTGTGGTCAGAGAAATTACTTTGTATAATCTCAATCTTTCTGAATTCATTGAGTGTTGTTTTGGGGCCTAGCATGTGGTCTATTTTGGAGTATGTTCCATGTGCACTGGAGAAGAATGTAAATCCCGCTGTATTTGGGTGTAGTGTTCTGTATATGTCTATTAAGTCCAAATCTTCTAATGTATTGTTGAGTGCCTTAGTTTCTTTATTGATTCTCTGCCTAGATGTTCTGTCTAATGATGATAGTGGTGTGTTGAAGTCCCCTGCTATAATTGTAGAGGAATTTATTTCTCCTCTTAGTTTTTCCAGAGTTTGCCACACGTATTTTGAGGCACCTCGATTAGGTGCATAAATGTTGATGATTGTTCTCTCTTCTTGAGAGATTACTCCTTTTACTAATATGTAGTGTCCATCTTTGTCTCTTACAATAGTTTTGCATTTAAAGTCTATTTTGTATGATATTAGAATAGCTACTCCTGCCCTTTTTTGGCTATTGTTAGCTTGTAAAATGGTTTTCCAGCCATTCACTTTCAGCCTCCTTGAATCCCTGGGCCGAAGGTGGGTTTCTTGTAGACAGCATATAGATGGATCATATTTTCTTATCCATTCTGCCAATCTGTGTCTTTTGATTGGTGAATTTAATCCATTAACATTCAGTGTTATTACTTGTAACGAATTTCTTACTTCAGTCATTTTTTCTTTGGGTTAATGTATGTCATATGTTGTTTTGTTTCTCTTTTTGACTTTTCAGTTGTTTTTAAACTCTCCTCCAACTCTCTCTCCTTTGTTTTTTCCTTTCAATTTGTAGAGATTCCTTTAGTATTTCTTGAAGTGCTGGTTTCTTCTTGACATACTCTCTTAATTGCTGTTTATCTGTGAATATTTTGAACTCTCCATCATTTTTGAATGCCAATTTTGCTGGATAGAGAATTCGTGGGTGGAAGTTTTTTTCTTTTAGTGTTTTGACTATGTCATACCACTGTCTTCTTGCCTCCATGGTTTCAGCTGAGAAATCAGCACTTAATCTTATTGTGCTTCCCTTGTATGTGATGGTTCTCTTTTCTCTTGCTGCCTTGAGTATTTTCTCTTTGTCTTGAGCATTGGACAGTTTGACAAGTATATGTCTTGGAGTTGGCCTGTTGGGATTTATACTATTTGGGGTGCGCTGTGCTTCCTGGATCTGCACATCCATCTCTCTCAATAGAGTTGGGAAGTTTTCAGCCATAACTTCCTTCAACACTCCTTCTGTTCCCTTTCCCTTCTCTTCTCCCTCTGGGATGCCCATAATGCGTATGTTTGTGCGTCTTGCATTATCGGTTAATTCCCTGAGACCATACTGGATTTTTTCTATCTTTTTGTCTATCTTTTCTACAATCTCTTTGATTTCAACTGTACTGTCCCCCATATCACTAATTCTTTCCTCTGCCTGTTCAATTCTGCTGCCATGTGAGCCCAGCGTCTTTTTCATTTCTTGACTTGTGTCTTTGTTCGCCATCATATCCATATTTGCTCTTTTTTCCTCTTTCCCAACCTTGTTTTGGTTAGTTTGTTAGTACAATATATTTAATATTTTGTTTTGATTCTTCTCTTGATTGTCTTAGCTCAACATCTTTGTATTGTTCTTTAAGATTTTGTTTTAGGGATTACAAAATGCATGCTTAAAATGTACAGTATACTTAGCCTTACTATTGTGCCACTTTGCATAAAATGTAAGAACCTTACAACAGTGAAATTCCATTTATACAGTTATATCTCTTCCCTTTGTGCTATTGTTGTTATATATTTTTCTTCTGCATATTGTTATAGACCTCATAATACAATTTTCACTTTAAGCAGTTGTTTAAAATATTTTAAAATAATTAATTAAAAGATAGTCTTTATATTTACTTTCATAGTTGCAATTTCTGGTGTTCTTCATTCCTCCTGTAGATATGAGTTCTATTTTGGTGTCATTTCTCTTCAGTCTGAAGAACACACTATAGAATTTCTTGTTGATCAGATGTATTGGTGGCAAATTATATTCTTTCTTTCACCTACAAATATCTCTGTTTTGTCTTAATTTTGAAGGATATTTTCTCTAGAAGTAGAACCTGGGTTGATAGTTTTTTTCCCCTCTTTCAACACTTTAAAGATATAATTTTGTTATCTTTTTCTTTCCCAACATTTTATTATGAAAAACTTTAAACACATATAAAGCTACAAATATTTTACAGAGAACACTCATACTCAGCACCTAGATTATGCAACTAGTATGTGTTTGCTTTCTCTCCATTCCATCCACCCCTTTATCCATATATCAATCCATATGATTTCTCATGCATTTTGAGATAATTTTTAGGCACAATTACACTTTACCCCAAATATCTCAGTATGCATATCATTAATTGGAATTCATATTTGTTTATGGTTCTTTTTTATGTAAAATGCAAATAGAGTAAAATGTATGAGTTCTAAGTATACCATTCAATGAGGGTTTTTTTGTTTGTTTGTTTGTTTGCTTTTTACAAATTTATACACCTCTGTAACCCAAACTCCTCTTAAGATATAGAATTCTTTTATCATCCCAGAAAGTTCTTTCATGCCCCTGTCCAATTATTCCCACCTCCACCTTTCCATAAACAAGCAGTTCTTTTTTGTTATTATTATTAACCATAATTTGTTTAGCCTGTTCTAGAATATCATATAAATAGAATCATATATTATGTACTGTTCAGATAAGGCTTCTTTCACTCAGTAAAATGTTTTTTAGATTCATCAATGTTGTGTGTATATCAGTAGTGGTTCCTTTTTATTACTGAGTCATATTATATTGTTTGAATATAGTATACCATAGCTTGTTCATTATTCTTATGTTTATGGACACCTGAGTTGATTCTATGTTTTGGTAATTATGGATAAAGTTACTATGAACATTCATGTACAAGACTTTTTTGAACATATACTTTATCTCTTGTGTAAATACCTAGGATTAGAATTGCAGAATTGCTGGATCATAGTATACATGCAGGTTTAGTTTTAAACTTCTTTCAGAGTGGACTGTACTGTTTTACACTCCCACAAAAAAATGTATTATAGTTCCAGTTACTCTGTGATCTCGCTGGGGTTTTAATGGAATGTCCAAGAGTTTTCCCATTTTCTCTAATTTGACATCACACAAACTCCAAATTCTCGCTCCAGTGTGGTGGGCAGTAGCTGAGATATCTGCTCAGGTCAATCAGCCTTCCACCTGCTGCTTTCCACTAAGTTGCTAAGGATTCTTCTTCCACCACATGCAAAGTTCAGGGGTCATACAAGGATTTGAGAAGAGTTTTTATGCAGATTTTGTGATACCCCTTCCAATTCAACCATGGCTCTTTGCTTTCTAGGACTGCCTCCCTTAATTTTCAGCCACTCAGGCAGTCCTAAACTCTGCCTTATGATATGTCAAGGAAATCAACTGCATATTTATGCTTGAATTCTCTCTTAACTTCCCTTTTGAATTAGGGAGTGAGCTCAGGCAATATTATGTATAAATGTGGATCTTACCCAATGAAATTTCCATCTTTCAAAGATCAAATCGCCTTCAGTTTCTGCTTGTTTTGGCCATTTTCCTATGCATTCATGTAGTTTATTTTCTTTATTTTGTCCAAAATAATAATTATTATCTGTGGTGGGAGGGTAAGCCAGATTCAAGCTCTTCCATCATTACCACTACTAGAATTAGAATCTCTCCAAAGGATTCTTAAACTGAATAAAGTTAGCATTCCCATGTTTATCCTCCAATAAGTAGATTCATTGATATCTGAAGTTGACTTTCCTCATATTATCTGATCCAGGTTTAAGGAGAGCTAATGGTTTTCAAAACAAACCAATTTGTCCAAGAGAGAACTATGTAAAGCCTACTATGCCAGGGAAATCTTCTAGGCACTAGGGATACAATGAGGCCAAAAGATAAGTTCCTTCCTCTAAACAATCAAGTGTGGCTCATGCATTCAGAGGAGGGGCACTAGGGCTGGCTTCCAGGAGAGGAGGGAAATTTCAGGTGGGCGTTATTTCCTTTCTATTTTTTTTCCCCTTCTCAATGAGATTGAGACTGTTTTTTAAAAACTATTACAGTTACCTACTTCCCTTAAATATTTTTATTAGGGAAATTATAAGTTTATAGAAAAATCATGCAGAAAATAGAATCCCTATATAGCACCCCTATTATTAACACTTTGTATTAGATGGTACCTTTGTTACACTTGTTGAAACAATATTATTATAATTATACTATTAACTATAGTCCATTAGGGTTCACTGTTTGTGTTGTACAGTCATAACGTTTTTTTAAGATTTTTATGTTAGCAACATGCATACAACCTAAAATTTCGCCTTCTAACCACATTCATGTATATAATTTGGTGGTATTAACTACATTCACAATATTTTGCTACCATCATCACCATCTCTTAATAAAATGTTTCCATCACCCCTCAAAGAAACTCTGTACCAATTAAACATTAACTACCCATTCCTACGCCCATCCCTTTTAACAACTTAGGTGTGGGAAACGAAGAACAGATGTGATTTAAAAATTAGCCACTTAGAATTCTCATTTGGCCTGGGAATAACAAAAGCAGAACAATCTTCTGAACAGTTTGAAGTTAGTAAAATCAAACTTTATTTTTCCTGTAACTTTGTGATATTGCAGCTCTCTTAGGTACATCTTGGATAATAGTATAGTAATATTATAGTAAGAACAGGTCCATGAAATTCCTCCAGTAAGTTTAATGCATCCTCCAGTAAGTTTAATGCATGCTCTTGTTAATGGTGGTGTATTCATTATCAACTTACTGATTATATGAACGACTATTTCTTTTAGTAACTCTGGTATGATCTTATGACATCTGAGCTATGGCATCTACAACTTTCTAGTTTATTAAATGAAATAAGATCCAAAAAGATAGGAGGTACCTGGCAAACTGCCAAGAATGATCAACGCTTTGAGAGAATGAAGAAATTCTGATGTGCAAGAAACATAGTTTAATTTTATATAATTTAGCTTAATTTTCAACTTTGAGCCCTATCTTCAATGAGCTGATGGGAGCAAAAAATGGACACCAAGTAAAACATAATCTCAGTTCCCTTGGAGTGTCTTTCTTCCCCACCCATCCTTGTCTTAGGCAATGCCAAGCTGTGTATGTGTTGGGTGAAAGGAAAGGCATTTGATCTTTGGTCATGGGTCCACAAAGTCTACTGCTAGGCAAATGTTGTTCCTGTCCCTTCAGGTTTGTTAATCTTCTGCTGTTTTGGTGCAAGCTTGGGGCACAGAAATCTTTTCTAAGGCTTTCTGCAGTGCTGGCTGTCTAGCCTTACCATCTCCCCAGGGGTCTTGCAGAGAAGCTGAGCAAAATACCATATGCATTTCTTTTACCTTCAGAACCTACAAACCTCTTTAACCTCTTTTCCTCCTCCAGTAGGAGGGTATGTCTTTTTATTTTTATTTATTTATTTATTTTTTATTATGGGTAAAAATCAAAATTCTCACAATACATACAAACATTTGCAAAATGATATATAAATATATATGCATATATGTGTATTTGCTTACAAAAATGCTATTTATATATATATATATATACATATATTTTAAGAGGTGCTTAGATTACCTAAAATATTACACGAATGGACACAGGACATGGTAAATATCATCAAAATTATTAAACTGTATCATCTAAATTGTAAACTATATTGTAAATCACTGACAATGTTTAGTTGCTATATTTTGCTATCTGCATAACAGTTATAACAATGCTAACAACCAAAAAAAAAAAAAGGAGGGGGAGTTAATATGGGGTGGGGAAGGGGGGGTGGTTTGGTATCTGGGAGTCTCCGGCACTCCGTGTGTGACTTTGCTGTGTCTTTTTAGACTGGGGGAGAAACTCCATTCTCACTGCTTCCCTCCAAGGTACTTTATGCATACAAAAGCCAGAAGACTTGCAAGCCTCTTCTATTTTCTATTCTGTGGTGTTGCTCTTTTGAGCCTATGAACTCACACTCTGCTTGAATAGTGGAAAGGGAAAGGAATAAAATGGGGCAGTTACTTTGTGATTTTGTTCAGTCACATATACATGTGTGTAGTCTTATTTTGTAGTTATATTTGCACTGTGCATTTAAAGTATGCAGTTAATGATTTTATCCACAACTAATTTTGCAGCTTTAGCTTCCAAAGGATGTATTTAGTCCCCCAAAATCTATCATGAACCTCCGAACTATCAATTATGTATATTAGCCAAGATCTAAGTAATACTCTTTGATATTTTTATTGATCTCTGCAGAGCTGAATGCCAAAGGAGCCATTCTCTATGCTTTTGAAATGTTCCGCCTCAAGTCCTGTGTGGATTTCAAGCCCTATGAAGGAGAAAGCTCATATATCATTTTTCAGCAGTTTCAAGGGTGAGTATGAAATTTTATAGAATATGCAAATTATGTATATTATTCTTTGCTTTATAAAAAGTAGACATCTCTTTCAAAGGCTAAAAGAAGAAATTAAAAAGAAACTAAATACAAAATCAAATCGCTCATTGTGAATTTTTAAATCATTTAACATTTCAGTATGTTATGCATAGAATGAGTAGTTGGGTACATCTAGGCCTCAGGGAAATTTATCTTAATTTTTTTCTACCATTACTTTGACATTTTTTTTTTTTAATTTTAAATTTTAAAGAAGCTTTAGATTGCATAAATGATACATCAAAAATGTAGGAGGATTTCCATATACCCCACCCCTTCCCCCTCCCATGCTTTTCCCCATTAACAACATCTTTGATTACTCTGGTACATTTGTTACAAATGATGAACACCTATTGAAGCATTGCTACTAACCATGGTCAATAGTTTCTAGTTTACACTTTCAACCACACATTTTTATAGGTTTTGACAAAATTTTTAATGGCCTGTACCCATCATTGCAATGTCATGCAGGACAACTCCAGTGTCCCAAAACTGCCCCATGTTTCACCTATTCTTCCTTCTCCCTCCCCTCAGAACCTCTGGTGATGTTCTGAGAACTTGAAACTTGAATATAACAAGTTCTTCCATTGCTAGAATAATAATAAGTCGACTTTAGTCCATAGTTACATTCCCCACTTATGTTTGTTCGTTCCTTGATATTGAGGATTTTAGGATGGTGATGCCCACTCTGTTTCTGATTGAAGGAGGCTTAGATCCGATGAGTCAAATGGATGGAACTGTCTTGCTTGCAGTTGTAGATACTCTGTTTTTTGAGATGGGTGTTTTTCATTATCATCATTTTGTTAATTGTCTTAGGTGAGTCTGATGAACTAGAGAGTGGGTGTTGCAACTCTGCTGAGATTCAGGGCTCAACCGACCAATGAACAGATGAAGATTTAAGTCTCTTGTGCTTATATTTAATGATTATAATGTTAATTATAGGTTCAAAGAAAATGGGCAGAAGAGCCATGTATAGGGAAATTATAAATGAGTCCAACTCTGTTACATTGGGGAAAATATATTCCAAGGTAAGGCCCACTGACAGGGTGCCTAATTCCTGAGATGGTCTGCCCTGCCTATAATGTCTAGATGTTTCTAGAGCCCACAGGAGCACCCCTGCTTGAGGCACTGATTACTGTGGTATTCAATGAGATGCTCTTGAGACGTGTGTAAGACTTACTTTGAAATCTCTTAGCCATAAAATCTCATTTGTATTTAATATTTTCTCCTTTTGGTCACGGTCTTTTTCCAAATGCAGCACTAGTTGGCGCTTGGTGATAATCCCTGGTGCCAGGGAAGCTTATCCCTGGAAATTATGTCCCATGCCGTGGGCAGGTGGCAGGAAGGTAGTGAGTTTATATGCTGAGTTTGGCGTAGTGAGAGGCCACATTTGAGCAACAAGGAGGCTTTCAGGAGGTAACTCTTAGGCTATATATAATATTAAGCTGAGTTTCAATTTCACAAGAACAATGTTTTTAAGTACAACCATCAATATCAAGGGCCTGGTATATTGGTCCTATGCTAGGCACTGCCATGTACTCTAGGGATTCTTGCCACACTATTAGAGAATGTAGCAGGACTTCCCAGGATGGGAATTGAATAATCTTTTGGCTATTGTGTGGGTTATACAGAGAATGAGTAGTTTGGATACATCTAGGCCTCAGGGAAATTTATCTTAATTTTTTTCCCCTAAGTTAAGATTGTGTTTTACATTATACCATTTTTAAGCCATATCTATTGAAGTATAAAATTATATTCTTTTAATGTACTGGCTTGTTTATTAATATTTTTTTTAATGCACTGTTTGAAATGGTAGTCCTCTGGCTGGACCTCATTCAAAAGTTCTAGGTATAAATTTGCTCTTAACAGTTATTTGTAAGAAGAAAGAATTGTATCTCAAGAAAGAAAACCTTTTTCTTCTAGTGGGTATTTATATCTAGTTCATACTCAGAATATAAAACCAGGTTAACCAGCCTGGACTAGGGTAGAACAGTAAAGCTGCCATCTGCTGTGACACTGTCTCTTTGTGTCTTCAAGCCCCACCTAAGATATATTTCCTCAGGCTACAGTTCCCATCGCTATCTCCAGGTATTGCCTGGAATTGGTTGTCTAATTCTGATGATGGGGTTATTCTTAGTCATGGATGGATCACAGAGATGAAGAAGGAAGTTAACACATGATTTAACCTTTTAAGAAAAAAAGTATGAAGAAAACAGCATTAAAACTTTTAAAAAGAAGTCAAATGATGACTACTTAAATACAAGTTAAGTACCTTACTTGCCTGAGTAGTTGTCTTAGCTCATTCTCTTATTCAAAAAAATATTTATGAACACCTACTATATGCTAGGAAGTGTGATAGTCACTAAGTACAAAAAAACATCAGGCAGTCTTAGATCTCATGAAGTTTGTAGCCAGCAGGTGGGGGTGGTGGAGAAATGACAAGCAAATTTATAGTTATAATATGTCATGGTGAGTGCTGTGGGCTGCAGGAGGACAGAGAGGGACCTCTAAGATAGTGAGAAGGTGAAGCGTCAGGAAAAGCCAAACTGAGTGAGAGAGAGATGAAGAAGGGAGAAGGACATAGCAGGCAAAGAAGGAAGGGAGGGACAAATGGGGGGAGGGTTGGAGCGGGAAGAGGAAGAGGGACAGCAGGAAGGGAAGAAGGAGGAAGTGAAACGAAGCAAAGAGAAGAGAAGGGTAGAGAAGGGAAAAGGGCAAATATGCACATGAACCTGGCTTATTTGGGGAAATCATGAAATTTAGCATATCTGGCAGGTAATGGGCAGAATGGTGAGCAAATGGAATCAGGAAGATAAACAGAATTTTGTTAATAGAGAGCCATGTGTAAGAGAATTTACTGTTTTGTGCAAGAATCATTATATGCTCATTGTCCAGTTTAGAAAGGTGACTCTAACAGTGGTGAATTTTTGAATTCAACAGTGAATTTTGAATTTTGGATTGAAGTAGGACAAGACTTGTGGCAGGAGACCAATTAGAGGCTGTTCTAACACTCCAGGAGAGAAATGAAAGGGGCCAACGCTAAGGCAGAGGCAGCTTAAATAAAGAAGAGGAAATGGATTCCAGAAATATGTAAAGTGGTGGACTTATCATAACCTGTAGATTAGTTGATGTGAGGGGTTAGGAAGAGAGAGGAATCAAGGAAATCTCCCAGATTTCTGATTTGGACAATTGGTTGGTGGTAGTGCCATTCACTGACATAGGGAATATTGCAGGAGGAAGAAGTGTGGGGATAGGATAGTAAACTCCTTTTGGGGCATGTGATACAGTGTTTGAGGTATCTGTAGGTCATATAAATGCAGATAACCAATAGTATTTGGACAGTCTCATTCATGCAAAAGGAAAACATTTAAAGTCCAGGCCTTGCCAAGACCACAGATATTAAAGGTCCTCTGCTTTTGGATACTTCATCTTGTCAACCTCTGGGCTTCAAAAAAGTGCCAAAGCCTTTAATTTTTTCAATTAAATTTCAAGGAAAAATCCATTTTCTTAACACTTTTATTTCCATTCTTTAATTATCTCTTTTGCATCATTTTTTTCTACAAAGAAAAACATTTTTAGATTAAAAACAAAACAAAGTCAAAATGATCATTTCCCAAAGTAATTTTTCTATTAAAATTTGCTTAGCTTCTTTTCAGTTTATAACTCAGAGTTCAGGTACCTGATGTAGTGGCCAGCTTTGAGGGACATTCTCTATAAAAGCTGATTTGGGGGCTCTTACTTGACTTTTCCAGGAAGCTCGTCCATAACATTTAAGTGAAGTGAGTGGAGAGGGGAGGATGAAGGTCTAGGGAAGGGACTCACCCAAAGTGCTCCAAAGCCCATGCAGAGGGAGCTCTAGATCCTTGGGTCTGGAGGCCAACTGGGCTCTTTCAGAAAGACAGTGACCAAAGTCACACGGGTTGGCAGCGTTTATGATATTTTTGTAACTTATACCTTTCTATTGGGGGAAGAATAGAGGAAAAAAAAAAGACAAAGGGTAAATGCTCCCCCTGGGTTGTAGATATTCTACAGCATAAACTCTGGTTTGGTAATGAAATACTACTGTCAGAGAAACAAGTTGTTCATGGTGATATTTGCACAACTCAATGAATTTACTAAAAAACATCGAGTTGTGCACTTAAAGTGGGAAAATGTTATAGTATGTAAATTTTACCTTAATAAAGTTCTTAAAAAAAGAAATAAGATCCATCAATGAATATAAATCAAATCCATTTGCATTTGAAGGTATATAATGCTAGCAATTTTGGGGGGAAAATAACAGGTGAGACAACGTGCTGTTGCCAAGGAGCTTGCAATCCCTCTTGTAGCATTTACAACTACGGGCAAATCTTATTCTGCTCAGCGCTGGTTAGAACATAAAGTCTTGTTCCACAACCTAAAACTGATAAGAAGATAACTTGTCAAAAGCTTTGGGTTTGGGAAGCGGCTGTGGCTCAATCAGTGGGGCTCCAGTTTGCCATATGGGAGGCCCCGGGTTCGGTTCCCGGGGCCTCCTGGTGAAGGCAAGCCTGCCCGCGCGGCGTGGTTAGCTGACCCAGCGAGCACAAGCAGCAAGGGGGGGATAAATCAATCAATAAATAAAATCTTTAAAAAAAAAAAAAAAAAAAAAAGCTTTGGGTTTGCTAATAGAGTTGGAAAATAGGACTTCTGAGAATAGGTAAAAATTACTGGGAAAAAAGAGGGAAGAGGCTCCACCTTGAGGAATTTAGGATGTCTGTCAGAAGTTCCTGGGTCCACTGCTTCTGAGAGAAATTTTGGGTCCTTCTGCCCTGGGACCTTTCAGAATAAGTTAGGCAGCCTTCTCTGTGCTCTCATCATGCAATAGATCTGCTTAAATCCAAAGTGATGGATTTGATCAGCTTGAATTTTAGAAATGTTTTTTTTTCATAATCATAAAATGTACATCTGCTCATTTTAGAAAACTCAGAAATTACATTAAAGTAAAATGAACAAAATTTAAATCACCCACAAAACCATCACCCAGAGACAACTTAGTATTTTGGAATAAAGGCAATAGTGTTAACATTTTGGAATGCCTTGTGGGTTTATGGAGGTGAAGAAGAATGGCAATTTTTACTTCTTCCTACATTTATGCATTGTTTGAGTTTATTTTCTTCTAAGTGTGTACTACTTTTATAATGAATCATCACTTTTAAAGTCTGCATCTCATTCCCTCTAGGGAATGCTCCTTATTTAACTATTTCCCTGTTGTTGAACCATCAACATATGAGGATGCTATTGATCAATTCTTTTTTTAAATCAAATCTAACTTCTTTCTAACTTATGTTCTAGGAGCCTATGAACTACAGCCACCTTTGGACTTAAGAATTCTCTGGGGGGAATTTTCTCTCTTCTCCTCTTTAAAGGTGCTGGTCTGAGGTTGGCAACCAACATGTGGGACAGAACCTCTCCATTGGCCTGGGGTGTGACTACAAGGCCATCATTGAACACGAGATCCTGCATGCTTTGGGCTTTTACCATGAGCAGTCAAGGACTGACAGGGATGATTACGTGGACATCTGGTGGGAAGAAATTCTCCCAGGTGTGTATGAACCCTACGTGGTTGGGGTGGAATTTGCTCTTATCTCTATCACTTACTGAGATCAACTCTAAGACGTCCAGGCCAAATCTGTGTGCAGATTAGAGCTTCAACTTCTCCACGGGGAGCACAGGGCATGATGATGTTGGGCTGTGTTAGCTACTTCCATGGATCCCAGATAAAAGTCTTCACAATTGATCCCAGAAAGGGGTCTCAGGGGATGGTGTATGGCAGTTAACTAAATGTGGGGGTTAACTGAAAGATAATATAAAGATTTTGCTTTGTTTCAGTGTTTTTAATGAAAATCTATCTAAAATGATGCCTACTTTCTTGACTTATTGAGTAAAGTAAAGGTCTCTGAGGATGTGAAGGTCATTTTTCTGGATGTGAAATCTCCTGTAGCTGTATAAATCCCATGTAACTCTAGAAGGCTACCTGAGATTTAGTTGACCATATGATGACCATGGGACACACGGAGAATTGTTTTGGTGTTTTACCAGATAAATAATAGGTTTTTAAAAACAGAGCAAAACAACAACAAAAATGAATAATTTTATCTGAAATTATACCCCCAATCCTATTAATTCTGGCTTATTACCTGAGCTCTGAGTAATAAAAATTTAATGGTCTCTTGTTCCTCCTTTCTGAGCACTGCCCTTTTCCACTTCTATGCAAAAGATAAAATAGTTTTATCTAACTGTTATTATGCAGTTATTATACACTCTTAGTGTCCTCTGGTTTTGTTAGATTCTCATGAATCCTAATGAAACTTTAATATATTAAAAATGCCTCACTATTACCACACATGGCTTTTGGGAACAAATTATTGTCTTGTATGTATCTGTTTTATTTTTGTCTGAATTTTATATATGGGTTCATATCTTGCTGTACAACTATAAAAATTTTACTCTTAGGGACTTGAAAGAACTGGCCACACTTTAAAATTAAATATGAACCCCAAAAAGACTTCTGTCAGAACTAACTCATTTGGGATCAAGTTTCTCACTTGAGGTAGAGCTAGGGATAGCTAATAATATCAAAATCAGCTTTGGGTTTTTCTTTACCTGCACCCCCACTCCCCCCAGCCCCTCATATTCTGGTAATTCTAAAAATGTGGTGTGATGGAGTAAGGAGGGAAATTAGGTGATTTGTAAAATCCTAACAGGTTTCCTGCCCCATTCATCCCACCACCCAACCATTGGACTAGAGGCAAATCCAATGTAGAGAGGAATTGGAGAATATTTGCCGAGAGGTGAAATCATGGATCAGACATAAGGCGTTGTGTCCCAGGGGTAATTGCATTATAACTAGATGTGTGTAGAGGAAGAAGGGAACGGGTGACATAGGGCAAAGAACTGAACCTCTGATTGTGAGCCTCATAGCACTATTAGACTTTGTCCGTAATTGCCTACAAGATATGAGAAAGCAGAAAGCATTCCCATTTCTTAGTGCTGAAGAATGCTATGCTCAGTGCTTTTAAGATAGCTTCAGGCCAGATAAGGTCCTCTTGCTCAGATGGGGCCAACACATTTGCTGAAGTAATTTGCAGCCTTGCTAAACTCATGTTTACACATCGCAACTATGTTTTCATCCGGTTTAATTCCATATATCTAAATGGCCTCCACTAACTAGAGAAGTGTTCTCAAATGAGTCATCAAATCCAATAAGATGACAGGTCAGGGCAAGATGGACTCTCAGGGAAATTTATGGCCTGTATCACATCTCATGTTCAGTGGATGACAATCTTACTGTTTAACCTAAGGAGATACTATACGGGGACTCCTCAAGTCCCTCTCCATCTCTTTGGTGGGAATTGTTTCCTGCTTCTGATCCCTTCCACTGAGGAAAAAAGCCAACCTCTGAAGTTTAGCAGGGGCATTGGCAAACTATAGACCCTGGGTCAAACTATGTGTTTTTGTAAATAAAGTTTTAATGGAACACAGCTATGCCCATTTATTTACATGTTGTCTGCGCCACACCAGCAGAGCTGAGTCGCTGCACCAGAGACTTTATGTCTTGCAAAGCCAAAAATATTCTCTATCTGACGCTTTACAGAAAAAGTTTTCCAACCCCCTACCCCTCCCCCGTTTACAGGATCATTCTCTTTGTAGGCTGCGAGATGCCAGAGGGCAAGACTACACCTGTGCTATTCACTGCCAGGGGCCTGCACTTACCTAGCACAGCTCCCAGTAGATAGTAGTCACAAGGAAAATGTATTGAATAAATTAAGAAAAACATTTATTTTTAAAACATTCTAATAAGAATCCTTGAATAATTAAGAATAAAATAATCAAACCTAAACTGATGACTTTATTGTAAGTTAAAGAAAACACATCCATGGGTTCAAAGTGCCTTGCTTTCGGTGCCACCAAGAGTCACCAGGAGATCCCAGGTTCAAGCCCCGGTTTCCTTACCTCCACCTGAGTGCTTGTTACAACTCTGTCTCTTTTAATGGTATCTGAAAACAAAGTGGTCTGGAAGGAGTGACTTTTCCCTTCCCTGTCTGGGTCATTTATTTCTTCTGGGCCTGTCCCACCTTCGAAAATGCTTTGATCCATATTGAATAAAAAGGAATCATCAATGTTCTCATTTTATAATTAAAACAAGGTCTTGCTAAAAGGGGTCCGATGGCTTTTCCAAAAGCACTTAAAGACTCCCTCCAACATCTACCGGAGCACCTACCGGGATGCGCCATGCTTCTTCAGTCCTAAATGCACATGTGTAATGCCTTAGAAATGTGGTTAAAAACATCCAGAATCTAATGTTTAAGAACATCCAGAAGGAGAGCTAGAGAGGGAGAAGAACTGGAAGAGTTATAAGCACTCTTATTTGGTTTTCCCATCACTTCACAAGAGGGAAATGAAAAATCTCTGAACCCTTCCCATTACTGCAGCTGAAGCAATAAAGTCCTGATGATTAATAAGGAAACAATATCTTATTGGCTCTTCATTTCAGCTTTTTACATTGCACTATGTATTGCAATAATGTCCTCATAATATATATATATATTTCTTCCTTCTTTTCAAAGGAAAATAAATTTTCTCCTTCCCATTTTATCTTTCTCCCCAAAAGGCTGGAGGGTGTGCAACACGAGGGTGTGAATCTTGTTTTACAGGGAGCAGCTTTCTTGCCAGCTGCTTGCCTTTTCCTCTGCCCCTCAGATTTCCTTTTCCTAATCTATGGAGAAGCTGGCCAGGTACAGTTCTGGACAGACTGTGGCACTTGGCTATTTGGAAGATGTTCCTTGAAGATAAATAATCCTTAATATTTTTTTCTGAATTCAAAAATTCTTTTTTTCTGCCATTTGGAATTCCTGCCCCAGCTTTGATATTTTACCTTCTCTTTGTGAAAGCCTTAAATATATATGTCTCTGCTCGAATATCTAGTCAATGAAGGAATAATATGACTGAGCAGCCCCGTGTATTCTCTTCCTGACAGGTTATGAGCACAACTTTGACACTTACGATGACAATTTCATCACAGACCTCAACACGCCCTATGATTATGAGTCTTTGATGCACTATGCGCCTTTCTCATTTAACAAGAATGCAAGTGTCCCCACCATCACAGCCAAGATCCCTGAGTTTAACCCCATCATTGGGCAGCGCCTGGATCTCAGTGCCATTGATTTAGAGAGGCTCAATCGAATGTACAACTGCAGTGAGTACTTCTGAGTCTGAAGACTGGGTAAACTGGCCTTGACAGAGATTCCCTTGGCCCTAGAAGTTTTCTTTACAGTTTCCTTTACTCTTCTGTCATTTTCTAGTTAAGGGAACATGGGCAAACTACATAACCTTAGGTCCTCTGTCTCTAGAGTAGAAAAATTATAGCACCTACCTCAAGGATGGTTATGACTAGCTATCATGTGATTATGTTTCATAAAGTGAAAGTATTGGACAAGGAAGGAGCCGTTGACATTGAACTTCTCTAGCTTCATTCTGAAGGATGCACCATTATGTAAAGGCCAAGGTGCTCAGATTAAATAGTGTCAGTTTTGAAAGTATTTTGTTTCCTGCAAAATGTTTTGTCCAAGTTAGTTACTCCTTGAGTGACCCAGTCTGTTCCCCTGGGGTGAAGTATTTGCTAAGATGCCCCCACCAGCCTTCAGAAATGCAGTCTTTAGTTCTGTTCAGTCAGTATGTATGGAAGACCTACTAAGTGCAAAACCCAGTACTATATGTACTTTGTTCTTGACCTAAAGGAATTTGTGGTTTGCATTTCTATAGCAAAGCACAATTCATTACCGTTTTACCATATAAAGATAAGTCTTTATCCTATAAAGATAAGACTCTGTGAGGTGAGTAGAGCTGTGTCTATGTTGGTAAGGCCTAAGAGCTAACTGAAAGGCTCATGATCTTGTTATATCTGAACAATGAGGTCTTAGTGGCCTAGACATTAACCATTTGGATTAAGATTCATTAAATATTTAACTAGGTGACAAAAATGTCATTTACAGCCACAACTCACACCTTTTTGGATCACTGTGCTTTTGAGAAGGCGAACATCTGTGGGATGATTCAGGGCACCCGTGATGATGCTGACTGGGTTCATGAGGACAGTGCACAGCCTGTACAACTGGATCACACCTTGGTGGGCCGCTGCACAGGTCAGTGAAGCAGGAAAAGCATTGCACTGAGGCAGTTCATAAGGTTGAACTAGTTAATAGCAGTCAGCATGCTTAGCCTCAATCTGAATGCTAGTTATCAAATCTGGAAATAAGAACAAAGAACATTTCTTATCTTTTAATTACTAACTCATTGAAAGTCATCCAGGCTCTGGACCTGCAAAAGAGTGATATATTTAAGTGATGACAACAAAACTGAGATTTAAAGCTATCCACATAGGGTTGATAAGACATGACTTTGTAAATAAGTAAAGTCTCTAGAGCAATGCCCTTCAAAGGAACCATAGCATGAGCCACCTATGTAATTTAAAATGTTCTAATGGAAGCGGATGTGGCTCAAGGGATTGGGCTCCTGCCTACCACATGGGAGGTCCCAGGTTCAGTTCCTGGTGCCTCCTGGAGAAGACAAGCAAGACAGCAAGCTGGTGCAACAGGCAGGCGCAGCGAGTTGGTGCAACAAGATGATGCAACAAGGAGACATAAAGAGTAAAGACAATGAGAGATCCAACAAAGCAGGGCACTGAAGTGGCTCAAGTGATTGAGCCCCTCCTTCCCACGCGAGAGGTCCCAGGTTCAGTTCCTAGTGCCTCCTAAAGAGAAGACAGAACAGACACAGTAATCACACAGCAAATGGACAGAGAGAGCAGACAGCAAACCCAAACAACAATGGAGGGGGGAATAAATAAATAAAAATAGATCTTTAAAAAAATGTTCTAATAGCTACATATAAAAGTAAAAAAGAAACAGGTAAATTAATTTTAATAATATATTTTATTTAAAGCAATATATCCAAAATATTAGCATCTCAACAGGTAATCAAAATAAAGATTATTGGGTCGGATGTGGCTCAACTGGTTGGGCGTCCGTCTCCCATATGGAGGGACCCGGGTTCGATCCCCGGGACCTCCCGGTTAAAAATAAATAAATAAATAAAGATTATTAATAATATTTTACACTTTTTCATGTAAGTATATAAAATCTTTTGTGTATTTTACCCTTATGGTACATCTCAGTTTGGAATTGCCACAAATCAAATGCTGGTGGCCATTGCATTGGATAGCACAGCTTTAGATAGTTCTTATTAAGTTTTGTGTAGTGAAAGAGCCAGAGAATCAGACAAAAATGGGTTTTAAAATCTGGCTCCACCACTTACTAATTGGTACTGTGGGAAGTTATTTTTTTTGTCTTTACTTTTGTGAGCCTCTCTGAACATCAAGATCTTGATACTTCATAATTAACATGGAAGGAGAGAATGTTTGCAAAGCGCCCAGCTACAGACCAGCAATTTCAGTCCCTATGATTTTTTCCCCATCTTCCCTTTCCCTCTAGAGGTTCTATTTATTGTCTGTATTTATTTTAGCATCCTTACATTATATGCCTGTTATTTAAATCATCTCAACCCCTATTTGGTAGTGGGTGGGATCAAAACTATAAAGTCTCTGAGTCTATGCCCGTTTGAGAGTTGGTTAGGTTTCCTTTGAATGTCAAAGGTCATAAACCAGGGCCACTCCTCCTCCAGCCTTGGCAAGAGGAGAAAGTCTGTCATACATGAGATAATCAAACATACAATCTCGCATGACCAAAAGGGTAATCCAAACCTGAAATTATCTCTAAATTTCCACTGTACCCTCTAATCCAATCTCTCTAGTTGGCTTGCTTCTAGGTTAAATTCCAGCTATGCAGAAAGTTGATCTTTATGTGAGTGGAACCTGCTGGAGGAATGTTCTGGCAGACTGAGGGAAGGGAAAGGACCACATGCTAGAAGCCATATCTAGAAAGGCTTGAGCAGGTCAACTTGGTCAGCCATAATGCCTCTTCCACAGGAGGGCTTTTAGTGGGACCGTGTGCCCTGGTTTAGAGGGCATTGACATTGTTCAGGAAGACGCATAGACTAGGAAAGTTTGAGGGAGCCCGTGGGATAGAACTCACCTCCCATTTGAAATCCAGAGAAACGACTGAGCACTAGTTAGTGGCTCAGAAGGGGCCAAGAATTCAGTCCTCTTGATTCCCAGGCCCGAGTTATTTTCCTTTCACTCCCTGGTACTCCTCGGCTGGAATCCCTGCTCAAGGACCAGCCTTCTTTGCTCCAACCCATGCATCCAGTAATTCACAATGCAGAGATTTCAGGTTAGTGAATTCAAGTATTGAGAAGATCGTACATGGAAATATAATTTTTCTTGATGTAATCTTAAAGTCCTTAAGATATTTCAAAGCCTAGTGGAAAGCTCCTTTGAACCACTGACACTTCCACATATTTGGAAGGCACATGCTGCACGTGTGAAGCTGGAAGAAGAAGCAGGATGCTGTATTGCTAGAGCACCATAAACTGTTTTATATGCTCACTTTATTTTTATTTTGTGAAATGTTTTGTGTAGAGCATTTGGTAAAATGTAGTGCTGCAGTACTGCTTAAAAGGACTCTATATGCATGAATTGTTTACTGCGCCTGATTCTGAAAAGTGTGCTGGTTATGCTAATGATACATTAGTTTAGCTACCTAGTTACATTTAGGAACAGAGCTTTGAGGTATTTGACTTAAAAAAAAAAACAAAAAACAAACAAACAAACAAAAAACAGCTCAGGCACAAATAGTTTCTCTCTCTTTTTCAGTGTTCTTTCAAGGCTTTCTTTTATGTTCAGGGACTGTAATTAGTCCTAATATGCCTTTAATGCCCCTGCTTATCACCGGGTGATTCTTTACCAAGGATAATACACACAGTTATTAGGCTAGAAACAGGGACAATTGAACCCTTATCATTATAAATGTGAATATTTAAAATCCAAATCCTAAACCTTTGAAACCCACAGTTTCTTGAACATCCAGGAGATCAATGCTTTCCCTTGGATTGAATCTCATTTAAACAATGAAATCCATGAGGAAAATAGAATTTATTTCACAGACATCAAATTCCACTAGACTTTGCTTGAAACCCATTTTTCCTTAAGAGAGAGCTATATATTTCATAACCTTTTGAATAAAGTCACTCAAAAGAGGCAGTGGAGAGCTACAGTGTTACCCAGTGCACCTGCTCACTGAGACAAACAGAATACTTTCCTTCTTTTTATTTCCCCCAGAGGAGTTCTAGCTTTGGTCGCCTGGATAATGGTGGTATTCATTGTTTCACTTTGCCTGGGGCGTGGGGAGTCACAGATGGAATGTTGGGGTGCTCTCTCCACAGGTGCCGGCTACTTCATGTACTTCAACACTAGCTCAGGGTCAGCAGAAGAGGCAGCTTTGCTGGAATCTCGGATTCTCTACCCAAAGAGGAAGCAGCAGTGCCTGCAGTTTTTCTATAAAATGACTGGAAGCCCTTCAGATAGGCTCGTCGTCTGGGTCAGGAGGGACGACAGCACCGGCAGTGTGCGCAAGCTGGTCAAGGTGGAGACCTTTCGAGGTACCTAGAGGCATTCTCACCAGGGCTGGTTTGGTTCAAAATCTGGAGTCCTGCTTTCTCTCTTCCTTCCCTTCCCCTTCTCTCCCCCTCCTTCCTCCCCTCCCCTTCTCCTCTCTCCTTTTCTCTACCTCCCTATCACCTTTCTCCTCTTCCTTCTCCACCTCTTTTTTTCCTTCTTCCTCTTCTAAGGGCCTAGCCTAATGTCTGCCATGTTTAACCATTCACTGAATGTTTTAACCATTCAGAAATTTGAAGCAGCATTGAGGTTTAGGTGAGGCTTAAATATACTTTTATAAGAGGCCAATCAGCATTTATAAATACAATTTTCACTAGCCAGAGCCAGGACAGAAAAAATGGATGATTCAAGGGTGGGCATTGGAAGGTAAATGATAGTAGTATAATTATAATAATATTGTTTCATCAGTTGTAACAGAAGTACCACACTAATGCAAGCTGTTAATAATAGAAAAAACTGTGTGGCAGGGGGCAGAAGTGGTATACAGGAACTCTGTATTTTCTGCATGATATTTCTGTAAATCTACATCTCTAACAATAAATAAATTTAAAAGAGGAGCAGGAATTGATACTGTTGGGGAGAGTGTAGTTGAATAGTTGACCATCCAAGTTTTTGTATTGGGATGATACCCTTATTTAATATGCTGAAGTAATTTGAACCTACTTGTGAAGTTGGTAGGGAATAAATTATATATAAAATATTAAGTTCATTATAATGATTTACATATTCCTAAGTGTTAATTTATGCATTTCTATAAGAAGGTCAACATAAAAAGCCTTAAAATGCTCAACTAGGCAGTTGGATGTGAGGATAATCTGCCTGTAAATCAAGATCCAGGGTTCTAAAGCTAAGTATTTATGTTCTTTGTTTTTGTGGTTCATTCATACCTAGGAAAAGAGAGACAATCTTTCCTATTTTTCCATTTAACAAAGAATTTCTCAATTAAAATTAGTCCAGAGACAGGAAACATTCTTTGTATACATCTAAAAGAAGCTGCTGCTCTTGAAGGGCGGAAACTTTCTTGGAGGTCACTGGGGAGAATTGGTGTCCAAATCGCCTCTCTGGGCCCCTTTACAGGAAACTCAACAAATAACGGTTTTGAGCTGTTCACCTTTCTGTCTGAAATTTATCATAACTGGTATAATGGAAAGATGACAGCTAAAGGTTAAGAATTTGCTGTGTTACCAAGGATTGTGAATATTTAATGAGAAAATTAATTAAAGTATGAAAAATATAGATGAAATCTATTATCACTCATTCCATATAGAGCAGAAAATATTGTCCTCATAAGCATAAAATCAACCAAGCAACCTTTGCATGCTTAATTTAGTTCATTATACTACTTGAGCTTTGAGTCCATTGAATTCAGTGTGTCTCTGTAAGTTCCCTGTAAGTACCATTCAAATGTATTTTTTAAGTAGCTCCTTCTGATAATGACTTGTCCAGGAAACTTTTCTAAAATGTTAATTGACTATCACAGCATTTATGTGATATTCGACTTAAAATCATTAAAACCTTCTTTGAATACCTTTTGACTTTTGCAAAATGTTTTTTTTCTATTATTTTTTTTTTATTTTTAAAGAAGCTTTAGATTACATAAATGTTACATAAAAATATATAAGGGACTCCCATATGCCCCACTCACTCCTCCTCCCATACTTTCCCACATTAATAACATCCTTCATTAGTGTGATAATTTGTTACAATTGATGAACCCATATTGAAGCATTGCTACTAACCATGGAGTACAGTTTACATTATAGTTTACACTCTGTCCCACACAATTTTGTAAGTTATGACAAAATATACAATGACCTGTATCTGTCACTGCAATGTCATGCAGGATAAATCCAATGTCCCAAAAATGTCCCCATATTACACCTGTTTTCCCTCTCCCTCCCCTCAGAACCTCTGGTAGCCACTGCCTTTATATCAATGATAAAAGTTCTTTCATTGCTAGAATAATAATAAGTCTACTTTAGTCCATCATTCATTTCCCAGTCTTGAGGATTTTGGGATGCTGATGACTACTCTGCTTCTAATTGAGAGGGGGGCTTAGATCCCATGGTGCAGATGGATGGAGCTATCTTGCTTGCAGTTGTAGACACTCTCTGTTCCTTGGGATGGGCATTGTCCTTCATCATCTTCTTGTTAGTTGTCCTGGGTGAGTCCAATGAACTAGAGAATAAGTGTTGTAACTCTGCTGAAATTCAGGGGTCAACTGGCACATGAACAGACCAATGATTTAAGTCTCTGGGACACATATTTATCAATAGTGCTAATTGTATGTTCAAATAAAAGGGGCAGAAGAGCCCTGTGTAGAGAACCTATAAATGAGTCTAAATGAGTCTAAATGAGTCTTACACTGGGGAGTATAAATTCTGACAGGGTGTCGAATTCCTAAGCTGTGTGCCCTGCTTGTAGTTTCTGGATATCTCTAAAGCCCTCAGGAGCCCTGCTATTTGAGGCACTGTTTACTGTGGCAGTCAATGAGATCCTGCTGAGACTTGCATAAAGAGTAACCTCTGAAATGACTTCCCAACACATTTTGAAATCTCTTAGCCATAAAAACTCATCTGTATTTACCATTTCCCCCTTTTGGTCAAGGTCTTTTTCCAGATGCATTGCTAGTTGGTGCTTGGTAATAATTCCTTGGTACCAGGGAGGCTCATCCCCAGGAGTCATGTCCCATGCTGGGGGGAAAGTAGTGCATTTATAGGTATTTGAACTAAAATGTTTACTTGCAAAATATATGTGTATGTATGTTTGTATACATATAACATTTATATGTACATATATAATTCTTATATACAGACTTGTATTTATGTGTGTATATGTAGTGGTTATACACAGAGATACAAAATGCTCACATAAAAATATAAATATATATACATACATGCACACGTATTTTTTCTGAGGACAGTACCACCTTTGGATGACTTCATTAAAATTCTGAAGTAACAGAGATAGCAATCAAACAATCTGAACACTGTTTATTGCCAGCCATCTACAGGAGGCCTTATGAAAGCAGGTGAATGAAACCTTCTTAAGATTTCACATATGAGCCCCTGCACATTTGATAATAGCCTCTCGGAACCAATGTTCCCTCATTTCAACCTCATGATAACAACCCACATTAAAAAATTAAAAGGCAGTTAGTCATTAGTGAGAAAGGTAGCTTCAGAATTCTCACGAACTATATAACCTTGTAGAGTAAATAGTTCAAATCTTGAATCTCAGTCCCTATCCCAGACTTCCTGACACCCATGGTATTTCAACCCCATGTGCCCTCCACCTGACTCTGGTCCTGTACCTGGAAGAGTACAGGTCACATAGATGTGTTTGTTACTGATGTGATCCAGGTAGCCTAACCACCTGGGCCACAGCCAGCTCCACCTCAGAAAACAGAACATCTTCAGACCTGTCCCTTGAAGTCATCCTTAGAGAGAATGACCTGAGAACAAAGGGAGATCACAAAGGCTTTTCACCTTGGGGGAAAGTAGAGCTCTTCAAGTAGATTTCTGGTTAGAAATATAGAAAGAGGAGAAAAGAACTCTCAAAGTTCTCTGTCCAATTCTATTTCAGATTAAACTTTTGTAACATTCATCCAGATGTATTCATTTTAGTCAACTTGATTCCTGATTGTGATGTAGCATTTTTCTCCTATCTAACTCTAATACTAGGGTATACTCTGGACAAAATATCAGAGTAAGGGTTATCTTTGAGAAATTCTGACTTGCTCTGCCTTGCAGTTTTCCTCTCCCCACTACAATCAAGCTCATTCCTGGCTTCTTATACTGTTCATTACAACATAACTACTGGCAGAATCCCATGTTCAAGAACAGCCGTCTCACCTTTTGACTTCAGCTCTTTTTTCAACATTCCCTCTTCTAGCTCAGTATCAGGAAAAAAGGAGGTAGATCTAGTCTTCACTGGAGTGTGAATATCTTGATAGGGATGACTCTAGGTTATCTGTTTTCTAAAAGAAGATGGATCCCCAACTTGGTAGAATTTTAGACAATATGAGGAAGAAAAATAATTCAGATGTTAGGGAGGGAGATACTTTTGGGTAGGGGAGATCCCATCTCTTCTGTAAGTCATCGTCTATTCTGTTAGCTTCCATATATCTCTCTGGAATCAAGTTATAGTTTAGACCATATGAAATTGCCATTATTTAACTTTTGGCTTATGAAAATGGCTGTTTAATATGGTTTAGTCTTATAATATATCAGTGCTACAATTCTGGAAAGGGGTATAATTGTACTATCATAACTAGGAGGAAACCCAGAACCTGTAAAGTGAAATGATAGCTGAAAAAAAATCTATGATTTAGGTCTGAATATGAATTTTAAATAAATCATGATGTATCTGTTTTAGTTGTTTCTCCCTTACTAAATATGTGACCTTGGAAAAGTTACTTACCCATTTTGTAATAGTACCTGCTTCATAGAGTAGTTTTGAGGACTAAATGAGATAATGCATGTAAAGCATTTGTACCAGGCTCATAGTAGGTGCCCAATAAATGTTGGCTACAATGACCACCAACCTCATTCTCTGTCCTCAGGAGATTTTGATCAAAATTGGAAAATTGCCCATGTGACACTCAGAGAAGAAAAGAAGTTTCGCTACCTTTTCCAGGGCACAAAAGGTGACCCCCAGGACTCGACTGGGGGAATTTACCTTGATGACATCTCGCTGACAGAAGCCCCATGCCCCACAGGAGTTTGGACAGTACGAAACTTCTCCCAAGTTCTTCAGAACACAGTAACAGGGGACAGGCTCCTGAGTCCTCGATTCTATAATGCAGAAGGATATGCTTTTGGATTGACCTTATATCCCCATGGCAGAATAAACTCTGGTAGTTCTGGCTATTCAGGACTTACTTTTCACCTGTGCAGTGGGGAGAATGATGCTATCTTGGAGTGGCCAGTTGTCAACAGACAGGTGATAATGACAATGCTTGACCAAGATCCGGATGTCAGGAATAGGATGTCCTCAAGCAGGGTCTTCACTACCTCCACATCCCACCTATCTTCAGGTAGGTGGGTTCACATATATAAGAACTGTTCCCCGCCCAACCTGGAAGGGCACACAGATATGATTCTCAGCTGTATAAGAGAAATTAACTTTCCTCTCTTATTTCCTCCTTGGGCATAATTGCATTGACTATTAAGTTAAAATTTTCAAAACCATCTTATCTTCCCTTTCTTTCCTGAATTCATTCATCAAGCACCTATCTATTGAGGGCTTACAATGTGCCAAACTCTGTGCTAGGCACTTAGAATACCTGCTGATTTGAATTCCATCTAATTGAGAGGACAGATAGCTGCCGATCACTTATAAAATGCTCAGAATTTTCTAGGCTCTTTGCAGAACTAAAACTGACTCCTTAAATATTGCTGCTGAATATCGGTGTGTCTGTGAAATAAACTTATGTCAGTAAAGGTGGGGCAAATCAAGACAGAAGGCCTTGAAGAAGAAGCTTTAGAAGACTTAGAAGGAAGAAACTAATAGCTCTCATTCCCACTTCATTGAGGAAGTCGCTCAGCAGTGGACAACTGATCATTCAGAATTTTGGTTCTCTTCCCCTTCACAATTCCCAGCTGTAATTATCCTTGAAAGAGTATTTTTTCCCCAACTTTATAAATGCTTAGCAAAGCCCTATATACTCACTTGAGACAAAGACATGGGAATATGAAGTACAAAGAGGTAATGTGATTTTTAAAAAGCATTTTCTGTTATCTGTAACTTTGCAGCAATAAATGGCTCTGTCATCTGGGACAGGCCATCCGCTGTGGGGTCCTATGATAAGGACTGTGATTGTTTTAGAAGCATCGACTGGGGCTGGAGTGGTTTCATCTCCCATGAAATGCTGAAAAGGAGGAGCTTCCTGAAAAATGACGACCTCATCATGTTTGTGGACTTTGAAGGTATTTTTGCTGTTCTTCCTAAATAAATAATCCTGCGCTCTGGGTGTTCAGTTGATTTTGCACTGATTTTTAAGCAACTCATGGAGAGTGGACGTCTCTTTTTTGGGACTAGGTTAAAAATATGTTGTGTTATAGGACAGTCACATTGTCACATTTTAATCAATTGCTCAGGGACTCACATCTTTATTTTAACCTTCCTTTGAGACGTTGGGGGGAACTAATATTTTCAGGTCATCATTTTTGATAATTTATAAAATATAATAAAAGTCACTGACTTCAATATAATTTTACTCCATCCACCTATGCCAACTTTATGCACCCATTTGCAAGATAAATAAGTAAAAATGTGATTGGACCAGTTTAGAAATAAAAATAACTGGTGTTATGAGAATCAACTGGATTCAAAGCTTTTTACCCATGTTACTAAAGGTGATGTGCATGAGGGATAGAGATTCCTCAAGGAATTTCTTCAGATATGTAAGTTAGTCGTGGTTGGTACTAATCCCAGCTCTTCCTCATGACCCTTTGCCTATTTCTTGAAGATATCACCCACCTTAACCAGACTGAAGTTCCCACTAAAGACAAAAGGCTGAATCCCCAAGGCCTCATCCTCCAAGACCAGGAACAGCAGGTCTCAAAGGAAGGTTCAGTAGAGGAAGTCCTACCTGGCAACCTGGGCCAGGGGCTGCCCAGCCGACAGAAGCGGTCAGTGGAGAACACAGGCCCCATGGAGGACCACAACTGGCCGCAGTACTTCAGAGACCCGTGTGACCCGAACCCTTGCCAAAATGAAGGCATCTGTGTGAACGTGAAGGGCATGGCCAGCTGCAGGTAGGCTCTGGGACTGAGGGAGCTTGGTGGTGGGTGAGCAGAGATGAGCCAGGTGTTGGGTTAACCCTGGTAAAAGATACTACCCTGGGGTTAGGACAAGGACTATGTCACATGATAAAGTGGACATGGCTTCCCAGGGCCTTCTTTGACTCTACAAAAGTGTGTCCTGGACCAGTGAGCTGCTGCTGCCAGGGTGGAGGAGTTCCAAGTCTCCTCTTTCATGGATTTTACCCCTTTCCTATCTTGGGACGTTGTCAATCAAATTTTAAATGCTGGGGGAATTTCTTTCTTTCTTTTTTTTTTTTTTTTTTAACATTTTTTTAACTTTATTTTGTACATTTAATAATTGAAAATATAAACAATTAAACACTAAAAAGTAAACACAGTTGAATAAATATATACAATTCTCAGTTAAATGTGATGGATACATATACATTTTTTTTTGAATCAAGCAATATATTACACAATATATTTGGTTCATTGTAACGCATTCATACAGTATTTGTCCTTTTGTGTCTGGCTTGCTTCACTCAACTTAATGTCCTCCAGGTTCATCCATGTTGCCATATGCTTTACAACTTCATTTCTTTTTACAGCTGCATAATATTCCATCGTGTGAATAGACCACAGTTTGTTTATCCATTCATCTGTTGATGGACAACTGGGTTGTTTCCAACTTTTGGCAATGGTGAATAATGTTGCTATGAACATCGGTGTGCAGATGTCTGTTCATGTCACTGCTCTCAGTTCTTCTGGGTATGCACCCAGTAATGGTATTGCAGGGTCATGTGGCAAGTCTATATTCAACTTCTTTAGGAACTGCCAAATAGTCCTCCATAGTGGTTGTACCATTCTGCATTCCTACCAACAGTGAAGAAGTGTTCTTATCTCTCCACATCCTCTCCAACACTTGTGGTTCTCTGTCTTTTTAAGAGCAGCCATTCTGATAGGTGTGAAATGATATCTCATTGTAGTTTTGATTTGCATTTCTCTAATCATGAGTGATGTTGAGCATTTCTTCATGTGTTTTTTTGCCATTTGTATTTCTTCTTTGGAGAAATGTCTATTCAAGTCTTTTGCCCATTTTTAAATTGGGTCATTTGTCATATCCAGTTCTCCCAACACCATTTGTTGAAGAGACTGTTTTTTCCCATTAGCGTGGGCTTGGTAGGTTTGTCAAAAACCAATTGACTCTATAGGTGAGGGTGTATTTCTGGATTCTCAATTCTATTCCACTGATCGATGTGTCTATCTTTATGCCAGTACCATGCTGTTTTGACCACTGTAGCTTTGTAATATGTTTCAAGGTCAGGCAGTGAAATTCCCCCCACATTGCTCTTCTTTTTTAGAATGCTTTTGGCTATTCAGGTGCACTTACCCTTCCGGATGAGTTTGGTAATTGCCTTCTCTAATTCTGTAAAGTAAGCTGTTGGGATTTTGATTGGTATTGCATTGAATCTATATATCAGTTTGGGCAAGATTGACATCTTCACGATATTTATTCTTTCAATCCATGAACACGGAATGTCTTTCCATTTGTTTAGGTCTTTTAAAATTTCTTTTAGCATTGTTTTGTAGTTTTCTGCATATAGGTCCTGTACTTCTTTGGTTAAATTAACTCCTAGGTATTTGAGTCTTTTTGTTGCTATTGAAAATGGAATTTTCCTCCTGATTTCCTCCTCAGATTGTTCAGTACTAGTGTACAAAAATATTACTGATTTTTGCGTGTTATCCTGCCACGTTGCTGAACTCATTTATTAGTTTAAGTAGCATTGTCGTGGATACTTTAGGATTTTCTAAATACAGGATCATGTCATCCGCAAACAGTGAGAGTTTTACTTCCTCTTTTCTTATTTGGACACCTTTAATATTTTTGTCTTGTCCAATTGCTCTAGCTAGAACTTCTAGTACAATGTTGAATAACAATGGTGACAGTGGGCATCGTTGTATTGTTCCTGATTTTAGGGGGAAAGCTTTCAACCTTTCTCCATTGAGTATGATGTTGGCTGTGGGTTTTTTCATATATGCCTTTTATCATATTGAGGAATATTCCTTTTATTCCTATCTTTTGAAGTATTTTTATCAAAAAAGGATGTTGGATTTTGTCGAATGCCTTTTCTGCATCTAATGAGATGATCATGTGTTTTTTTTCCTTCAATTTGTTAATGTGGTGTATTACATTGATTGATTTTCTTATGTTGAACCAGCCTTGCATACCAGGAATAAATCCCACTTGGTCATGATGTATAAGTCTTTTGATATGCTGTTGGATTCAATGTGCAAGTATTTTGTTGAGAATTTTTGCACCTATGTTCATTAGAGAGTTTGGTCTGTAATTTTCTTTTCTTGTGGAATCTTTATCTGGCTTTGGTATTAGGGTGATGTTGGCTTCATAAAATGTGTTTGGTAATTTTCCCTCCTCTTCAATTTTTTGGAAGACTTTAAATAGGATTGGTGTTAATTCTTTTTGAAATGCTTGGTAGAATTCACCTATGAAGCCATCTGGTCCTGGAGTTTTCTTTGCTGGGAGATTTTTGATGGTGATTTCAATCTCCTTAATTGTGATTGATTTGTTAAGTTCTTGTATTTCTTGTAGCATCAGTGTAGGTTGGTTGTGTGTTTCTAGAAATTTGTCCATTTCATCTAGATTGTCTAGTTTGTTGGCATATAGTTTCTCATAATATTCTCTTATGATTTTTTTTATTTCTGTGAGGTCATTTGTAATTTCCCCCCTTTCATTTCTGATTGCATTTATTTGCATCTTCTCTCTTTTTTTCTTTGTTAGTCTAGCGAGGGGTTTGTCAATTTTACTGATCTTCTCAAAGAACCAGCTTTTGGTTTTGTTGATTTTCTCTATTGTTTTTCTGTTCTCATTTTCATTTATTTCTGCTCTAATCTTTATTATTTCTTTCCTTCTGCTTGCTTTGCGATTGGTTTGCTGTTCTTTTTCTAGTTTCTCTAGTTGTTCAGTTAAATCTTTGAGTTTAGCTCTTTCTTTTTTTTTAATATAGGCATTTAGGGCTATAAATTTCCCTCTCAAGACTGCCTTCACTGTATCCCATAAGTTTTGATAGTGTTCTCATTTTCATTTGTCTCAATATATTTACTGATTTCACTTGCAATTTCTTCTTTGACACACTGAATATTTAGGAGTATATTGTTCAGTCTCCACACATTTGCAAATTTACTTTTTTCCTGTCTGTAATTGATTTCTAGTTTCATTCCATTATGATCTGAGAAGGTGCTTTGTATAATTTCAATCTTTTTATATTTATTGAGAGCTTCATTGTGACCTAACATGTGGTCTATCCTGGAGAAAGATCCATGGGCACTTGAGAAGAATGTATAACCCGCTGAGTTTGGATGCAGTGTTCTGTATATGTCTGTTAGGTCTAACTTGTTTATCATATTGTTCAAGTTCTCTGTTTCCTTGTTGATCTTCTGTCTAGTTGTTCTATCTAATGATGTGAGAGGGGTGTTGAAGTCTCCGACGATTATTGTAGAAATGTCTATTTCTCCCTTCAGTTTTGCCAGAGTTTGTCTCATATATTTTGGGGCACCCTGGTTAGGTGCGTAGATATTTATGACTGTTATATCTTCCTGGAGGATCATCCCTTTTATTAATATATAATGGCCTTCTGTATCTCTTATCACTTTTTTGCATTTAAAGTCTGTTTTGTCTGATATTAGTATAGCTACCCTTGCTCTTTTCTGTTTACTATTCGCGTGGAGTATCTTTTTCCAACCTTTCACTTTCAGCCGGTTTGTATCCCTGGGTCTCAGGTGAGTTTCTTGTAAGCAGCATATGGATGGCTCATGTCTTTTTATCCATTATGTCAGCCTGTATCTTTTGATTGGGGAATTTAATCCATTCACATTCAATGATATTACTGAAAATGCACTATTTATTTCTTCCATTTTATTCTTTGGTTTTCATATGTCATCTTGTTTTTGTCTCTCTTTTTACTCTTTTGGTTATCCTTTCTGCTTTTCTTTCTTCTATACTCTCCTCCAAGCCTCTCTCCCTTGTCTTTTTCTTTCAGGTTCTAAGGCTTTCTTTAATATTTCCTGCAAAGGTGGATTCTTTTTTGCAAACTTTCTTAGTTCTTTTTGTTTGTGAATACTTTATATTCACCTTCATATTTGAAGGACAGTTTTGCTGGATAAAGAATTCTCGGCTGGCAGTTTTTCTCTTTCAGTTTCCTAATTGTATCATACCACTGTCTTCTCGCCTCCATGGTTTCTGAAGAGAAATCTGCACTAAGTCTTACTGGACGTCCTTTGTATGTGATCGTTTGCTTCTCTCTTGCTGCTCTGAGAATTTTCTCTTTATCTTTTACATTTGACATTCTGAATAATATGTGTCTTGGTGTAGGTCTATTTGAGTTTATTCTCATTGGGGTACAGTGTGCTTCTTGGACATGTAAGTTCATTTCTTTCGTGAGAGTTGGGAAATTTTCAGCTATTATTTCCTCAAATACTCTTTCTGTCCCTTTTCCTTTCTCTTCCCCTTCTGGAACTCCCATGACACGTATGTTGTTGCATTTTGTGTTGTCATTCAACTCTCTGAGCCCCTGCTCAATTTTTTTCCATTCTTTTCTCTCTCTGTTCTTTTCTCTCTTCAATTTTAGCTGCTCTGTCTTCAGTATCACTTATTCTTTCTTATATCATTTCGAGTCTGCTGTTGTATGCCTCAAATGTATTTTTGACTTCACCTATTGTGTCTTTCATTCCCATGAATTCTGTTACTTTTCTGTTCAGGATTTCAAATTCTTCTTTGCATTTGCTCAATGTCTTCTTGATGTCATTTATCTCTTTAACTATATTCTCTTTCATCTCATTAATTTGATTTTGGAGATTTATGCACATCTCACTGATTAGTTCTCTCAAATTCTGCATCTCTTCTTGGACTCTGCTGTATTCCTTTTCTTGGGCCGTGTCTTCTATTTTCTTAGTATGGCTCGTATTTTTTTGCTGGTGCTTAGGCATCTGGTTAGGTTGTATTTTACTTAGATGCTCTCTCTCTTTCTCTTATATGGGGTTTTAGTGGCAGGAGGCTGTGAGTTACCACAGCTCTTTGATTTTTGGCTCAACCTTGATTGTTAGGATTGTTCTGCTGGTTGCTCAAAACTGGGCACTGGACCCAGCAAATGGTTGTAGAGTCGTTTCCTAGGGCCTTGGGCAGGGAGGCTATAGAGGCCAGGAAAAGCCTCTCCTACTTATTAATTTTCTTATGTGCACTTCCTTGGCCTGCCAGGAGATGGCGCTTGTTGGCAGCTCTCAATTCAATGCCTGGTCGGAGTGTACTTGTTGTGACACAGACCAGATCAATGTGATAGAGCTTCATGTCTGGGGGCTAAGAGCCTTGTAATTCAAACTTTCTGAGACAGTTCTCCAGACTTCTCTCATAGTGCTCCCTTTTTCCCAGCTAGGAAATATTCCCACTCCCTTCTGAATCCTCAACAATCATTCCCTGTTTGTAGAGGAGGAGATTGGGAAGTTTTTAAATCTTTAGCCCCTTGTAGGCTCCAAGGCAAATAATGGCGCAGCCCCACCTGGCCTGTAAGGGCCCTCGGGACAGGGCAGACCAAACCTGGGGGTCAAAAGCAGGGTCAGCCCCAGGCTCTCTCTCCCCTCTCCTGTGGAGTCCTCAACAATTATTCCAGGCTAGAAGAGAGGGAGGTTGTGAGGGTCAGATTTCTCCAGTCCTTCCTAGGCTCCCAGGGCAAACCACCGTGTGGAAGGGTCCGTGGGGCTCCGCATTCCAAATTTACAGGTCGGAACCTGAGTCAGCCTAAGGCTGTGTCCTCTCTCTCCCCTTTCCAGGAGTGGTAGATCCCTGGAGCCCCCTTTGTCTGTGGTCGCAGGCCCAGAGGCCTGAGAATTCTAAAGGGTGTGGGGGAGGGTGCCGGCCAGAGCAGAAGCTGCTACTTCCAACTCACGGTTCTGTCATCGTGATTTCCCTCTTTTGTCCCTCTCTCCTCTGGGTGGTGTGCAGCCTTCCCCTGCTCTCCTAAACCCTAGAAGATCTTTTTCGGGGCTGTTTCAGCATGTCCTCTAGTTATTTTTCTGGAGAAGAGATTCCCGTGTCTTACTAGTCCGCCATCTTCCCGTAAGTCCCTATGTTGGAATTTCTAACTTGTGCTCACAAACAAGCCAGGGCTTTTAGCCTAGGGACTTTGTATGGACAGTCCTGGCCATGGCCTTCCAGAGATGGGACTTGAAATTCTCACTAAAAGTAAATGTTATTATTTATTAACTAATATTACCATTATTAGTTCTATTATATTTTAGTTCTAATGTATTTCTATTAATTCTATACCAATAAGAGTAATAAGAATATCTAATATTTGATTGCTTGTGATGTGTGACATGCTTTATGAAGCATTGTACATGCATAAGCTAAATTAATCTTCACAGCCACCCTGTGACATAGGGGTCTTGTTATCTCCATTTAATGCATAAGGAGATTGAAGGTGAGAGAGGTTAAGTAATTTGTCTAAAATCACCCAGACGGTAAGGGCTGGAACTGGTTCTTGAACCCAGTTCTGTCTGTCTGTCTGCACAGTTTGTTGTATTTAATAGTTCTTTTATAATGTTTGTTATTTGCATAAAAACTCTTTTTAAAGTTTCGTAAAAGGATGTATGTGATGACAGAAGCATCAATTGCATTTGATAGAATAGTAGCAGAAGTAGGAACTTCTCTGCGTGGCTTAAAATGTCTACATTTCTTGAGTTCGCATCAGTCTCCACTTTGTTTTTTCCTTAAAAAAAAAAAAAACTTTTATTTTGAAATAATTTCAGGTTTACAAATATATTTCAAAAATAGTACAGAGAGTTCCCATATACTGTTCACCCAGCTTCCTATAATATTAACATCTTACATAAGCACTGTACTATGATCAAAACTTAGAAATGAACATTGGTACAAACTAATAACTGAACTATACCTCTAACTCAGATTACCCCAGTTTTTCCACTAATGTCCTTTTTCTTTTTCAGGATTGAATCCAGGATCCCACATTACATTTAGTCATTTTTCCTTAACCGCCTCTATATCTGTGACAGTTCCTCAGTCTTCCCTTGTCTTTCATGATCTTAATGCTTTTGAAGAATACTAGGCAGATATTTTGCAAATTGTTCCTCAGTTTGCGTTTATCTCGTTTCCTCAGGACTAGATTGAGGTCACACATTGTTGGCAAGAAAAGCTCAGAAGTGATATGCCCCTTCCAGTGTATCATACAAGGGCATATGTTGTCAATATTTCTTAATACTGGTGATGTTGACCTTGATCATTTGGCCAAGGTGATGGCTCCTGGACTTCTTCACTGCAAAATGAATGTTTCTCACCCTGTAATTAATAAATATCTTAGTACTCCAAGACCATGCAGACATTCTGCTTTTCCTTAAATCCTCGCCCCACAATTTCAGCATCCACTGATGGATCCTGCCCACAAGGAGCACCACAGTGAGAAATCACTGATGGTGATTTTCTATGTCCCCTACTCCTTCCACATTCATCAATTGGAATTCTTTTATACAGAAGAGCTGTCCTCTCTCCCCCATTAATTTATTCATTCAATTACTTGTTTATACCTCTAAAGACATATTTATTTTATTCTCTGGGCTATATTTCAACATGCCATTATTTATTCTATTGATCACATTGTTCCAGCTTTGACCTTAGAGAGCTTTCAGGCTGGCTCCTGCACCCTTTCCATATGCCCCCATCCTTTTAGGATCACATGCTTACTTTCGGGCACCATAAGATGCTCCAGGCTCATCTTGTACTTTTTCTGCCCAGGCCTAAACCAATCACTTCTCCAAAGGACCCTGGTTCCCTTTACTGGAGAATGCCCACCTTGTTCCTTGAGGGCTCTGCAGCCATGAGCATGAACCTGCTTGCCTGATAAGTCCTTGGACTTCTTATTCTAATATGTGCCCAGACTGGTCTGATCTCTCCTGGATTGCAGGAAGGCCAGGGGCTACCACAGTGTATCAGCCTCTAGTCAACCAAATTACTCCTCTTCCACAGTCCTGAAGCTTGCAGTTTGTGGAATAGATTCCTCTAAGGTAACACTGGGGAATACAGTTAACCTATATTTGGAGGGGACTGGATCAGAATAGAATTGAACAAACACTCTCTTACTCACTGATTTTTAAGAAGACATTTCTGAGGCGATACATGACACCTTTAAAGTAAAAAGAATTCTGGGATTAATAAAAGTACACAGGAACTTCTGGATGCTCCATTCTGCTCTGTGACTAGATTTTGCAGAAGGAATGAGCCTGGAATTGTTATAAAGGGAGGGAAGAAACGCTACCCTTAACGCCTTGGTTCTGAGCCCAGTTGATCTTTGTACTACATAATATTTAAAAAGCAAAACAAAAAACACTTGAGCATTCTGTACCTGCAAACACCATGACAGACACAAGAGCCTCATCATCTCATTCAGCCCTCCTGGAAACCTTGTGATGTAAGGTAGCAGTATACTCGCCTTACAGAAACTTTTAAATACACACACACACACACACACACATATATACATATATATGTATATATTTTTTCTAAAAGATACTTAGATTACATAAAATTTTATGTAAAAAAATATAAAGGATTCCCATATGCCCCACTCCCCACACCTCCCACTTTTCCCCACATTAGCAACTTTTTTCATTAGAGTGGTACCTTCATTGCAGTTACTGAACACATTTTGGAGCACTGCCACCAAGGATGGATTATAGTTTACATTGTAGTTTACACTCTCTCCCACTTTTATTTCAACTGATACTGCCTAACAGTTTTCAAAACTGCAAATAAAGCACTGAACCAGATGCTGCAGAAATCCCCTCTATCTTATAGTCAGCTGATCTCAGGCCCCAGATCTATTTCCCAAAGCTTTCTCCTGGACTTTACAGCCTGGTGGCCACGAGCACTGAGTCTGGAGGCATATGGAATACTGCCTGGGTTTAAACCTCACGAGGGAAACACTTACTAACCGTGTGACCTTGAGCAAGTTATTTAACCTTTCTGTAAAATAATAATGATGTTAATGGGTAGTGGGCAGGACACTAAATTAATTGATTCATTTAAGCTTTTGGAATGGGGCCAAGCACATGGAACAGCTAAGTAAGTGTTGCTACCACTGGGTGGTTGTTCCTAGGAAGCAGCCAAGGCTCGGGTGGTTCCTACACTCCCTGGTGTCCTGTTTCCGCAGGTGCATCTCTGGACACGGCTTCTTCTACACAGGGGAGCGCTGTCAGGCCATGCAGGTGCACGGCAGCGTGCTGGGCCTCATGATCGGAGGCACGGCTGGCGTGATCTTCTTGACCTTCGCCATAGTCACCCTTTCCCAAAGGCCAAGGCAGTGACCCTCCTGTTGATACCAGCCAGAAGGCAGGAGTACGCCCCCTCCCCTCAGACTTTCCCTCCCTTTCTGTGGTCAGCGTCCTTGGAGTTTTGATAAGCCTTGATTTCAACAGGCCCTGGGAGATCAGGGCCTCCAATCTTGGGTATGGTTCACAGTGTTTCTGCCCTCCCCGGCCCTCCCACATGTTCTGTTACCCAGATCTGTGCTCCTAAGGAACCTATGTGCCCTGTGACAACACTCACCATAATTATTTGTGAATCCTCTGTTTAGATTACTGTCCTTACATAGACTGTAAGCTCCATGTGGGCAGGGCCCTGTTATCTTTCTTTACCACACCGGTCCCAATTCCCAGAAGTGTACCTGGCCGGCACCTTGAGTGCACTCAATAAATGTTGTATGAACATTCACTAAATGAATGAATTTCTAACCGCTTTCATTTTCTACTGCAGATTAAAATATGTATGATAAAATCCATATGCTGGTTGTATTCAAAGCAAATATCCATTTTCCATGGAGACACAATGCTGTTATTGCTCTCGTAAGGTCTCATGCACCAAAGGATCACAGAAAAAGATTCCTCCCAGCAGCAGGGTTTCACAGCATTTGCTTTCCTTCTTCCCTGGTTCTAATAAATTAATAAATCTGATTAACTATTTCGTCGGTACCTTCTATATATCTCCCCTTGTATGTAAGTGTGTGTGCATGTGTGTGTCTATGCGGGGATGTTCAAAGCTGTTTCTCAGACCCTTTTCAGCTGTAAAGTATGTTTTGTAGGCTATTTGTGTACACAATTATTATAAAAAGAAACTGAAGGATCAGGGCGAACAGAATTTTAAAGAAGTATTTTAGAGATATTTAAACAACTAAATGGGCCATATACTTTATTTCCACAATTTCTAAGGATTTAAAAATCTAGCCAGGGAGAGAAAGGAAAGGTAAGGCTGGGGTGCCCATCCCCAATCAGCACAACCCAACAAAAAGCTGGGTCTAAAAATGTAAAAATAGAAAATGTTTCCAGGCGCCTGAGCTGCCCAGGCTTTAGGTTACAAGGTTTTCTAAATATATACTTTATGCAATTATTTGGGGGTTAAAATGCTCTGGAAACAGTACCTCAAACAGCAGTGCTCCTGAGGGCTCTAGAGACATCCAAACACTATAAGCAAGGCATACAGACTCAGGAACTCAGCACCGTGTCAGTGGGCCTTACTCTGGAATTTACACTCCCCAGTGTAACAGAGTTAGACTCATTTATAGTTTCCCTACACAAGGCTCTTATGCCCCTTTTATTTGAACCTATTATTAACTATACTTGTTAAATATATGTCCCAGAGACTTAAATCTTTGGTCTGTTCATGTGCCAGTTTTGCCCTGAATCTCAGCAGAGTTGCAGCACTTACTGTCTAGTTCATTGGGCTTACCCAGGACAGATAACAAGGAGATGATGATGGACAATGCCCATCTCAAGGAACAGAGAGTGTCTGCAACTGCAAGCAAGATAGTTCCATCCATCTGTCCCAAATAAGGGATCAATGCCCCCTCTCAATTAGAAGCAGCGTGGGCATCACCACTCCAAAATCCTCAAGATTGGGGAATGAACAATGGACTAAAGTAGACATCATTATTCTATCATAGACTTATTATTATTCTAGCAATGGAAGAACTTTTATCATTGATATAAAGGCAGTGGCCACCAGAGGTTCTGAGGGGAGGGAGAGAGAAGAATAGGTGTAATATGGGGGCATTTTTTGGACATTGGAATAGTCCTGCATGACATTGCAATGATGCATACAGGCCATTATATATTTTGTCATAACTTACAAAATTGTGCGGGACAGAGTGTGAACTATAATGTAAACTATAGTCCATGGTAAGTGGCAATGCTTGTTAATGTGGGAAAGTGTGGGAGGGTGAGAAGTGGGGCAGATGGGAATCCCCTATATTTTTATGTAACATTTATTTAATCTAAAGCTTCTTTAAAAATAAAAAAATAAAAAAAGCTTTTAAAAAAATGCTCTGGAAACAGACATGAAGGATTAGGAAGAGTCCCTTTAACACAAAAGTGTGAGAATTGTTTGAGCTGGTGAAAACACTAGTACAGTGGCTGTCAGACTTGAGTGTGCATCAGAATTCCCAAAAGTGCTGTTAAAACACCATTGAAATTTCCTGCTTTAGTATGTCCAGAATGGGGACTAAGAATTTGCATTCCTAGCCAATTCCTGGGTGATGTAGCTGTTGCTGGTTTAGGGGAACACACTTTGAAAACCATTGCCCTAGTGGATAGAAAGATGGTCTGGAAGTTAAGCTTCTTCGATGAAAGCTTGGTTTCACCATCTAACTAACTGTAATTTTAGTAATATCACTTAGGATCTCGGTCTTAGTTTATTCATTTGGCAAATGGAAATAATGGCGGACTACTTCCCCCTCCCCACCTAACCACCTACAAAATTGCAGAGCAATAAAATGGAATAATAAATATGAACATATTTTATAGAGTTAAAATATATGCAAATATTACTCTTAAATTTTCAGGCTGGATAGATGGGAAGTGTGATGGTTAACTTCATGTGTCAACTTGGCTAGGTTACAGTGTACAGTTGTTTGGTCAAATAAGCATTAGCCCAATTGTTACTGTGAGGGTATTTCTTGGATTTAAATAATTAGTTCACTGATTGCATCTATGACTGATTACATTTACAATCCACAAAAGAGATTGCCTTCAGCAATGAAAGTAGTCTCATCCAATCAGTTAGAGGCCTTAAGGGGAGAACTGATGATTTCGACAGCCAGAAGAATTTCTACCTCTACTTTGGCCAGCCAGCTTCTCCTGGAGAATTCATTGAAACCTTCATCAGAGTTCCCAACTTGTGGCTTCTCCTGAGGAATTCAGCATCACCACCAAGTCCCCAACTTGCCACCTGCAATACGGAATTCAGACTTTCCAAACCCCACAGTTGCATGAGCCAATTCCTATAATAAATCTCATAATATTTACATATATATTTAAATATTATATTATTCCTATACTAAATCTTATTTAATATTTACATATATAATATATATGTGAATATATAATATTTACACACACACACACACACACATATACACACACAGTTCTGTTTCTCTGGAGAACCTTGCCTAATCCAGGAAACTATCCAGCCACTAGCCTAGTCTCATATATTAGACCAAAGAACAAATTGGAGGGAAGCGGTTGTGGCTCAATCAGTAGGGCTCCCGTTTACCATATGGGAGGCCCCGGGTTCGGTTCCCGGGGCTTCCTGGTGAAGGCAAGCCCGCCCGCACAGCGTGGTTAGCTGACCTAGCGAACACAAGCAGCAAGGGGGGGATAAATGAATAAATAAATAAAAATCTTAAAAAAAAAAGAACAAATTGGAAATGGACTCCAGCTTTGCTTCTTAACGTGTTTCACAGTCCTGCAAACCCACAGTTGACTGGAGAACAACATTTCCTCAATACTCTGTTCAGTGTCTTGCCTAAGAAGTGAGCTCCAGGCATTTTGCTTTGTTTTGTTTCTTTTATTTTATTGAAAAGAAACATGCTCTAGGCCAAGCCTGGTTCAGACTGGGTCCAGCTCAGAGAGGCCCCATTCTACCCAAACTAGGGGTGAAATTTCTTATACACATGAGTTCTCTCTGGGGGAAGCAGTGGCCGAAACTTCAAGGACAACCCAATATTTTGATCTTGTTTTATAAATTAAAACTGCTAGGTCAGGATAAGGATAAGGAGGTACCAGACTGAGGATGATACATTTGGTTATCTCTGAGCTCTAGCCCCATGCCTACTACTTAGTAGGCATTCATCTCTGTTGATTCAATGGTGAAGGATCGGGCTCATCATAGACCAGGTGTTGTATTTTGCATTTCTTTGAGCCCAAAACCCAATCATTCCAGGAGTAAACTCTCATATAATTTATTCTTTTGAGTGGTTTGGTGTGTGATGGAGGAATGGGCATGTGTGATGGGGACAGGGGTGAAAATAAGCATTCCTCATTTCCAGGCAGTGTCAGATTCGGGATTTGGATGAGCAATATGAACAAGTGTGAAATCCTCTTTGTATCCGGGTTTTTGGCTTCCTTGGTCTTGGCGCAGTGGGAATGGGTCAGAGTGGCATGGAAGCCTGAAAAAGTCTCACTCTTCCCCTTAACCTATCGCTTATCCTTCCCCTCCTGGTTCATTTCCTTCTGTGAGCTGACCTGAGCCTATGTGGCCTTTCACAAATGTCAGGCTCTTTCAGCAATATCTGAAGCCTCTGGTAATTAGAAGTTGGTGGGAACTCTATCCCCATCTCCAACAATGTTAAAACGAATCATGATCTAGTGTAAATTCTGCCGCACATTCAAATATTTATTAGCTAGCAAGCCCTCAAATAGTCATCTAACCTGTTCTGTAAGTGTAGTGAGCTCCCTGCTCTGTGCTTTCAGGCACTCCAACAGGCATCTTGGATGAACGGTTCTTTCTAGGCATGTGCAACCAAATAATCTGAAGGCCAGGATTAGCCAACTATCTACCCAGGGCTGCTTATCTTTGGCACTATTGACATTTGGGGTCAGACAATTCTCTGCTGTGGAGGCCACCCTGTGCATTGTAGGATGGGTAGAAGCATCCCTGGCCTCTACCCACTAGATGCCAGTAGCAGCTGCTCTCACCTAGTTGTGCAACCAAAAATCTCCAGACATCAACAAACATTCCCTGGGTGGTGGGGGAGGGGAGACACAGCCCAGGGAATTGCCCCCTGTTGAGACCCACTGGTCTAGTAGGATCAGCTCATGGAATCTTCTATTAATGAGAGTAACATAGGACAGAGTTCTAGACTAAGTTTCTACTCCAGAGTTAGGTCACTGGGCTTGCCCAAAGCTTTTGATAATTTGACAGTTTAACAATTCCATTTCACCGATGTAAAGATTATTTCTAGCATCCCTCATACTATTAACAAACACTCTGGCATGGCTTGAGATACCAGTATTTAAAGCTTTTGCCATAGGTATTTCTTCAGTACAGACTTCTGATTAGGATCCTTCAGGCACTAACTACAACTGGAGTGGCTTTTCCTCTTCAGAGTCCTTGAAATGCAGTTTAACCTCCTCTGGGGTGGGATTACAGTCAACCTGCATGCCGTATACACTGTGATAGCCATATTGAAGAATCTAAGAGCAAATTACAGGCAACCACCCTCTCTTCCTGAGCTCCTCCTTTGTGGTGGATTTTACGGTAAGTGAAGAGATGGGGGGTAGAGTGAGATAATTTCAGACTTCCACGCCCTTCTCACTCATTCCCGCTGCTTTAGGGCTTGAAGGAATTTAGAGAACCCCAAGCCCAGCTTGGGTATTTGAGTAAACCGAGGAGATTCCAGAGAGAACAAATGCCTCAGGTGGGCCCCAGAGCCATTTAAAAGCAGACTCTAAATCCTCTTTTGATTGCTAGAAAGGCTTAATAAGATCACTGGTTTTGGGGGCTGTGATATGCAGGCTAATCTATATCTAACATTATTTAAAGGTCTTTTTTGTTTGGTTTTCATTGGTGTAGGTACCGTTTTATGTATAATTAGTCACTCATACACATTTTCATATGTTGATGGATAGAGCTAAAACATAACTTCCATATGTTAGTCTTAATATAAATATTTTATGTTTATATTTACATTACATAATATTTATTACATAATAATGGAATATTTACACTTTATGCTTACATTAAATATAAACACATTTCTCCAAAATCTTCAAGTAAAATTGATTTTCATAAAAGATATCTCATATTTGTCCTCTAGCTGTGAGTACCTGTCAGCAATATATTACAGATACTGGTGGGTGAGGATATGGGAGGGATTGGGGTGGGGTGGTGGTAGCCTCTAATGAGTACTAAGGTGGAAGAAAATGACAGGAAATATTTAACATGGGTACGGTAATCACTACAAAGTGCCTGAGTGTGCACATATGTGGGTGTGTGTAAGAGATGGGGGTAAAAAGTGAAGACAACACCCATCTCCCCCTCCCTTTCACAATTTTGTAAGGTCCAGTCCTGGAACCTCAGAATGGATTGAGACATGGCCTCTGGGTCCCACCTTCCCTCGGATCCTAGACAAACTTAGGAAAATTTGGCCCATATGTGACTCACCTGCTCAATGCATCACTTAATGTTTAAAGAGTTCTATCTGGTCAAGAGAATAAAAGGAGAGTAAAAAGTAGAATCATAGGAAAGGCATGAGAAGAGAGTAGGAGGTAGGGGTGACTTTTGGATCTTCTGTTCCCGGCAAAACATGTCACCAATATCCATTCTCCTTCTTTTCTCAGTAATGAAGCCCCCAAATCTAGCTGGACAATTGGCTACTCAGAAAATAGACTACATTCTTCAACTTCCTTGCATGGAAGCTCTGGCCAATGGAATGAAAGCAGAAATGTTGTGTGACTGCTTCTGGGAACATTTCTTAAAAGATTCTTGGCACAAACACCCTGAGTCCCTTCCTCCAACCTAATGACTGAAAAGGAGGCATGATGACCAGAGCTAAAGCTGGCATCTGGGGCTACCAGGTGACCCTGGGAAGAGCAGGTCATAAAGACAGAAAGTATCTGGACCCTTGAGAACTACATGAAGCCAAGCCGCCCATTCCAGTCTTGGATTGCTCATTTGCAGACTTTTATGTGCTAGAGAGATAAACTTCTATTTTAAGAAGATCTTTTGAAGCTTTGTTACTCACAGAAAACATAATCCTAACTGATAATGCAATGGTTTCTGCAGGATCAGCACATGACTCAGGCTACGCTAATGAGGATGCCCCACATTGCCATATATATACGTAGAGTGTAAGAAAAGAGTTTCTCTTCCTTTTGGATCTCAATCTATGGGTCTGTAGCCTCATAGATTTCTTTCCTTGCAGATCTGTCCAATAACGAAATAAACACACAGAGGGAAGCAGAGCTACCAAAGGGAAGGAGAGAAGCCTGGGGACACTGTTTGAAACCCTGGTTTCAACTGTGCTTGAAAGGTGTTGCAGTTTAGTGCCTTTTCCATTTACATGAGCTAATAAATGCCCATTTTTGCTTAATCTATTTTGAGTTGTGTTTACATTTCCTGTAACTGAGAGAGCCTTAATTAGTTCCACTGCTATAGCCCATAATTGGCTCATTTGAAAAGATAGGAAATAATAGGATTAGTTTGAGGATTAGATAAGATTTTGTATTACTGAAGATTAACAAAGCTGAATGCAGAAACAGGTAAGTTAATCAGGCTTGCTCACTTGTTAAATATTCTCCCATTTTAGCTTCATAATGGGCATGATTCAAACTCAAATCTTGGTAAAATTATTATTTAAGGTGTCATATATTTTGCTTCAACATGTGGCAACAGCGTTGGAGAAGTGACCTTGAGTTGTACTCTTTGGGGCCTTGTAACTGTAAGCTTTCACCCCCAATGAATACCCTTTATAAAAGCAAAAAAAAAAAGATGTCATATAACTTTGAGTATTTAAGTGCTCCTAATCATGAATATTACATGTGAAAATGTGGAGCATGTATGTATTTTGATTCCGAGCAGAGATTATATCTAAATCTGGGTTCTTTGTTCTTTTTTCTACACACACACACACACACACACACAGCATGATAGAAAATAATAATGACTGACTGAGTGCCAGATTCTATTCTGTGTGCTATATAAGGATTACTTCTTCACAAAACTCTGTGAAGCTGCTACCAGTATTAAGCCTTTTTATGCCATGGACATGAAGAATGTTACTCTGCCTAAGGTCACAAAGCTAAGAACTGGTGGACCTATGGAGAGCACATAGTCTGGCTCCAGAACTCATGTCCTAAACCATTTACACTCTACTGTCAATCAAGGCTAAAGAAGAGTCCACAGCATCTACCCAGGCAACGTGAAGCAAAGAATCCAAATAAGTCAAGTAGCAAATTCCTTGTTGATTTAGTCATCACAAGGGAATTCAGAACTTGGCCAAATTTGTTGGGATGAAAGTCTCAATTCTTGACTGGACTGATGTGTTTAAACAGTCTGACAATCACACTTCATTTCTGAGATATCCTATCCTCCTGTGTGTTCAAATGACAATCCAACATTCTGAGAATGCTTGATAAATCTGAGACAGAAATAAAAATAACATCACTGGCTACTGAAAACTTAGGGAAAACTCATTTGCATGAAGACTAAAAATTAAAATGGTATGTACAGTCAAGCTATTCCATTTGGGGGAACAATTAGATGGCTAATTTGAGTTCTACCGTCTATAAGGCAACACAGCAGGAATCCTTTGATGCCCCATCAGACTAAAGAAATGGAAGTGGGAAGATTCTGAAGTTTGCGCAGAACACTGGTCGTTAGTTCTGGGTTGTCCCTAGGTGAAATTAGAAAGCGAGTGTTATGGTTACCTTTGCTAGCCTGCTCTCATTTTGGATACCAAGAACTCTTTCCACTGTGGAAGCCTGTTTTTAAGAAAGTAACTGACATTAGGCTACACGGAGAAACAAGAGAGTGAGGTGGTTAAGTGCCCACATTCTAACTCAGGCACCCTGCATTCAAAATCTGGCTCCACTGGAACTTAGCTCTGTGACTCTAAGTAAGTTAAAACTGTCTGTGCATCAGTTTCTTCATCTGTAAAACGAAGCACAAAGTATTACCTAAACTGGAGCTGCTGTGAGGTGTAAATGAAGGTGTAAGCACAAGATCTTAGGACAGCACCAGGCACGTGGTGAGAGCCACAGTCAATGTTGGTTGACATGGTTACGTAATTAACAGACCATTTTACCTGAGGGTGAATTTAAGTGGCTGTGCGCCTCTCCAAGAGGTATCTGCAGGTCAAGCCTCATCTCTTTAGGTGATTTTTGTCTTTTATTAAAGGAATCTGAAACCTGAAGGACGGGGAGCAAGAGCTATTTTGAGGGAGGATGAGAAACATCCAAGGCATGTGATGTTCTTCAATAGTTGGAAGTTTCTGCCTCATTACGCAAGGTCAGGTCAGCTTGTCACTCCTCTCGAGGACCAACCTTTCCTCGACAGTCAGCCCTACTTCTGTCTTCCGGGTCTTCTCAGATCACACTTTGGCAAGTCAGAGACATCCTTTTCAGAGTGTGTCCAGGTGCCAGGCTGGAAACTTACCTTCTGCTGGCAGGGGTGCCACACAGCCCTGGACAGCTGTAGGCCCACCGTATATTGTAAATGAAAATCCAGCTGGCAGTAGGTTTTGAGTGATAAATAAGGAAAGGGAATGGGACCATTTTATTTCGTCCGTTTGCAGCTGTATTGATGGAAAAAGTGTTAAGTTCCTGGGAAAGACAGAAGGCACGCATTTCACTTCCTCTAACTACCTTCCAGAGCCCAGTCTGGAATGGGTGGACCACGTCATTTCTGAGGCTGCTTTTAGCTTTGTCTTTGGTTCCATAACTAAGACTGTCAGCGATGGGAGGTAAGGAACCTAGGAGGGAGTTATTCCGACTGACGGATCTTAGAAATGTACACCTTCCTACATATCCAGCATCCATACTGAAACTACGCAAATGGAACTTTCCCTCTCCACATATCACTACATTCTTTTCTGATTTCCTTTGCACTTCAAGCACGATGTTAAGCTATACAAAATTCCGCCTTTACTCTGTTCATGTGTCCCAAATTACTCCTCTGCGCTTTGACCTACCAGGGACATCACTCACACCGAGGAGTCGCCTCCTCTAGATATCCACTAGGTGGCGATCGAGTCTCAGGAGAAGCAGGCGGGTAGCTGACTCCAAGCCAGGACCCAGCGCTGGAGAGCAGCTGTCACTCAGCCCCACTGGCGATTCCCGTGAGGACTGTGTTGGCTTCTCCCAACCATGACAGTTGGGAGACAGCTCCTCAGGGCAGGCAATATTCTCCTAGCTCCAGATAAATGGCAAATGGACGTACAATTTCCCTGGTTAGTAAAAACCAAACACTTCTCCCTACCCCTGCTGGGGAGAGTAGTAGTTGGCAGGATGGAGGAGAGTGGATGGTACCAATCAAAATAGGTTCCAAAAAAGGCAGGGCCCAAAGGCATTCTTGGATTTTGTTGTTTAACGTCGGAAGTGGGCCGTGACAGCAATCTTCCCATGACTTGGGGCAGTTCCTGTGGCTTCTCAGGCTTGGGGTTGGGGTTGGGGCGGGGGGAGGGCAGGGAGACTTTTGCTGGGCTGTTGGGTTTGTTTTGTTTAGTCTTTAATAGTCACCAGCACATTTCTTTTCTTTTTTTTAAAATTTTTTTATTGTGGGTAAAAATCAAATTTTTCACAATACAAACCAATATTTGTAAAATGATATATAAATATATATGCATATATGTGCATTTGCTTACATAAATGTTATTTTATATATATGTATATATATTTTTAAAAGGTGCTTAGATTACCTAAATGTTATACAGAAATTACAGGGATTCCCATGTTCCCTACCTCCCACACCTCCCATAACATCCCCCATAAACATCTTTCATTAGTGTGGCACATCACCTGCAATGGAATACACATCCTGGGACTTTGCCACTAAGCATAGACCACAGTTCACAACGTAGACCGCACTCTCTCCTACACAGTTCTGCATGGTATGTGCTGATGTAAAATGGCCTATATCCGTCGCCGCAACGTCACTCAGGACAACCCCCAAGTCCTGAAAAAGCCCCTGTATTACAACTGCCCTTCCCCTCCCTGCCCCAAAAGCGTCCAGTGGCCACTGGCTCCACCTCACTGTTATAATTTCTTCCATTGCTTGAATCACAATATGTCTACAACAGAATACCATTAAGTCCACTCTAGTCCATAGCTCTTCCCCCAATCCTGAGGGGACTGGGATGGTGATGTCTACTCTACCTCCAAGTGAGAGAGGGCTTATATCCCATGGATACTCACCAGCACATTTCGTAATTTGTCTGTCTTTAAAGACTAAGGACACTGGTGTGTGGAAGGGCTCATGCACACCCTCTCCTTGTTGCATTCGTGTAGAGGGACACGAGAACACTTGAAGGCCTTTCAGCTCTTCATCTAAAGCTTACAGGAGGGTGGGAAGCGATGGAATGACTGTATCTAAATTGTGGAACTCCAGGACCAAGTCCCCTCTTCCCCCACACCGTGAAAATGGTGCTTAGAGACAAATTACAGGTGAGTGGCACAGGATGGGCTTCAGGAATTGTGCCCACCCTTCCTCCCTTCTTCCTCTGTCCCCTCCATATTCCCTAAGAGCAAAAAACTTGTGAAATTTGTTTATTCTTCAGGACGTTCTAGAGAATGAACCCAGATATCTGGCGGTGCAGGGCATGAGGAAAGTTGGGGGGTGGATAGGACCCCAACCTTCTGAGATTGGTAACTGGGAAGTAGCCAGCTGCTTCCTCGCTGCCCTAATCCTTTAGCACCACTGATAGGAAGAGAAAGGGGGCTGGAAAAGTGAGAGGTCTGACCCAGGGGGGCAATTCTAGTCTCTTGTTTTGGCCGGGTGCTCGGCACCTGCAGAGAAGAGGGAGACTTTGTTGTGAGCCTTTGACAGGTAGGTTGGTGTTGGAATCATGCTGCTGCTGGCTGCCCCTGGACCAAGGGCCACCCTAGAGTCTGTAATGCAGACCCACTTGATGCTGAGGAGACAATAGTCACAACTGCGAGGGTTCCCCAAACCTTCATCCTCTGGGACCATCTAGTCTCTAGGCCTGACCTGAAGAGCTCTGAAGTTGTTCCAGGCAAGAGCTGCTCTCCAGCATGCTCCCTCTTCTTCAGAAGGGTTCCCAAGGTACCTGGGGTAGAGGGACAGCCCTGGGCCTTTGAGAGACCCCCCTATATCATCCAGCGACAGCCCTCTGGGCTGATTGTGCTAGGGTGCTGAGTCATGCAATGACCAGGGGCTGAACTCTTCAGGGAAGCATGGAAGTTCGGTTTGAAGGGATGCCCTTGGGCAACATTGTTAAACACCTGCCAATCTGTACCTGTGCTTTGAGGCCTTGTAAGAAAAGTCAGTGTCACATACAAGGTTAGCTTGAGGGAAATCTTTAAAGAAGATACTTTTTTCAGTACTTCCTCATGTCCTCCTGGGTACCTGATGAACTGTCCTGCCCAGCCTGGTCCCATGACTCCCTGATAACCTCTAGATGCCCAGGGCTTAGAAGCCTTCCTAAAATCTCATTATGGTCACCTGAGGAAAGATACCCCAGACAACGCCCCCATGGTCAGCCTCTCACTACCTCTTAGAGTGATCGCTACTGGACTAACTGGAAATCATCTTTTATTTGCAAATACTTGACAGTTAACAAAACATGTTCATATAAAGTGTATTATTCGAGTCTGAAACCAGCTTTGAGAGGTGATTAGAATGATCCCCCCTTTTCAGAAGAGCAAACCAAGTGCCTGAGATGGTTAGTGAAGGGCTGAGGTAAATGAGGACGGCTGTCTTTCTATTCCAGGAGTTGTGTTCTTTCTGCTACACCACACTAATGAGACATCAAGCTTATTCTCCTAGAATTAAGGCTGATGGGGACCCCCGGCACTGCCCTCTTTCCTGGGGATGATGTGAAGCTGTGATAATTGGGGGCCAATGTCCCTTCCTAGTGGTGTAGCTTTCTGGCCAGACTGGATGGGCAGAAGTTACATGGAAGGGAGGATTTGGGGGTTTCTGGATTTCTGTGTCTCCTCCAAATACATGCAGAGCCTCTGCATAGGCCAGCCTAGATGATATGATGCAGGCCTTGTTTTAAATTTGTTTTCCTGCCCTGCTGTCAGTGTACAGAAGGCAGTGGAGGTAAAGAGCATTTGTCTCTGATTTGTACTCTAAAGCTGCTCTGTCCATCGCAGTGACTTTTAACCACATGTGGCTACTGAGTACTTGAAATATGGCCAGTGCAACTGAGGTATGCTGTGTGAAGCACTTACACACTCACACACTTGACTCCTTTATACATTCATAAAGTATTAGGACTTTATGGATACCTTTCAGAAGGGATTTCAAAATCACTGGATTTTGAAGATGGTACAAAAAAGTATGGAGGACATTTCATTAATAATGTATATGTTGATTACATGTTGAAATGATAATATTTGGGGTATATTGGGTTATATAAAATATATTATTGAAATTAATTTTCACCTGCTTACTTTTTTTAATACGGCTATTAGAAAATTTAAACGACACACATAGCTCACGTCATAGCTCCACTGGGCAGTTCAGCATAGTTCCAAGAAGGGTGCATGCACTTCCACATAAAGTATTGATAGGAAGCAGGCCTTATTTTTCCTGTTTATATAAATAAAGTATAAATGTCATCAAGCCAGGGAAACAAAAGTCTTCAAATTACAAAAACAAACATATTCCTTTGAAATAATGTATACATTATCTTACAAAGAAAACAATCAGACAAAATGAGCAGAAAACTGCAGATGAGCCACTGTAACCCATGGAAGCATAAGAGGGCAGACATGTAACCCCATGAGATGTCCATGGGTCTATCGAAATCTGAAAACATGCTCCATCTGAGGTGTGAAATGCCAGCTTATGATGGTAGCATTTTGCAGAAAGGGCTAAAGGATGAGAAGTGACCAGCATGGGGGCTGGGGTCGTTTTGACTTTATTTTTAAGGGCTGGGAGGTTGGATGTGCTGAAGCTTAGAGGCCCGGCTGTACCAGTGTGCTCGGGGCTCTGATCCTTGCCCTGAACGTCAAGCGTGCTCTAGGTCCAGGGATCACTTGACGCCACATGCCAGACACATGCCGTACTGGGGAAGGGTGTCAGCTTCTGACTTGGTGCGCCTCTTTTCATCCCCTCAAATCTAGCTTTTCCAAGCAGCATTGTACTTTCCCTGACTTTCCACACAGCTAGACACCATTCTCTTGGGAAAGTGACTTACTTCATATTTACATATTCAGCAGGCAGATAATACTGTGATGTTTGCAGCAAAGGAGTTGCCAGGGAGACCCTCCTATGTGTGGTTACCATGACAGATAGAAAAATATTTACAAATCACATTTCCTCAGCTAATGCCCCATACAGGTTCTGCAGAACAGTGTGGGGCCCTTACCTTGTTTTTTTGTTTGTTTAAACAATTTAAGGAAAGCTGTGGGCACACACATGCAAAAAACCTGAAGTACAACTTCAAGGGTTTCAGGGAACTCCCCGAAACTTCTGTTCTAGAGAAAAATCCCCAGGGCCACTTTGTTTAAAGACAACCAGAAAACTTCCTAGCATGACAAAATCCTTCTTTCCAACTTTAGAGGATCAGGACTCCCCATGGCTACAGAGCTGGTTGAAAAGTACCAGAAATTCACAGTCAGCAGCATGTGACTGCCTACAACAAGTGTGATTCAGGCATGCCAGGCCTGTGCCAAATTATGACACTGGTGGGGTTGACCCTTCTGCAGGCCAAAAGATCTTATTCTTCTCAGTTGCAGCTGGGAAATGTGGTAGGCAGAATTCTGGTGGCCCTGAGAGTCCTGCCCCCTGGGGTATACAACCTATAAACTCTCTCCCTCTGGAGTTTAGGTGGGCTTTGAGAATATGATGGGATATCATTACCAGAATTAGATTACTTTGGACAGCAAAGGTGAAGGAATTTTGCCAGTGTAATGAAGTTCCCTTATCATCTGGCTTTGAGTTACTCACAAGGGAGAATATCCTGGTTGGGTCTGACCTAATCAGGTGAACACTTTAAAAGAGGGCTAGAGGTCGAGATGGAGGAAGTCAGAGAGATTTGAAGCAGCAGAAATACTATTCTGTTGGCCGTGAGGAAGCAAACTACCATGTTGCAGAGAAGGCCACATGGCAGAAAGCTTCTAGAGCTGAAGGCCTCAGTCCAAGACCACAAGGAACGGAATTCTGCCATCAACCAGTGAGCTTGAGATAGAAACCCTGAGCAGAGGACTCAGAGAAGCTGCATTAATAAATGGGTGTTGTTTTAAGCCTCTACGGTTGTGGTAATATGTTATACAATTATAGAAATCTAATACAGGAAATAAGGGACCATGTTGCAGGAATAAGATGTGCTGCTAAGAGAATCCATGGAGCTCTATTTTCAGCTGTCAATGAAAATTCCAATCCGGCCGCAAGCAAATGTCAGAACAGAAATCTGTTTATTTTGTTTCACTCTGTTAGGTTCTAACAGCTTTACAGCAAGGACTGATGTTTAAACCCTCTGTAAGCTGCTAGATCACTACACGCTGAGTGGGGGGCTGGATGGTGTAGGGGAAGGCATCAACCCTTAGCCAGTTGAGCTCAGCTGTGAGCCTCCAGCACCTCCTATGCCTGGAAAGATGGAAGGGATCGTCCGCTGCTTGGAGAATGGAATTAAATTCTGGTTGACATGGGGAAGTCTGATATAGCAGCAGTAGAATATTGTGGAAGAGCAGCCAATTTATGGAAAGATAGCTTCACAAGACCTCATTACATATTTTATTGTTATAAGCATGAAAAGGAAACTTAATCGTATGCTCACATACTATTGACACATGATTGAAATTCCCAAGTCATAACTTTAGAAAACTATAGCATCAAATTTCAAAGCTAACCTCTTCTCTGAAATGATGAGACACTATTTCCTGTTGCTTTTTTTAAAAAATTCATAAGAAAAATATATCTACTCTCAACCTCCCCTTTGTTTTGAACACAAGGGGTATCAGAGCCCTCTCAGCCTGGATCATGGGGCTTTTGCATTGGAATGCAGAAGTCCTGCTTGACATCATCAGTACATGCCACAAATCAAAGGCATTCCACCCATGTGGTATTTCTAGGACCACACTCATTTCCTTTTGTCTTCTCAAATTATTGTGAGCTTCTGCTCAACTTATCTCAGAAGAATCCCCCCTCCCACACACATACATACTTCCCACCTGCATTTACTGGATGCTATAACCTTTCCCATCTCCATGTAGCCTGTTTTTTTCCTGAAACCTTCCAACACTGACCTCTCTGGCATTGTTTACACCAACCACAAAAGGCTCTGACCTCACACAATGTTTCTTCATTTCTGCCCTTGGTAACCTACATTCTGAAAACCCCATGGAGCTTTATTTACTTCTTTCACCATATAACCAATAAGACGTGGGGAGGAGGATGGCAGATCCATGACTCATTAATTGCTCATTTGTGTATGTTCCAACTTTACTACCTCTGAAGCCGTAGCACAGGTCTCTTTGCAAGAAACTGACTTAACGGAAGGTCCCTTAATTAGAGAAAATTTAGGCACATCGAACCAGCTTTGCACACTGAGAGATGTCAGGATCATGGGGAGCATTGGGCTTTTTACAAGCGAACTGGAATACACATCCCACTTGTGCTAATATTAGAGCCAAGTGTTCCTTTTTCCCTCAGAGATCTGTTACTAATAGCCTTGTAATGCTTGTGATTAAGAACTGGTGACCTCAAGGCCAGGTGAGGCTCCTGCTTTCACAGAATTTACAGATTCATGGATTACTCTCTTCATGATTTTGCATTCTACAGCTTAAGATTTTCTTGAGAAAGGGAGTGGTTGAGCTATGTACAGGATCTTGAAGTTAGGCAGAACATCAGCAAATATTTCTCCAATTTTTTTTTTTTTTTTTAGCTTTTCTGGAGTTTGGATACGGTGCTGTGGCTTGAAAGGTGAGAAGCATGTGTGTGCCCGTGTGTGTGTGTGTGTGTGTGTGTAATAGAACGTGCTGTAGTTAATGAACGTGGGCAGAGGGCCAGACCACATCCTTTGGAACTATGCTGAAGGTTCTCCCCATTGCGGAAGCTCCCTTTTACAGCGTCAAACGATGGTTCCCGGGGGATTCCTACTGAAGTTGGTAGAAGTTCAGTGTCTTTTGAAAATGAGGACATGAAAACTACAGCCTCTTCTTGAATGCTGCACTTCCCTTGACGGTTCATGTCAAAATTGCCAGGCTAACATTGTGCTAGAAACCTGGCTCATTTCTCCCTGATATAACCCCAGGAACCAATTCTAATTCTGCATCAGTCAAAGTTATTCTTTCTCTAACATCTAAATCCAATCCAATTGATCCCCAACCTAACTCCTGACCTTTTCTTCTCAGTACTAAACTCCACCCAAAGGTGATAATTCGCTGATGAACTTGACTTGCATTCATAGCCTAACCATCATTCCTTAAGGGAATTTAAATAATGCACTACTCCGTTGGAACAATGACCTGAGAGGGTGTAAAATGTCAATGTGTAAATGTGTAGAAATAGGGAATTTATTTACTTTAAGTGTGAATAGGACTTCTGTCTGCCTCCACATCCACCCATTCCTCTGGATTCATTCTTCGCCCATGAAGAACAGAGAGGCAGAAAGAGAATTTAAAGTTAAAAATAAAAGGGAGAGATTTTAAAGAGTTAACATATTAAAACAGAACCCTTTTGAACCTAAATGAATGCTTGAATGTCAGCCTCTTTGATCCCATCTTCCTAGAAGCTGGGCCTATTGACATGATCCATCCTTATGAAGACCATGGATCCTACATTTTACTGAGTAGCCCGTGTTTTATGCTGTCACATTCTACCCTTGGGATTAAATTTGGATTTGGAATTTATACTAGCTATATCTACAGCACCTGGTTTAGCTATAATGTGGATGCAATTTTTATAACTATTTGGCTTTTTTATATGAAATGCACACACACTTACACACACATGATTCACAATCAACTTCTTGGGGGAGAGATCCACCATCTGTTCACCAAGTTAAAGTGTCATTAGGAGCATAGAAAAGCCAGCTGTGAAACGTCTTTCCTGAAGTTTCCCAAGTGGTTGGAATAAACACAAATTAGACTGTACAAAAATCTTAATGTATATTGGGCTGGAAACTTGAAGACTGAAAGAGATAATACATAGTGAGCTACACAACACACCAAAGGCCATTAAATCCACAGCCACAACTACAGTAACAGCAATAATAATACACTCCAAGAGTAGGAAAATCTATTCTATTATAATGCACAGAGAAGTACCTGGTTAAAGCTGTTAAATATATGGCAGTTGGGATCCGTTTTCAGTGCAATGTATCAGATTTGGCAATTCATGTATATCAAAAATATATATTTTTTGCTTTCAAAATGTGGGACAAACTAAAAGCAGGGTTTTTCTGATAAACTATAGAAAATTTAACCAGCAGTTTAAGGAGAACTGATAAAGCATAATCATCTTACCTCCTCTGCATAGTCATTCCACTTAGCTCAAACCTTAACACACAAAGGTAGATGTGACTAGCATCAGGGGAGTCCTGTCTCCCTCTGTGCCTTCCTTGTAAACATTATTATCCACTTGAACGTATCCTGATGATGTAGTTTCCTCTCTATTTCTCCCACTCCACTGCCTTTCATTTTTTCTCTTGGCTAGGAAAATATCAGGAAGATTCTAAACTCTTGCCCTGCGGCTTACATTCAGGGTCCATTTCTGAGCCATCACTTATTCTCAGTGTTGCAGTATCTGGGTAGTTAGATTAGATATTTAACGTGGAACGCCTGACATAAGGTCCTTAATTCTTTTGTTTTTCCTTTTTTCTTCTTTTCTTTCTTCCTTTTCTTCTCCTTCTTTATTTCCTTTTTTCCTTTTAAAATAGAAGTCACTGAAGTCTTTCCTTAGGTACTAACATTTTAATCAAAGCCTATCTTTGTGCCCAACATGTGAAAAGTGAAAAGGTCTCTTCAAAACTCTATTTTACAATATAGACAGAGAAATTGGGCCTGGGGGGACTTGAGTTTCACTTAAATACTATACACATTTGGTACAACAAGGGGTAGGAGAAACATATAAAAATTACTTTTAGTCTGTCTTTACAAAAGAAGCTTCTTTCCAAATGAAAAAGTCTTTTCAGCATCTGCTTCCAAAGCTTGTTGAGAGAACATTTTACCCATAGCTTTGAAAGGATCTCTTTTTTTCTGAGCATATCCACTATTGCCAAGAGGTCACATAGATGGATCTGCCCATTCTCAGTTGAGCAATGAATAAGCACTGGATGAGTTTTCCAGGGATGAGCTGGTTGTTTCTGGGGTGGACACATTGTACGTTCCTGCAAAACAGAGCAGCACCCAGTCTTAAAGACAAGTCCTCATGATCAATGGGGCATAATATCAAATGCATCAGGGAGAGCTCTAGTCCAGGAGCCAGGTAAGCTCAGCCATGCCTGGAAATAAATCCATGCCTGCCCACCTCCCAAGACCCAGAAATGCCAGAGAACAAACAAGGCTGCCGTTCTCAAGCAAGCATGGCAGCCGACAAGCACTAACTACTTCACATCATAACAGCAGCCAGATTTCTACAAAGGACAGAAAGATCTCCACGTGGGCAGCTGCTCCACATGCCACCCCATGCACGGGCCTGGGGACATCGCACGAGGGAACCTTCCTGGTCCCCTTGAGTTATGGTGACTTGGGGGAAGTTCTTGGGAGGGGTCAGGAGGCTGAGCTGGAAGGAGAATATTTGTAAAGGGGGAGAAAGGAAAGAGAAGAGAAAATGACAAGGGATGAAAAGGCAGGACCAGAGAAGAAGCAAAAGTCAAGGGATGACAACAAAAGTGCTGAGAGCAGGGAGGGCAAATGCACAGGCTTGTGTAGGCAGGAAAATGAGGATTGAGCATAGGAAGTGTGTAGGGGATGTGTATTGGGCAAGGCAAGGGACACAGTGCCCACCCTACCATCAGATTCGTGAACTGCCACAGATAACAAGGTTTCCGTCATTGCCTGGGGAGGGCCAGTGGGGCTGCTGACAACATAAACCAAAGTTACAGTAGTTATGGAGCCCTCACGGGAGCCAATGGAGCCTGCACTTATGACCCTTAAAGGCGATGACCAGGTTACTCAGCTGACCTCGGGAACCGAGCCCCCACCCCAACATTGATCACATTCACAAATGAGGAACACATTTGTTGGCCTAGGAAATTGCATAATTCTGATTCTGTAGAATTATTTCATTAAGTTTTCATTATTTTCACCTTAATGCAAATGGTAAATGCAATTCAGGGACAGTGCTGGCCAAGTGTAATCGTTCAAATACACCCGGAAGATTTGATAGTTTCGTAACAGGTAGAATCAGTGACTCAAAATGGAAAGTGAAGGTCCTCCCGTTTCATGAATAATTCATCAAATTAAAGCAGAAAACACCAAGTCCTCTGGAATTTTAGCAAATAATGGGCATTCTTATGGTTTGATCTCATATGAAAAGCCATGGTTTGGGATACCAATACATTTCTACTTCTGCATTTGTAAGAACTTTTCAGTTTCAAGAGGCTGGAGGGAATTTGGAGGCTTATTTTCCTGGGGGCTTGGTGACATGGGATGGAGGTTTCAATTTGGCAGAAGAGCTCAGGCCCATTGCCCAAAGTCATTAATACTATTTATTTCATACCTCCAAAGTAAAAAATTTAACTGCAGTTTTCAAATGGAACAGCTAAGTTGGGTGATCTCTCACATACAAATGTCAATGTGAAAAGGAAAGAAAAATAAGGAAAAGGAACCCATGGTATGGGATCTTGTAGTAGGATTTTCTTAATATATTCTTTGCTGCATCATGACTCAGAAACATGACACAGCTAAATGCCATTTAACATGATATAGAAAAGAACTCTGAGTTGTACCAAGCCAGCATTTTAAGGTTCCAATTTTTATGGATGGTGCAGTATTGAAAGATAGTTCTTCAAATGCTTGTCTAGATTCTCCAAATTTTTCACTTCCCGAGTTATTATCAGTTGCCCACTGAAGGCAGTTGCCATCTGTACCAGACTCTTGATGATCTGGGAAAATGTTAGCAAGTTACTATATGTGACCTCTGCCCAAAGAGTTCATTGAAGGTAAATTACATGAGATGGGTGAACAGAAGGGTGGGAGGTTGAGGCTGAAACCCAGGCAAATTTCAACAGGGAGCACCTAGAGGTCACTACATACCTGTTTTACCAAACAAATTGTTAAGTCTTCTTGATATTGGAGAACTCATAGAAAATACAGGTGTAGAAGAACCTAGGGATGTTGACTAGAAGAGAGAGAAAAAAGAAGGTTACAAAGCAAATTTAAATTTGTTAGACCAGAGCTCTGCTTTATCTCCAGGAAGTTTAATTTGCTGTCCTCTAGTGGTGGCTTCCTACACCCCTAATCTGAGCTCCTTAGTGAGAGCTGGATGAGCATGAATTTCTACTTCAAATAAATCAAGCTGGAGAGTTACCTTGAGATACTCGACTCTCAACACCAATATTAGAAGACTTGCTTTCAAATGCATGTTTTGCTGGTTCTTACGTTTCTGTTATCTTCTGACATGTGAACAGCGGTCAAATACATTCAAGTGCGATAGTTATTATCCAAAACGAATTATAGAAAATTTTATTCATTATTACTCCTCAATTTGATTTCTCAAAGGCCTTGAAATCCTCCACAAGATTGTTTGTTTCTCATGGAAAGTTTTTAATCATCTATGCAGTTTAAATCCTTACTTAAAAATGTGAGGGTAGCATCTTCATGATGGTTCTGGGGTTGTATAACAGGCAAAATGAAATGTGAAGCAAAATAGCTGAATGATCTATGCTAAAACTAGTTGTGGAGGGAAAAAGGTTTGTGGGTGCAATGGATTTAACCCCACTGACCAAAACCTCACGTTAAATATTTCATACCCTCCACTTCACTATTTAGTGGAATACCTGACCATACAAATTCTCTACAGAGGAAAGGTTTACCTTTGAGTGCTGTGAAGACCATCTCGACAATGAAAACTTATTCAGCAAAGCTTCTTGTACCTGCATTGTTTAAAAGAAACTATAGTAAACTCAACATGCCATGAGCACCCTGCAGACTTTGAGGAACATGAAAATGTCATTATTCTTACCTTTTGATCCCAGAGGCATCCAAAGAGTAAAATGAATAATCCCTGGGAAAAGGATTGGGAAGAAATGCATTTTAATCCTATGTTATTCTCCAGCAAAATAGAAAGTATTACCAACCTGGCCTTGAATTGGTTCTTCCTCTTGCCCCACTTGAGTTTATGGAATGAGTCTAGTATATGTTAATGTTAAAAGGGATGCAGACGGTCCACACCAACGGACTTCAAATGTTCTAATGTCATAAAGATATTTTCTCTTTCCTTTTCCCCCACCCCAATTTTGAACTGCTGGTCCGCCTAGTTATGCTATTAAATACACCTCTTCCATCTATGGTATCAGTTACATGGTTGGGAAGAGGTTGTGGGGCATGGGATGGGACAATTAGTCCCTTCCAACCAAGATATGTTATGAAGGTCATATGAGGGTTATAGTCTGGAGCCAGGGGTCCACTAGCAGAAGTTTTGGTTTAAATGGTTTGGGCATGAGCATCCAGGGGCAAAGTTTCAACTTCTCTTCCTGCCTCATTCACCAGCTCACAGGGGCCTGGGGCAGTTTTGCCCTATCCCCTTCACCCCCTCCTCCGGGTGAATCAAAATTAATTACTCCCTTTCCTGTGCTCTAAAGGCTTGGTGCCTATAACTCTGTTATAGCCCATCTATCAGTCTGGCTTGAATTATTAGTTATGAGCTGTCAGAAAGAAAAGAAGGTTGTCTTTTTAATTTTAGCAAAATTTAGCAGAGTGTCCCCATTACATAAAGCATCCATTCTTTTATTCTTCAGCAAACGTTTCCAGGCAACCTACTGTGGGGCATATAGCATTCATTTCATTTACCAAATGTTTATTGAGTCCCTACTCTGTGCCAAGGTCTTTGTTAAGCACTAAGGTTAGGGTGATGAACAAGACAGATGTGATCCCTGCTCTCATAAAGACAGAGCTCATTGAATGCAAGTGGAAATTAACTGGAGAGAGGACTTGGTTGAATAGTAGTTTTTTCATCTAGGAACATTGGAGATAATGTTGAATAAATAGCAAAGTCCAGATTAGGGAAGGGACTTTTCTCCTACCTGTATTATCAGGAACCCTATCAGGGCACTCAGAAGACAGTCGTATAGGCAACTAAATCATAATGCAGGCGATAAGAGGCATGAAGTTCTATGGGAGCAGAGGAATGCGTGACTATCTCATTGAGTTCTTGTAATCGCTGCTTTTTAGGGCCAGGGCTTCCTCTGGACTAAAATCCTTCCTCATTCCTTCTCCTGTTTGTATTTCTATCATTAATTTGTCCCACCAGAACAGATACTCTGGGAGAGCCCTGCACTGAGAATTTACCTGGAAGGCATTGAGAAGAGTAAATATGATATGGAACACAGCGTTGTTGCCCTGAAACACAGTGGCAAGCCCAAAACCCCAGGTGAGCCCCAGTAGTGGTGTAAGGACACCAATGCTCTTGCTGATCTGAAACAGGCTGCTCTTCTCCTGCCTGCTTGGTTTGTCTCCAATGGAGGGCCGGAGGATCTTGGTGATGACCACAATTGTGATGGTCACGTTGATCACCACGATGATCAGTGCTGGGATGACAAAAGCCAGCAGGGCCTTGGTGTCCTCCCAATTGAGCCAACAGGCATTCTTCCTTGTGTAGACTTCCTGTGGCTGGGTGGCCCCCACTGTGATGACTGAGATGACTAGGGGGCAGCCATAGCCTAGAGAAAAGGCAATGGCCTTCTGGATGGACTTGCTTGTGTCATGCAGGATGAAAACCAGGCGGTAGAAGAGCATGAGTCCCAACGTCAACATCCAGAAGAAGACGCTGAGGTAGAAGAAGTGAATGAAGAAGGTGGCGGCCACACAGGCTGTTTCACTGAGTGGGTAGTGATGGTCATGGATGGCGGCAGCCACAATAAACCAGGTGTCGGCAACAAGGAGGGAGGTGGCGATGTTCACAATGCAGATGTGGCGCATATAGGAAGTCCGGTTCTTGGTCACTGATTTCCAGACCACAGCTTCCACCACTAGGCAGGCTGCTAAGCTCAAGATGGAAAAGCCCAGCCCAATGTAAGAAATGATGTCCAGTAGTATTTTCAGGAGAGAGCCAGGATCTGGGGAGTCAGGGGACATGAGGATGGAGAATGATGTTAGGTGGTCACAGGTGCAGGAAACGCTGTCACCATCTACTTCTTTAACATAACACCCACTGCTGTCCCATCCCCCAGTGTGGTTAGCAAGATTGAAGTTCCAGAAGACACATCCTAGTCCCCCGCCTGCAGGGTTGTTGTTCTTGAAAGTCATTGAAATCCTGAATGGCATGGTTATGTTGTGGCTGACAGTGGTTGTCATCACTAAGCTGTCTGCAAAATTCTTTGCCTGAATGTCCTGAGCAAGGATGGCTTTGAGGGTTGGGAAAGCCACAGTGACAATAGATGTACCTGGCTGCAAACTTTCCAGCTGGCACTTGTCAATGACCACGTTGCCCCAGAGGTCCGAGTCTGAGAAAACAAAGTTCTGTTTGTAGTTTCTGGGGTAGCCAGTTTTTATGACTATGCTCCTCATCTGCACATTAGTTTGGGAGATGGACAAAAAAGTGCTATTTCTTGGCTGTAATGCTCGGGAAAATCTTTCCACTGAATCCAGTAGCTGGGAACTCTCATTGGTCTGTTGTTGTTGTAAAGCCTTCCAGGTATTCAAGATGGGCTTGCCAAGAATTACGTTAACCGTAGAGAGAACGTGCTGTAATTGAGATAGCATGGGATCAAACCAAGCAGATTGTCATAAAAGAGAAATAATATACTCTGCCCCTGCCCCCCAGCCCCCAGAAACTGGTTGAGTGGGTACAGGTAAGAAGAAAGGAGAAGAGAGAAAAAGGAGGCATTGTAGACTGTGGAGATGTGTGACCTGCCATCCTATGGCAGGGAGTTAGAGAAGGATGGGGCTCCAAAAGTGTGAGGTTTTAAACATTTGACAAGGTGGTGGTGAGAACCATGCCCCACCACTCACTCAGGCCAAATGACCTGGCTGACTGACATATTTATTAAATTTTTTCTGTTTTAAGTCTTAAGCTTATAAAGACTTTTTGGCAGGTGGTATTTCACCAACAAGGGTGAGGAAGTCTCAGATGCTCTCAAACCCTTAGCATCAAATTAGACATGCAAGTATTGTCAAGGGCTTCTTTCTTTTCTGCTAAGCAAATTGATTCTCTGTCCCATAACATTAGGATCTTCATTTTCCATTTGTACCCTCCCCAGTGTAATTTATCTGCCCTTGTTTGCCTGGTTCTGTCTTCTGGAAGTTTGATCCCCTTGGACTCTTACCCAAGTTGCTTGTCAGTTGGCCTTTGGTTAGATTAGGGCAAAGGGAGGCACTGACAGGAGATAGGAGCATGGGAAGACTGAGAAGTCAGAATATATTTTCCCTGCTACTCAGCCCTACCCCTCAGCCTCCTCAACACAACTCTGGCAATAGCTATATCCTTCCAAGACCACAGCTCCTGTTAAGTGGTTTCCCTCCAAGGCTGCAGCATTCCCTCAGCTCTGGAGCATTATTTCCTCTCCTTTTCCCTTTAGTCCTAGGGGTGGTAAAGGTATCCAAATGTTGCTCACCTTGAGTAATTCAACACCCCTTTCTTGTTGTTTTAATCCTAGTTTCACCTCTGTAAGTATCCCTTCATTAAAGCCTCTTTATTTGAAATATTGTGGGTGAATTCTCTTTCCCTCCAGAACCTTGATTGCCTCAAAGCTCATGCTTAGCCTTAGACCTTTGAGAATCCCACCTCATTCATATTCTGAAAGTCCTTTTTTCCTAGCTTTCCAGGAAAGCAGATAAAAATTCATTCTATTTCAGTGAAGAAACTAAAGCAGATATTCACAAAGAAATCTTATGTTCCCCAAATGAATATTGGTAACATTTCTCAATATCCTAAAAAACACAGCTGGTAGAGCATGCTATGTGACTTTACTATCTACAGCAGTGCATTACTCTGGAAAATACAGAGAAGAAGGTCCAGTGGGGAGGAATTATGTTTCTTGATGCTAAGTCCAAATGGATGAGAAGGTGAAAGCCAAAAATTCTCAGAAGGCTTAAACAAACTCACCATTATCATTTTGGAATTCACTTGGGTTGGAACTGTTGAGAGCAAATCAAGGATGTTAATAATGGCTCCCAGACTTCCAGGAGATGATTTAATTTCATGTTCCACCTTGCCTGTGCTAATAGATAAATTCTGAAGGTATGTTGGAAGCTTCTCCTCCTGGGAGGGGCTCCTGATCAAAGCCTGGGAAGACAACAACAACAAAATTTTCCAGTCAGTCCAGTTATCAAATCCTGTTGATCCATCCATTGCACAATTTCTCATAGCCATAGTATCCTTTTTTCTTCAGTCTCGTTGTCAATTCTATCAGCTTCCTAGGTATCCTTGTCTCTCCCTTATATAACCCACTAGAATGACATTCCAGAAATGCTATTTTACTGTTATTCCCCTGATCAAAAACATTCAGAAGTTTCCCAATGCCCATAGGGAAAATACAATCCCCTTTTAGACTTTGTCTAAAGCATCTGTGTTTTACTCATCCCTGAGTCAGCAGACACCCAGTACATGTTGGTGCTCAATTCAGAGTTGGTAACTGAAGAAATTCAAAGTCCTTGATGAGTGGACTTTAACCTTTTAAATATCATCTCTTACCACTCACCTTTCTGAACTTTTCATCTATAGCAGTCTGGTATTATTTATGAATTCCAAAAATACATATTAGATTATATTTGGAAACTGGTCTGTTCCTCCGGGTGTAGTAGATTGTACTAACTTCAGAGGTTTCACTTTTACCTGATTAAACTATGATTAGGGCTTTGATTGGGTCACATCAGTAAAATATTGAATCCCTGCCAAGGGGTAGGGACTCACAGAGAAAATGACAAGGCAGAGGAGTTAGTTGGAGTTTTGGATGCTGGAGCCCCAGGAACTAAACACACAGGAGAAGAACACAGAGGAATAGAGATGGCTCCATAGACATGGCAGAGGCTCTGGGAAGAGAGAGAGCCTGATGGTCTACAGCTGACCTTGTGGAGAGATAAGAACAGCTGAGCCCAGAGAGGAATGAGCCCCAGGAGAGAGATGAGACTTATCCCAGCCTACAGCTGATAATGGAAGAAGCTGGGACCATGGAGCCTTAAGAGGAAGAGGGAGGCTGAACCCTTGCAGACATCAACAGCCATCTTGTTCCAACATGTGGCAACAGACTTTGGTGAGGGAAGTACCTTATGCTATATGGCCTGTATCTATAAGCTTCTAACCCCAAATAAATACCCTTTATAAAAGCCAACAGATTTCTGGTATTTCGCATCAGCATGCCTTTGGCTGACTAATACACCATCCTACCCAAAAAGGTCTACTTAGTGTCCCCAGAACACAGCTTTCTCTTTCTCCACTTTGAGGTTTTATTCATGCCATCCTCATCTGGGATGTCTTTCCACCTCTCCAAGAGCTGCTTGTCTAATAAAACTTTCTTTGCCTGGGAAGTCTTTCCAAGCTACTCTAACCCATTCTTTCATCTGAACTCATTGCCTATTGGTCAACATGGCATGTGCTTGCAGTAGTATTCCATGGTCTGTAAGAATAATCTACTTATCTCTTAAATAAGATATGTCTGCTATTAAGAATGGAGTGTTACATAAGACCTCACACATAGAAGAAGAACAATTAAACATATGCCAATCTAACGGCTAATTAAAAAGAAAATGTAGGTAGATGTAATTGCTGGAAAACTAGCTTAAAGCAGAAGAATTGCCTGCATGGGAACACGTTTGCCACTCTTTGCTTTCTCTCATGTCACTTACCTTGATGAACATCAGAAATGACTGCCCATCCCAGTTTTTATGGGACAGTTCTGCCTTATATATGCTTCCTGGTGAAATCATTAATAGTGCCCCCTTCTAATCTCAAAAAGTATCCTGGTTTGGATAATAAATTATATGGTCATCTTATGTGTAATGTTACACTTCTGTTTTCTAACTATCTAACTCCCACTTACAACTAAGCAATGAGCTCAACTTCTATGTTCTCCATGGAGCTTTAATGAGAGTTCCAACCTGGGGGAGTTCTTTCCTCTGAATGTATGTGTACTTCTTTTATTTAACATATTTTACATCTGTGACATCTCTACAAATGCCAACTTGTATTTTAATTTCCCTATCTCTTCATTGAAATTATAAGTTCCTTAACAATGTGAACCATGTGTCATAGTTCATGTCTTTCTCATACCTGCAATGCTTAACACAGTGCAAGTTCATAAAACTCAACACAATAAGTATTCAATAAAAACATGTTGAATGGATAAACCAAGTAGAGTGTGATGGACCAGTACGTCCTTTTTCCTTTGAGAATGTACCTAATATCTAGAATTGGGATCAGGGACCAACTTTGAGTTCAAATTATAGTTTCTATCTTTCTCAATTATGATAATTTATATCCCTAATGCTTCAACGATCAAGGTCCAACTCAAAAGCCAAGTTTTTCAAGCAAAACTTCCTGATTATCCTTGTCAAAATTAATGTATATAATCTCTATGACACCAGAGGCCACACTCTGATTTACTTATTTTTCCTGACAGCACCTATACTAATGCTTTGTACATAGGAAGGATTTTATTGAATTTGGTGGGAGACAAGAGGAGAGACAAGATAATTAGATTTAAAAAAATTATTATCACCCCATGTCCTCTGTTCTTCTTCCATTTGTCAGGGATTTGATCCTGTTTGTCTGAGGATGTCACTTCAGCTGTAACCCACTGATTGCCTTACAAGTATTTATTTATTGAATCTCATGGAATTTTAGGAGATTCTAAATGACAACAAATGAAGTGTGAGGTGACATATAATTATTTTGATGGAAAGAAAGGTATTTGCCCTGCCTTGTAGCAGCAACCTCTATTCCAGGTAAGCAAGTCAGAATAGTTCCTTCTTCAGAACTATAGGTGAGTTCTAAGGACTGAGGAAAGCTCAGCCTATATAAATATAAAGCCCAACTATTTTTTTTTTTTTTTTTTTTTGCTTTGATGCACCTTAATTTTGATATTGCTCCTTTTTTCTGCAAAGGCTAAAGCTATTTGCTTGATATTAAAGTAATTCAAAGGACAGCAATAAGAGTGAGGATAATACCACTTGCTCTGTGGAGGTATTGAAAACAAGATACCGAGAAGTTAAGGCCAAGGTATCAGCTGGTCCTAGAGCAGAACACAAACTTCGTTGCCACCATAATTATATTTAAGCATTTCTAGAATTGCATCTTCTTTGAAAATAAACAAATAAGATGAGCTTTCAGAGCAACACAAATCAGCCCAAGGCTCGTTTGCCTAGGTCTTGAGAAATACAATAAATAAACATCTCATAGAGAGCTCAGAGTCAAAAGTTTACAGGTCACCTTGGCTAGGCGGAGCAGACTGTTTATCGAGGCAGAGATGCAATCATTTCTCTTTACTTTCCACCGAGAGCCTTCACATTTGTAAGTGATGATCCCACCAATGGGATTACCAGGGCTGCTGGGAACATCTGAGAACTGGCATAATTTCTGGATGACTTTCCCAGGCTCTCCAGCACCTATTATGGGATCTTGGCAAGTGATGTTCTCCCCTGCATTGGAAACATGGAAATAAAAGGGACAAGGAGGAAAGAGAGCAGAAATAGGGTCAAGCCTAGAGAGAATTTCAATGTTTGAATTCAATTTTCTCTTTACTTTCAGTGATCTTTTCTGAGGTACCCAATTTCTTATTTTGCCTATGATTTTCCAAAATCCCTCACTGCTTCCCACACAAACCTCACTTCCTTAAGCTGCACTTGCTTTTCGTAACAGAATTTATCTCCTCCATGACTCATCCCCAACCCCATTCCCCAAGAACCTTCTCTACTGTGTGGAAAATCCCAACCATAGGAAATGATGAGTGCATAATGTGTGACCATCCTGATAAGAGATATTCAGTTCACCAGGAACCTGAAGGGCACAATACTTAATACCTGGAGACCCACCTTTGGCATATTATAATCACCTGGGGAGCTTTTGAAACTACCAATGTCCCATCTACCTTCAGCCCAAGTAAATAAGAATCCCTAAGGGGTGGAATCCAGGCATCAGTAGTTTTTTAAGCTGCCCAGGTGATTACAATACGCTAAGGGTGAGAAGCACTGACTTAATTAGCAGTAGTACTTGCAGACACCCATGACCTGAATTTTCCAGGAAATGTTATTAAGTATTTGTTCCGACTGGTATTTCTTGAAGGTGACTCTTTTTCATCTTTACTCAAGACCAGGACTGAATGGGAAAATGACCTTCGTTACAGAATCTCAGGTTCTCCAAGGAAATCTGACTCTCTGGTGAAGAGCAGATTTCTCCCTCACCAACATTTTTATTTAGCATCAATTGAGATCTCAGACACTGTACAAACTCTTGAAGTAAATAAGTAAACTCTACTGGAAAAGGAAGTAGAATCACTTCTTGGTGTGAAGAAAGAGGAGAACAAAGACAAGTGAAAAAACATGTTGGTCCTGGGCTAAGATGGAGGGATAATAAAGAAATGACCTTGGCAGTCCCCTGGAAGGGGTATGCTTGCCAGGGTCAGGGGACTGTGACTCAGAGAAAGAGAACTCTAAATTGCTTCCTCTTTGGTGTCCTAGGCCCAGCTACAAACTCATGTGAGAATGACTACACATTATACAGTAAACTCAAATGAGCTTGCTGGTATCTCCATGGGATCCTTCAGATGTTAGGTACTGCGAAGACTATAGGAGGGATTGCTAGTGATGGGAGTCCAGGGACCATCATTTATCCACTTTTCTTTCTATTGCTACTGAAGAGGATTCTTTAGCATGGGTGCTGTAGCCGTTTGGCAGTTTGATGTAATTATGAATTCCAAAAATAGATATTGGATCATGCTTGGTCTGCTAATCTGGGCATGATTATGTTATGATTAGGGCATTAACTGGGCCATGTCAATAGGGTATTGAGCCCCACCCCTTGGTGGGGTGGGAATCAAATATAAAAGGCAAAGCAAAGGACAGAGGAAGCAGTTTTTGATGTTGGAGTCTTGAGCTGGAGCCTCGGGAAGTGAGAGCTTGGTCCTGAGGAAGGAGAGAAGGCCCTGGGATAGAGACAAGCCATTCGCCTGAAAGTTCACAGCTGGCCTTGTGGAGAGAAGCAAAGCCTAGAGAGCCTCATAGTCTACAGCTGACCTTGTGGATGAAACAGAGGAGCTGAGCCCAGAGAGAAACACAGCCCCAGGAAGAAAGGAACCCAAGAAGCCTGAACCCTGGCAAACGTCGGCAGCTGTCTTGCTCCAACACGTGGCAATGGACTTTGGTGAGGGAAGAAACTTACACTTTATGGCCTGGTAACTGTGGACTTCTACCCCAAATAAATACTCTTTATAAAAACCAACCTATTTCTGGTATTTTGCATCAGCACCCCTTTGGCTGACTAATACAGGTGCTTATAGAAATAGCTCTACAAATCATGAGCTTTACCTTAAGATATTGTGTGGGGTCATATTGGCTTAGGGGTCACAAAGGATGGGGACAGTTGCCTATTCCTTACATTTCAACTCATTTCATGTAGCCCTGTCTCAGGAAAATAGTGCCCGTGGGAACACACTTCCGTGACTGAAACCTCAAAGAACAGTGTCAGTCCTAACACATCGATTGCCCATTCTCATCTGCCCTGTAAACTGCTTAGTCTCCCAGACTCAGCTTAAATAGGATTTCATTTGCAAAAGCTTTCTTTACGATTTCCTCCCTACCTACCATCAGCAGGGCTACACCCTCCTCTTCTGTCCACCATAATATCTCTACTTTAGCCCTTATCACATTATATGTGATAACTTTAAAAAAAAATCTCATCCATCACCTCTAGGCTTGAGGCCAGGGAACATGGTTTATTTCTTTTTAAATCTCCCATGCTTAGCTCAAGGCCTGCCCACACTAAAAGGGATCAACCTATATTTATTGCATTAATGGCTGAGGGATTGAATGAATAAATAAATTCCTGCTCATGGCTATAACATTTTAAAGTAAATTAAAATGGTCTTACCAGAAACCAGATTAAGTTTCATAGATGGACTCCAGACTGAATTATTAACGGCATTGGTAAAATGACAAAACATCTCAACATTTCTTGAACACCAAGAAGTCGAGTTTGCCATGAAATTGTATTTGTAGCACACTTGCTTTCCATTGACCTCTTTTGCTAAAGATAGAGATATAGAAATAATTAAGTCACAACACGATGATCAAAAACACACATTTAAAAATGATAACCCAATATGGATAAGCCTGTCCAAACTTATGTTTCCTTGTGCTCTTTATTTTTCCAGGAATGAGTCACTGGCTATTTTAATGTGGTTATATATATATATATATTTTTTTTTTTTTTTTCCTCTGGCTCTTAGAAGTAAGATCACATTTGCACGTGTGCTGGTCAAAACTTTTATCTTATTTTTTGATAATCAGAATGCCTTCCCAGCATCCCTCACCTATCCAAATCCCATGATTCTCTGTGCATTTATCCTATCCTACCTTCACTGCATTGTTTTATAGTCACCTCTTTATAGGTCTATCTCCTCCACTAGACCATAAGCACCTTGGAGGGCAAGTCCCACTCTTATTTAGTGCTGCACCTCCCAGGGCTAGCTCAGTGTCTCACATAAAGAAAACACCGAATGCATGCATGATGAACACATAATGTTGCAATGTTTCAATACTTCAGTATCCAAATTAATTCCTTGTCTCTCTACTTTCTCTAAACCCTCCAGTCTTACTCTTTACAAGTATCCCTCTTTTTGAACTTCCATTGTTCTTTCCATCTATATTACTCATTTTGGATATTTAATTCTATATGAATTGCCTTTTATGACATGGACCCTTCTAGATATTAACGTGTATCTGCCACACTTTGGTCGTCTCCTTCTCACTACCCAGTAGGGTGCTTTGCATCTACCTGGCCCTCAATGAACAGTTATTGAAAGAATTAATGAGCATGTAAAGCCATCACGAAGGTGTGTGTGTTTTGAGAGTTTGAGTTGTGAGGTCATACTTTGCTGTCCTTAATCTGTGGTAATCCTGAGGGATCTGAACTGAGGGCATATTCCACAGCGTTTTTGCCAGGTGCTGTGGTGCGCTACCAATGGACCACTTTCAATTAATTCCTCAGCTTGGAGTTTCCTGGACCACATAGACAATATAAACTCAAACAACACACCAAGGGAGACTTTTTTTTCCCCCACCCAGAGAGGAGGCCAAGATCTTAACTCTAGCAAATGGATTTTGCTTTTTCAGCCTATTCTTTCCCTGTGAACATGACCCTTTGAGGGTTCTGGCATGACATGGGGTGGTGTGGGAATGCCTCAGTTACAGTTTAGAGAATAAGGACCTTTCTTTTATGTCCTTCACAGCCTTAAAACCCAAGGTTCTCGGCTTCTGATATTGACAGATGCCCTCAGGAAAGCCTGAGCATTAGCTAAAGCTTATATCTCTATTTTTCTTTGCCTCTGTTGTTGGCCCTTGGTTCTCTCTCTGACTTTCTTGGATGCTCAGCTACACATTTAAAGGGATTTTTTTTGTGTGTGTGGGAATTTTATAGCATGATACTTGACATCATGGAGGAAGGAGCTATTGGAATATCTAGTCTGCCATGATCAAGAAGTGGAAATCCCATAAAGGTTTCTTAATACTATCTTCAACAGCTCCCGCCAAAAAGCATGGATTACATTCTTACAGACTTCCAAGATGTTACCCATAAAACAACAAGCCACCAGCTTGTTAGAGGCTTTGTTAGAGGGTGACAAAGGCTCATGAGATTCTGCTCTGGTATATCCTGTCTTTGATGAAATTACTCTGTTTCTTACCCCCAATTTTAACAGTAAATTTTATATGTGTGAATATATATATGTGAAATAATGGTCAAACAATAGAGCAGTTGGTCTTTTACCAGCAGGAAAGGACAGGGAATCCATTTGGAAAGTAACTTTGTAGTCTTCATCCTCCTCTATGCAGCACTTGAAGCTATGGGAACCTTTGCAAGGAACGGAAGCTTCCAAAGGATCAACCATGATATTTGGCTGTAGAGGCAGCGGATGAACAGTGATGTCTTTAGTTGCCATACTGTATGAATTTTTGTATCTAAATATACAGTGATAGGTTCCTGAGTAGAAGGAAGAAAAGATAAGATGTAATGAAATAATCACCCCTAAAAGGCATTTATTTGCTGGGAATGTTAAGAAGAAGCTTAGTTTTTCCCTATCAAATTTAGTTAAGTACACAATACAGCTCCTAGGACACTGGAAGAGAAAATGCTGATTGACTCCTATCCTGGGTTCTCCATGAATTTGAAGAATTAGCCAATAGCCACCTAAATATTCACTTAGTTCTGAATAAAATTCAGTGGCTTATCCAAGGTCATGCAGTTGTTAGGGATGGAATTGAGCTTCAAACCAGGTTCCTAATTCTTATGCCAAGGCTTTCATTCACCCAGAGAATAAATGGGAATTTTGGTACGCGCTGATGGAGTGCTGTGGTGTTGGGGTGCCAATCCTACCCACCCTCATACACACCTCTAAGGGAGCAGGCACTCAGTTTTCATGGCACCATGAAGGAGTGTGCTGAGAGAGATGGGCTCTCGGGAGAGCTTGACTTGTGACCCTGGAGTTTGATGAATGGCTTTTATCTAGAAAGGTCTAAAGAGGAGAGACTGGCAGACCTTGTTAGAGAGAAAGGAGGACTGCAGCAGGAGTAGCCTAACACTCATGTTTGGTGAGGCAGGTTGGACACTACAGAAAGTATTTGGATTGAGCTTTCTGGAAAGATCTTATTAAATCAGACATTATGCCAAGGCCTATCAGAGGACCAGCCACCATTTGAGCCACGGCCACAGAGACACTAGAGCACCCACAGGTAAGTAAGACCGTTAGATATTCTTCGCATTCTTTCACTTTTCCCCAACCCTGGAGGAGCCAGAAGTAGCACCTGGCCAGTGGGAAAAGAGGTAGAACAAGGAGAGAGAAGAAACTCCTTTCCTCTTTATTAGGGAGAGCTGGGGTGTTAAACTGGACACAGAATGAAAGGATAGTAGATTTTAGGTCAGAATAGATTTTTCAGTACCTGAGTATGGGACTGCTTCAATAGTTTAATGTGACCAGAAGAGCTTTTGGACAGAATAGTTTTGAAGTCCCTCTGGGGAAAAAGTACTCTCCTTTCCTGATTATATACTACCAAGTTCATCCCAAACAATAACTAGTTATTTTTGTAACATTACCTAGGACTTATATGAAAAAATAAAGGGGACATGGAACTCGCAAGATCTGAGCTGATTAACCAGTAGGATTAAGATCTGGCCTCTGGAGCCAGACAATGAATTTCACCCTGGTTCTGTGCCCAGATATATAACCTTGCTTAAGTTACTTAGCCTTACTGGGTCTCAGTCTCCTCATCTGTAAAATAGGGATAATAGCAGCACCATCCTTAAGGTTTATTGTATTAAATGAATAATACGTTAAAAACTTAGCACTGTGCCTTTCACATAGTAAGTGTTTAATAAATATTAGCTATAATTGAGGCAGTTCAGTCTAGCAAATCCTTTTTGCATTCAAAAACTTGGATTTCCTTCCAACATGAACAATGTATAGAGGTAAACAGAAACAAAAATGCTCCTTTCTCTGAAACCAGGCATATGAAATGCTTACTAATGTTTTTAGACCATAGTTAGGTGAAACACTCTCAAGAGTCTGATAAAAGGTCTTTTTAAAAAATCCTCTTAACTTGATGACAAAAGCTTGGGCCCTGGAGTCAGGGAGACCCAGTTCCTATCCTGGCTCTGCAAATTAAGTTTCATAAATTTAGGCACATTCAGTATTCTCTCTGGGCCTCAGCTCCTTTATCTGTGAAATGGGAATAATGACATATCCCCAAAAGACTGTTGCATTAAATGTGAGGACCTAAGTTGTGGTTGGCACAGGTGTGTTCCACGGCAGGCCCGCCATGGACGGGCACTATTATGGCATGTTTTCAGGGGGTCCGGACAGTGCAACACAGTCCTTGGCCCTTCACTCACCATTCCACTCCCGCGTCGAGGTCCCAACTCTCAGTACTGTTTCTGCTCCATCAGGATACTGCCTCGTGGTATAAAATCTTTGATATATTTTAATTCCAGCAGAAGTGTTCCAGTACACCTCATCAAAGTTACTGACATCACTGACGCATTTTATAGAAAAGTTTTGTCCCTCAGAAACAGAAATTGGGCCCGGGGTTATTGTTACGTTGGCTGAAAAGAATGCAAATAAAACAGACAAAACAAAACCAACAAGTTCCAATGTTTAGTCTTTCTGGTGACATTGACACACGAGTGAAATTTAAGATAAAGACAGAAAAAAAAGTGACCGCCCTGACTCTACTTCTGTCAACGCGAGATTGGTACCTTGCTGCTCCTGGGCTTTACTTGTTTCTAGGCTGTTTCCGGTGGTGCTCTGAACTGTACTCATTTCCATCACATGCCTTAGGAACTCGTGCACTTCCCTTTTGTGGCTGGGATTATCTCCTGATGACCGGCAGGGCAAAAGGTTGCAAACTTAGGGGTGTTGACTTAACCCAAGCTCCCCTCCAACATCCTCTGCAATACCTCATGGTAGAATAAATGGCTCAGCTCTCAGAGCAACTTTGTTCTCGCCTCTTTCAAAATACTCTTTTATGATACTACATCATCTTTTGTATTTTAATTTCACTCTTTCCAAATCTCTCTTCTAAAAAAATGTGAGCTCATCAAGAGCAGGGGCTATCTTCTGTGTCTTTGCATCCCAAGCACTTAGCACGGTATCCAGTACATAGTCAATGCTTAATAAGTGACTTTTGAATGAGGAAAAGAGTGATTTCCAGAATGACAATCTAAGTAGGGGGGTCATATTGTTTATTGCCCAAATGGTTACACTGGACTATCTCAGGCAAACTAGGATAAGTTCCTCTTAGGCTCATGAGGAATTATGCATCTAGCCTCTTAACAATGATCCTTACACAGATAAAAGCTTAAATAAACATCCTGTTATTTTTAGCTCCATCTTTCCACTTCTCTTGGAACATATCTTTTACATAGTTGACATTTCAGATATTATTCTTTAAAAATTTTTTTTTTATTTTTAAAGAAACTTTAGATTACATAAATGTTACATAAAAATATAGGGGATTCCCATATGCCTCACCTCTTCCCCTTCCCACACTTTCCCACATTAACAACATCTTTCATTAGTGTGGTACATTTATTACAATTGATGAGCACATATCGAAGCATTGTTAGTAACCATGGCATATAGTTTACATTATAGTTTTACACTTTGCCCCATACAATTTTCTGGGTTATGACAAAATGTATAATGGCCTGTATCCATCATTGCAATGTCATGCAGGACAATTTCAGTGTCCTAAAATGCCCCCATGTTATACCTATCCTTCTCTCTCCCTCCCTTTGGTGGCCACTGCCTTTATATCAATGATAAAAAGTTCTTCCATTGCTAGAATAGTAAATCTATAATAGAATAATAATGTCTACTTTAGTCCATTGTTCATTCCCCAATCTTGAAATATTATTCTTAATCATTATTTTTAAAAATCATGGCTTTCTCTAGTATCTTTTGGAAGTTTGTATTCAAGTGTTTAGTTACAGTCCCAAAGTTACTCAAGTGTAGTCAAATATGTCCCTGGCCTTGCCCTCACCGGCTATAGGGACCTTGAGATAGGCTCTGTAAGGGTTGGCCGTTTCTGAGAGTGGAAAGGAAAAGGCTCAGGGAACCAAGAAGCCAGTTTCCTTGATTGTTAGATGAGGCCCAAACTACCAGAGCAGTGGCTGTCAGCAAATTTCAAACAAGTCCCCAAGACAGCCAACAGCCCACATAATCAACACAACTCCCAGAGTTAGAATTTGGAGTGAATAACTATCCTCAGTTCAGAAAACTGCAAATTGCCCAAAATATCTCTGAACACTTCCAGGGCAATAATTTTTCAGATAAACCTAATCATGATCTTCATAAAAGCACTAAGTCACAATAACAGAAAAAAGATGAACAGCAATAATTATTTTTATATCAATCTCCAATTGCTCAAGAGGGGTCTGATAATTTACCCAAACAGTTCATTTTTGTCAGATGTGTGGGTAAACAAGTTTGCTCCATTTTTGCAGAGACGGGTGAAGTTATAATATTTTCTGATATGAGAAGTGAATTAATGGAAAGATAAGAAAACCACTTGTCCCAACGTAAAATAACCACAATATCTCAGATTACTAAAACTTATCTGCAGCATTATCTCTAGAATAGGTAAATTAAAAGAGGACAGATGGTGGAAGGAGAACGGCGGAGAAGTGAACCATGCAGTTGAAACTCGAGAGAGAGAGGGAGGGAGAATGGGATGATGGGAATAAAAAGGGAAGAATTAGAGACATTATCCTTATTATAAATTCAGTTATGAAATAGGACTAACCTAAGTATGAAACTCTACCTCCCAGTCCACCTTCTGCCTTGCCAGTACAATGTAAGCTTGCCCTGCAGTCACCATTTCCCACCCTTACTCATACTAATTTTTAAAAGACTCTATCTGAATTAAAAGGGCAGAGAGGGAAATCCACTCCTATCTTCCATTGAGTGATTTGTCCCAACCACGCTCCCACTCCCAGGGAAGGCTCTGATTTATTTTGCTCATAGATATTCTGAGTTGACTGGCTGTCCTTGCTTTAGGGTGAAACATGATGGCTAAAATTTCTAGGAAAAAGATTCCTTACCCATAGAGGTGAATATTACGCCTATGTTCTCACTGCCTCTGGCTCCGTGGGCGCTGATGAACTCACACGTGTAAACGACTCTTGTTCCAGACGACCCGCTTGGGCATTGGGTTCTCTCTGCCTTGATGGTGTATCTGCTACAACTGGAATCTAGGTCTGTTTCAGGGTTTCCTGCAATGACATAAGCATCCTTTTGCTGTCACAGTTGGCTAGCTCTCCAGTTTAGTGGCAAAAGAGGCCAAATCAGTGAAAAAATATTACTACTTAAATTTTGGAATGGAAAGGTAGGATAGCCCTTAGGTCTGCAGACGCTGGAGCCAGGTCGCCTGACATCAGATCCCAAAGTCTACCACTTTCTAGTAGGGTATTGTTGAAAAAGTCACTTACGTGCTCTGTATCTCAGTTTCTCCAGACGTAAAATGGGAATAAATAATAATAGCTTACGATTGTTGTCAGGTTAAATGAGCGAATATAATATATATAAAACCATTAGAACCAGTGCATGATTGAAGCCTGTCCCTAACAAACATGACATTGGTGATGGTTATTAGAATGTGAAAGAAAAAGAGAGGCAAGGTATTTGGGTATGATTTCAACTGGAAGGAAAAATATGTGGGATTATTTAGATGACTATTATTGAAAGGAGGATGAAATGAGAGCAGGGCATCTGACCATGTCTCATTTGAGAAACATTTTCATAGTTTGTTCCCTATATGTTTTAGTGTAAGCTTCAACTTCATGCCTTCTCAGGTTATCTGCTGTTTCCCCAAAATATTTTTTCCATACCTTTCTATTCCCCAAAATGCTATGCCCTTCTAGCCATCTTTACCTCTTGCCTAGGGTTCTACAACTACAACAGTCTCCTGGCTAATTATCAAGGTTGCACACTGAACATTTTAATATTTTAAATGTTAACTCTGGGATTTATTCCCTGAGAAATCTGTTTCTTGAGTTTGCTACCATCTGTGATAAGACAGAGATTTTCCTGAGTCTCAGCAGCTAACAAAAACAAGCAAATCTAAGCAAAAAACACCATTCACCATCTTTCCCAGTGGGCCTTGCATTGGCTGGTGCTCTCCGTCAGAGCTCAGCTCTCCTATCAGGTAGGTCAGCTCAAGGCAAATGCAAGGTGCAGGGTTCTCCCTGTCAATTCTGAACCTGTGTCTTGTCCTGGTCTTGTGCTTTAGTGGCCTTAGGAGTTTGCCTGTTTACAGGCATTTGAATGCCCCTCTCTGCTTCCCGGGAAATAAACCATTTTCTTTCCAGGTACGTTACTGTAGGACTTAAAGCAGGTAAGCCTTTTCCCCACTACCTCACTCATTTATTATACTGATTTCATTGTCTCAAGTTGCTTTTGTCTGGAGGGTAAATTCTGGGAGTGGGGGATACCAGAGAGGAGTTTCCCAAGTCAATCTTTCCCAGTCAGATAAAGGCTAGGGACCCCCAAAGGGAGTGCTGGCCAGCTCCAAACTGCCCTGAAGAGGGGATGAAAGAGGGGCCAGGAAGGGTGCCAGTGACTTCTTCCATGGCTTCCCAGAGCTGCACTTTCTTGGCTCGGCCCATACCCAGCCAACGCATCCCTTCAACTATCCTCTGCAGCTTTAAGGAAACACACTCTCTTTAGATCTCCTCTGTCACTTTTGTCCAGGGTGGCCTTTGTCCAGAGCCAGGCCCCCAGAAATCAGAAGTAGCTAATCGTAAGTGGTGATCAGCAATTGGCCTACTTCCCCCACCCCCCTGGATCTTGGGGAAGTGGATTTTTACATCCCGCTCTGACACCAGTAAGCTGTGCCAGGGGCCAGACCCCAATGCTGCCTGCTGGGAGAGTGGGGGTTGGACAATAGTAACTGCTGCATGGAGAGAGCAATTCACTAGTATTTACCATAATTTATCATCCTCTTCCTCCCGCTCTTCCCTAGATACTGTACACTGCTCTACTGGACTCTGGAGTTTTGAAATTGTTGATTCAGACAGTTTCTGCCTATTTAATAGTTGTTCTGGTGGAGGGACTGATTCCTGGAGCTTCCTACTCCACCATCTTCTCACTGAGAAGTCTCTGTTCTTAAATGTTGGTTTCCCCAAGATACTGGTCAAGGGTTCTGATATGGACCCATTTCTCATCTTGCTTTTTACTCTCTCCATGGGCAATCTCATCTACTCATCTGGCTCCTATTATACCCTTTTTGGAAACTCCAGAAGCAAATTCCCAATTTCCCACTTGACAGCTTATGTACTTCCAATTCAACATGTCCAATAAAGAACTCATCTTTCTTCTCCCCTCACAAAGCCTGCACATTTTCCACTGTTTCCTCTCAGTCAGTGGCAGTTCCCCAAATTAAAAATCTTAAAGTCATCTCTAATTACTGTTTTCTTCACCTGCCACACCCAGTCCATTGTGAAAATCTTTTAGATTATACCTCTGAAAAATCTCACAATTCTCTCATCCACTCTAATCCATGGCCACTTGCTCAGTTGTCTGCCCAATTACATACTGATCTCTATTTGCTGCCATTTGCCCCTCCAGGAAATTTTCTACAGTACCTTAAACTTTATTTTTCTGAAGTTCAGCTCTAACCATCTGACTTCTCTCCTTTTACCTTTAAAATCTTACCATTGCCTACTGAATAAAGTAAAATATTGATAATATTGTATGTGCATTAACTCACAGTATGGTTTCAATCTGCCTCTATTTTTATCACATTCTATATCCCTCTCTTCATCTTATTTTTCAGAAAATCGAGGTCATGTACTATACTTTTAATATACTGTTCAGTTTTCCCCTCTCTTTCTGTGTCCACACATGGAATATTTTCCTTCTCTCTTCCTCCTATTGGTTCTTACTCATCCTTCAAGGCCCAGCTTTCTCACCAAACTGTTGTGCAAGACATTGAGCTATTCAAGATGGAGGATATAAAGAGATGTACAGAAATAATTATCACGCATAGTAGATAAGCTCTGTTGTAGTACTAGAAAAACCCAGGATAGCTTAAATAGTAAAGCATTGTACTGAACCTTATAATGTTAGAAAAAGTCAATGTGACTCTTCCTCACCTGACAGGAGGCACACAGAGCCAACCAGATTTAGTTCCACCAAAAATGTATAACTCTGTGCTTTCTCACTTGTTGTCTTTACTGGCATCAGCCACTGTCTGCATCTTCACATCTGAACCACTCCTCATCCTTATCACCCCAAGATTACCCAACCCCAGGTAGTATGTATATTTTAAGATTAACTAAGAAAACAAATATTAATTTTTCTGGACCTTCCTTAGGAATGTCACCCTGATAATTAACTTTCTTTGTTTCAACAAGTATAAAAGCTGTAAGAAAAACCCTTAATGGGGATGCTTATTTGAGTCTGTACATTTCTGGTCTCCTGCCAGCGACTAAAGCCACTTTTTCTTCCTAGCCTAGTTTGGCATGTCTGTCTATTCTGCCGTGCTGAGCAAACAAACCCAGTCGAGGTCACCATGGCCCCTTTTCATCAAAAGAGAGAAATAACTATATGATGGAGATTAAAGGAGGGAAGTTCTGGTTGGGAGATTATGGAAGATCTCAAAGCAGAGGGGAAATTCGCTCTAGGCCTTGAAAAATATTTAGGTTTTTAATAGATAGAAATGGTATTCTATGTGTGTGCTGTGTGAGTTTAAATCAGTACTCCTTGAAGAACTTCACATCCCATTAAGCTGCTTCTTGGACCAGTGCTGGGTTGGGGAGGTGGGAGTGTAATAAGTGTGTGGGCTCCAAGCCCCCAGCCTTCTTTTTTCACTAGAGCAGCTCCACTCTGCTCTATTTTACCCATCAGACCAGTGGTTCTCAACTGGCAGCAATTTTACCTCCAAAAGAGTCATTGGCAATGACAGGACATGTTTTTGTGGCAACCGGGGTGCTACTGGCATCTAGTGGGAAGAGGCCAAGAATACTGCTAAACATCCTGTAATGCATAAGAGAGCCCAGACTACAAAAAAATTATCTGACCCAAAATGTCAATAGCTTTAAGGTTGAGAAATCTGGGAAAACCCGTCATGCACAGCCAAGGTGGAGATGCAGCCTCTGACAATGTTACCTGCTACTTGTACTTGCTTCTCTATTAAGCAGACCTCCTTCTAGTGCCACTTTATAAAGTGACTTGAAAGCCACCTGGCTGATTTCAACTCAATAAGGGAAAAAATCAGCCTGATTTCTTTGTCTCTTATTTATGCCTTATTTGTTTCCAAAAATATATATTCAGAGAACACATGAGCACACACAATAACTAACATGCGTAAAAGCATAAGCAAGTGAGGCAATTGGGAAGAAGAGAATCAAGAGAGGAGGTCATGAAGTTTGGCTCCCCTCCCCCAAAGCCACTGGGGGTGCTGCTAACAGCCAGCCAAATAGGAGCTGACGCTTCCCAGTAAGAATTCAGTTGTTTTATGAAGATGCTGCAAGACATGGACCAAGGGAGTAGGGTAGGCAGGGCCTAGAAGAGGTTTATGAACCCATTTCAAAACTGTTCTAACTTGTAGGCAGAGAGAGAAATGTCACCATTAATTTTTATTGTCATAGCAAATAGAGCTGTGGTTAGACTATAAACTCTGTTGCCCTTAAATTCCCCCAGCTTGTCAATATATTCCAGTACAGGCAAAGCTAGTAGTGGATACAAGTAAAGTAGAAACTGCAATAATAATAATAATAAAAATAATAATAATTACCACTTCTATCACTCCTAATAGTAGTAGTACTAATACTATTAACTCTGCCTCTGCTACCATTAATGCGACTAGTCTGTGCCAACACACTGTGATTTGAAAAATCCCAGAAAATCTTCCCTATTCAAAAAAGACCTGCCTCTAAAAGGTAGAAATTCAGCCATTGCTGATTACTTCCTTCCCAGTTTATGCCTTCTGAGGTTGCTTTGAAAACACAACCGTTTCTGAGAGGAGATCACACATTCCGTTCCAAATGCTTTCGGGTGAATTACTTTGTTAGATTGCTTGGCTTGACCTGGAAAAATGAGTGCTAAAAGAACTTGAGGAATTTAGAGACAGGGAGCTGAAGAGAGGGGCCAGCAAGGAGAGGAGAAGGAAGGGGAGGGTGCTGAGAGCAGAAGCTAAATTCATCAGAGAACCGACTTGCAGATCCCCAGGGACCAGCCCTGTTGCAGGAAATCCATTGTTCTGCAGTGGGTTCAGCCCGCAGTGGGCACTGAGACTGTCTGAAGAAGCAGTGACCACAGAGAGTTTCCTGAGCATCTGAACCAAAGACTTCCTGGTTTCTTTGCCAGAGGGCGAGGTTTTTCACCTCTCAGAGTTGAAGACTTAAAATCAGTACCACAGGAACTTTGCAAGGTCTTTCTTCCATCTGGCAATGCCTTTAGGATGCTTGCACCTCCTCTTTCTTAAAAATAAAGGAAGTGACTAAATGTACCATGTGTCAACATATTCAGCAGTTCCAGATGCCTTTCCCATTCTTCTGAGTGTTTTAAAATAAAATACAAATGCTGCAAAGGATATGTGCTTTGCAAAATAGATGCACCCAGGAAAAGTTGCCTATAAATTATTGTTATATAATTCAATATACTCTGATGGCAAAGGCTCTGTAAGTAAAAGCTCATCATACTAGTGTACTTCATGTGTAAAGCCACATTTTACTTTAAAGAAGGTTTTTTTCTTTATAAAGATTACCATAAAATACTATTATTTTGCAAGAGAAGGTCTGGCTCTTGTTACATGTGGTTTTTAGGCAGGAAACAGTCTTCTGTTCCGGTCCAAACTCGACCAGACCAGGTTATTTCAGTGTTAGTTACCAGGTGTTAATATAGTTTAGTCTGGGTAATATAGTTTGTCCAAGACAAACATTGGTCTTGCAAAAATAGACCTGAGGTGAGTCCCAATTCTTTCTTTTCTCTTCCTATGTGAGAACCTTGGTTAAGTCATTTAATTTGGACCTCAGTTTCCTGGTTTGGAAATTTGAGATGAAAATGCCAACTTCACTGAGTTGTGGTCAAGTTTAACTGTGATAACATTTAAGATAACAGATTTTTAAAAATTGGTTTATTATTAACTACTATACAAAACAGAAGCAGTATTGCTCTTTTAATTTATTATTGTTGTTGTTATTATCAGTAATCAATATATGTTGGAAAGTGGGGAACTTCAGATAAGGTCTCAGACCTAAAACAGGATCAGAAATGGACATAAAACAGTTAAAAGACAAATAGGTCAACAGAGTGAGATATAAAGCTGGAGAAACAGAGGTGGATAATATAGAAGTAAACATGGATATGGAGACAGAGAAATGAGAAGGACAGCTATCTAGAGAAGAAACACATAAATTAGAAGCTCCTCATATGGTTCCAATGCAAAGTCAGTAAACTTATTCTTCACTCTTTGCTGAAGATGAGGACAGGAAGATGGGAACAAGCTTTTCTGTAGTAAGAGATGCCGTGGGCCTATGTCATCAGGGCCACTCCTTCTCCTGTCATCTGCTGCCAGTATCTTGTCTACAGGCCAAGCAGTGACACTTGCATGCATATATTTTCAGAATTTTGTTCTTGATTGGCTAAGCTGGAGCCAACATCAAACCTAGTGCTTTTCCATGGTCTGAAGTCCAGATAAAAAACAGCCATCTGGCATTTCCTTCTCCATCCACCCCATCTCCCATTTTTACTTGGCTAAGAGGCAAAAACCTCTTTGCAAAAAGATCTATCATCTAAAATTCTCACCTGGAATGTTTATTTTTCCCTCCTGCTTCCATTCCACATTACTCCAATTAACATTCTTCTCACTGCAGCACTTCAAAGATACAGGATTATTATCACACATTACCTTCGTTTCTTCACTGGCTGAAATTTTGATGGGAGTAATATCTATTTTTTTTCTGGACTCATATTCGAAAATATCTAATATCAATTTGCAAATATATTCACCTGCATGGAACACACAGAATCATTTATTATTACTTCATATATGCATTTCCTTATACATATGATAGCCTCATCTCAAGTGCCCTGGCAGTACTACATGAAGGATCATTTTCAAAAGCATCTGAGACCTGGTCTAATCAACACTGAAGCCATATCCATGTAGATATATCTGATGCTACCAGGTAAAGAAGTTGAGAGATATTCTAAGGAAATAGAAGAAATCTCAAGGACTTTGCTAGTAAGAAAAAAGTGTGGGACTGGAAAAGGTAGACAAGAAAAATTGAAAAGCCCTAGAGAAATAGAAGACTATGGATATTTTTTGGGCATCCTACTTAACTCTGTGGCGAAAGCAGAATCAACAAAGATGTGAGAGGACCCTGGTGTCTGCAGCCCATCTTCTTGTGTTCATAAAAAGAGATGCCCCTGTTGACATCTGGGTTACAGTGGGGTTACTAAATTCTGGAATGTCAAGTTCACCACCAGTCTCAGTGAGGAATTAAGACTTATGTTTCTGTGGTTGCTTTGAGTGGGGGTGGGGTCAGGGAGGGGCAGGAAGGAGGGATTACAAGAGGGCACAAGGAAACTTTTGGGGGGTGATGGATATATTCATGATCTTGCTTGTGGTAATGGTTTCACAGGTGTATACATAGATAAAAACTTATTAAGTTGTACACCTTTAATATGTGCACTTTATTATATGTCCATTATACCTCAACAAAGCTATTTCAGATATTTTTTAAAATTTTTGTCTCAGGTTCCAACTAAAAAGCTTTGGTGACGTGGGAAACGATATTTGTGCCCCAAGGCTAAATTGTCTTGGCTCATATAAAATGGGATTCATTTTCATTCTTGAAAAGTTGAGCCAGGAGACTTCTTTTTGACAAAGAAAAAATTAAATGCATGTTGCACGGTTTGCCTCTCTATCAGCTCCTCATTCCTTTTCCTGCACAAGTTATTGGACATAAACCCACCCGCGTCACGCTGAGTGGCATTGTTAATGGTGAGGCGTGATACTGAAGTCATGTTGTTGAGAATGGTGGTGTAAACAGAGAATCTGCTGCTGTTCTGGATGTCGCAGCGCCCTTCCACATGATGCCAAGACACATTGGAGGATAAAACTTCAGTTTCACACACCAGAGTTACTGTATCCCCTTCAAAGATGGCTTCTGGTATGATGGAGAACTTAGTTTCATCTGGAAACACAAAGAAAAGGTGTTAGAATCCCACAGCAAGTAAATGTAATCAATGCCAGCCTCCACCACAAGGATTCTAAGGGGATCTCCACACTCTGTCAACGTGTCCTCCTCACTCTGTCCCCTCACAGCTCGTGGCTGAGGTCCAAATGGTTACAGCCTGTCAGATACTAGGGACACGGTTTCCAGTTTGGTGGTCATGACATGCTGGAGTCCTCAGTAGTAGGAATGGGGATTCCTCAGCCCTTTTCAGTATTTCAGAACACCTAGTTGGAATTGGACATTTGCTCACGAAAAAGCCTCACAAGTGAACTTTAACACCAAGTCTCTCTTTTTTTAAAATATATATATATATATTTTTCTAAAGATAGTTAGATTACACAAATGTTACACAAAAAGTATAGGGATTCCCCTATGCCCCGCTCCCCACACCTCCCACACCCTCCCACATAAACATCCTTCATTAGTGTGGTACATTCATTGCAACTGATAAACACTTTCTGGGGCATTGCCATTGAGCATGGACCATAGTTCACATTGTAGTTTACACTCTCTCCCACACAATTCTGCAGGTTATGGGAAGATATATAATGGCCTGTATCTGTCTGGAATAATATCTACTGCTTCTTACCAATAACACTGATGTCTCATGCTGACTGAAAGCTGTGATTCACAGACCTATGTAAATGGGAAAATGAATTAACTATTGTTAATACATAAAGTATGTTTGGGAGATAAGTTTTTTAAACCTAATATCATGGGTCCTTGGGAACAGGTGATTTATAGACAGATCCAGATTCGAATCCTAGTTCTGTCCCAAGTATAACGCTGGGGCCCTGGGGCTCATCTTTGCTGAGCCCCAGATACCTCACTGTAAAATATGGGCAGTGAAAGCTGCCTTGGGAGGTGATGTCGGGGAACAGTAGCTATTGTTCTTGTTTGGGGCTGAAAAATTCTAGGGAACCACTGCATAAAGTCATTTCACAGATAAAAATAAAAGCAAAATATCAGTTATTGTGTATATGTTTCATGGATGTCTTTTGCTTACATGACTTGTAGTTTTTTCCCTCTCTGCTGTGTTTCTGGCGCTATGTCCTTCATAAGTGACGTGTTGGAGGAAATCAGAGGAGTTGGGTAAGGAGGGTGTATGAGGACTCTTTTGGATGGGGTTTTATTCTCAGGCCAGGCTTCCTACATCTTATAAACATGGAATAAAAACACCATAAAATTAATTTTGGATGGTTTGATGTTATAGCCAAAGTGTCAAGGTATCGAAATATTTCTTCTCACTTTTTTAGGTCCTTGATTAAAATAATTTTTTAAGTCACATTAAACTATTAGGAAGTATATTAGTCAGCCAAAGGGTGCTGATGCAAAATACCAGAAATTGGTTGGTTTTTATAAATGGTATTTATTTGGGGTAGAAATACACAGTTACCAGGCCATAAAGCATAAGTTTCTTCCCTCACCAAAGTCTATGGCCACATGTTGGAGCGAGATGGCTGCCGATGTCTGTGAGGGTTCAGGCTTCTTGGGTTTCTCTCTTCCCAGGAGAAGCCGTTTCTCTCAGCTCAGCTCCCGTGTTTCCTCCACAAGGTCAGCTGTAGACTATCAGGCAAACGGCTTGTCTCTATCCCAGAGCCTTCTCTCCTTCCTCACGACCAAGCTCCTCCATCTGCTCGCCTCCCTGGGCTCCAGCATCAAAACTCCAACATGAGAACTCCAAATCAAAAACTACTCCAACTCTGTCCTTTGCAATGTCTTTTATCTTTGAGACCCCACCCAACAAGGGGTGGGGCTCAATGCCCTACTGACATGGTCCAGTCAATGCCCTAATCATAACTTAATCATGCCCAAGTTAGCAGACCAGTTTACAAGCATAATCCAATATCTATTTTTGGAATTCATAACTACATCAAACTGCCAAACTGCTACAGGAAGCAAGGCCATCTGTGATTTTTTTTTTTTTTTTAAGGTACTGGGGCTGGATATTGAACCCTGTTCCTCATATGTGGGAAGCTGGTGCTCAACCACTGAGCCACATTGGATCCCTCAAATCCCTTGAGTTGGTTTTTTCATTTGTTTTCTATTGTTTGCTTTTTTTTTTGTTTTTAGGAGGCACCAGGAACCAAAATTGGGACCCCCCCATGTGGAAAGCAGGTGCTCAACTGCTTGAGCCATATCGCTACCCCCATCTGGGAATATTTAATGGAGTGAATTGGCTTTGCAGTCACACAAACTTGGGTTACATATTATGTATACATGAGCAAATTATTTATCCTCTCTAAGCCAATGTTACTTCCTCTGTAAAATGGAGATAAACAATACCTACCTCAAAGAATATATGAAGATTAAATATATGTAACACACTGGCTTAGCATGGAAAAGATTCTGTAATAGTGTCTCTGTTTTCATTACTTTTGTTGCTAGTACCCATGATTAAGAAAACTGCCAGTGTTATACAGATGTGAGCATACATTTACTGAGAGTACTTAAAGAAGGGGATGTTCTGGTAAAGGAACACTGCTGATTAATCAAACATTACCAGAGGACTAATATATGACAAAATAAATGCAGCTCTTTTGAAGATTGCCATATTCTCTTTGTGTTTCATAACACAAATATGTTCCTGATTCCAGTTCATTCCTGGAACATTTGTCTTTATGACTTCCCCTCCCCTCTGCAAAAAAAAAAAATGATTATGAGTTTTACAAACACATCGGGTCACTCGAAATTTTTGAAAATTTGTCTCTGGGTAGACGCCAACACTATGGAGAGCAAGGTGGTGTTAGAGTTCCCCCATGGAACTGTACACAATTTAAGTTTAGGTTTATTGGTCTAACACTGTGTGTATCCCATAATCACATTCTGGTCTTCGAATCAGAGAAATGGATGTAGATTCTCTGCAGAAAGGTGTGTTGCATGCCATTCACAATGATTTCGTTGGTCTTTGGAAGAATAAGCCATGGGGATTAAAGCACTTTTGTGATCTGTACTGCCAGCAAGCATGTTCCTGGACTGGCAGCCTCCCAAACAGAAAGATTCTGGATACTATTCTTGGCATGACTAAAAGTTCAGGGAAAGAGCAATCGCAACTGAAGTTGATCTATGCTAGAGCCTGATATTCTCCTCTGTCCTCAGAACCATAACTAAAAAGAATTCCTCAGAGCAAAGAAAATGCATCGATTGATTCATGGTGGGAGTGATATTCGGGATCAGTGGTAAAGGAATTGCTAAAATTGATCCTGCATAAATCCTCACTTTTAGTCTACATATTCCCCTTCCTTTAATTTTTTGGTTTTCATTATCTTGTTCCTACCTATTTATTCTGAATTTTTAATTTGCCATTTTACCTCAGGTTGAAGCACTTTTTTATCATGTATCTCATGCTTTCTTGCATAGTTTTTTTTCATTTTAAATATTTCATTTTAAAATTCACCTGATGTTAAATAAAAAATACCAGCAGAAAATGTAAACAAAAGAGTATAAACCTGCTGTGAAGAGGACCTAAATCCTGAGCTGGATGGGGGCGGAGGTTCTTTTCCTCCAGGTGCACCTGCAGCAGCCCTGCCAGTCCCCTTCCTGACTCCAGACCCTGCTGCCTCCAAAGAGGACATTTTTTCATCCCTGAGCCATGAACTGAGTTTTCCAGAACATCCACCAGCCAAGCCTTGCCCCCTCAAATTCCCACCCAACCACCTCCCCTTACTACCTTCAGGAGAACAATAGGTCCACGAACCCATGAACACAACAGAGTCCAACTCTGTACCCCATTTGTAAGATGGGGGAAGAACACCTGAACTCTAAGTGTTCCCTTCTTCACTGTTGCTATATGTCCTCAAATTTCCTGAGTATTTGAATCACCTGGAATGCTCGTTAAACCACAGGTTGGCCCTAGTCGGTCTGGGGTGGACCCAAGAATTTGCATTTCTAATAAGTTCCCAGGTGGTTCAGGGGCCACACTCTGAGAACTCCTTCTCTGAAGCAACAATGACCCCCATCTTAATAGCAGTGCATTTTGTGAATATTCCAATCTCCACCACAGTGTTAGTTTTACTCTTTTGGACATATTGGATGTGTTAATTTAGAAAATCCATAAACCCACATGACTCTGTGGTCCCCTTTGTAAAATCTCTGTCCCTCCCCCCACCCCTTCCACCCCTCCCAGCTGATTCCAGCCCAAGAAGTGGAGACAGCATGTTACCCTCTGTGCCAGGAACTGGAGAGTCTCTTTATGGCTGACATCATAACTTCCTGGGTTTAAGCATAATGACAAACACAATCACCATCCCTAAATAGAATCTACACATAGGAAAAATGTAGCAGAGTTCCCCTTACTGCTGGTAACGGCTTGAAAGGAATTGTAGTCCATTTTGTAGGTTTGATTGAGGCTCTGTATTACTTGCTCATTCGCTTTGTGCATTAATTCAGGCGAAGCTGTTGTAGTCTTGACTTCATACTTCACAACCACACTTCCCGGCCTGGAGAGAGACCATTCAATTGAGTTAAAGGAGTAACGGACCGGAAAGAGTCTACATACTTAGGGATTGTTTGCATGGGAAAATGAAACAGCGGGAAAAGCCTGGGTGGGAGCCAGAAACCTGCAGGTTGTTTTTGCTGAGCTTGCCATGGCAGTGGCAAGTAACAACGAAGATAAAGCAGGGAAGAGGGGACAGGTAGCACAAGTACCATGACTCTCAGGGGTTCAATGAAATAAACATGTTTTCAAGCTCTCGTTGAGAGCTCGAGCCAGGGCTTGCCCACATGAATGACTTCAGAGAGGTAACATGAACGAATGTAGTAGCCAGATGGGGACTGGAGAACTGAGCTGATCGTAGGGAGGCAGCCACAAAGCAGAGTCACTGGTAGTTGTCACACAGCCATGCTGGCCCTGGTTAACCAGTTGTACAGAATGTTAAGGGAAGTAAAAAATTAGGATGTTCCTGAAAACATCCCGGATTTTTCAGAGTGGCAATTAATATTTTGAAACTCCATGCAATTCTACTCAGGGCTGCCAGGATGCTCAACTCCAGGGGGAGCCATTCATATGCAGCGTGAAGCTGGGTGGTCCTAGCTGGCCGGCAAACTCTTCTTTTATAAAGACAAAATTGAAATGACAGGGTGTCGTTTTATATTTCTGAATTCCCTGGACTAAAAACTTATCCCACATCTTTGCAAAATTCTTGCATGCACAGAATGAATACAAGCCTATTTTTCTTCTTTTTTCTAAGTAGGAATTTCTGGTTCTCAGTATTTCCTTTTTCTTTAAGTCCAACAATCTGGCTTTAGTTTTCACCTCTACAAAACTGCTCCTGTTAAGCATTCCTGATGATGTCCTTCCAATATTCTTTTCCATCTCCACTAATGTGGTGGTCCCCGCCATCTGATAGAAATGATTGAAATGTAGCATTCTTACCTGAACCCTGTTACAGTAACCCATTTGAAGCCTGGTAAAATTCGGTAACCTTTCCAGAACTGGAAAATAAAGCAAGTCGAGTGTCATGTATCAAGGTCTAATGACAGAAATGCCAAAACATTTTAAACAGAGTAAGAGTGCATATTCCTTATCATTCTGTGTGTTTTGATAGTCCTGGCACCAGGAGATCTTTGAAGAAGCAATTCCTGACTACCTATGTCAGTCTGGGTTCTCCTAGAAGGAGACACCAGATTAAATAGGCAAAACATTTATTCAAGGAAATGCCTAGAAAGAAAATAGGGAAGGAGCCAGGGAAGGCAGGGAAAGTCATTAGACCCCAAATGAAAGAAATAGGGAGGAAAATTGAATAAAAGTAACCTGGGTGAGTGGGATCCAAAGATTAATATGTAACCCTTTCTTCAAAAGCATATAATTTAGTGTGGTGTGTGAGAGAGAGGGGGGCTTCTCATGCAGTAGAGAACCCTTACCTACCAGATAGGTACATCTGATGCCCTAGAGCCCTTCTGAATTGGAACTTCATTATGGCACCCATGGAAATGATACATGTGTGGCATTGGGGTATATGGGAGGCTGCCCATGGCCTGAGGCAGGGGCTAAACTGCCCAATGAGTTAAGGGAAGCTACTACCTTAGCCCACCTATAATAATTTGTGTCATATCAGTTGGGAAGCTCTGTTCCAAATGAGTTAACTTAGACAAAGCATTTAGGACTAAATGAACTAACACAGCATAAAGTACCTAGAACAGTGTCTGGCACACAATTACTGCTTAGGGGGTACTATCTATTTTTACATGGGTGAAACCCTAGGGACCTCTAGTGTAGAGTGGTTTGATACTCTCTGTGCTTAGTTTTGGGCTGATCTGCCTGAAAGATGTTAGGGGCCTCATGCATATGGTATGTGAAGATTAATATAAATGTATTAACTGGTATTTCTATGTAATGTCATCAGGCATCTGAATAGGTTTCAGTGAGTTGGTGCTACCAAATCTTATCTGAACCAATTCTAGCCAGGGAACAAGTTCTACCTGTAGGTCAAGGTGATGTCAAACTGTCCCGTTATCACTCACTGTTTGGTTTGAGCACTACCAAATTCACCTTCCAATATGTACAGGAATAATTTCAACATCCACATTGATAAATTCTGACAGATCTAAGCAAAGTATGAGTTTAACTGCAAACTGCCCAATAAGAATTCAATAGACTCAGTTCAGCCAAAAGAGTGTATTGGTTAAGAAGGTCCTGGGCTCAAAACCTACCGCTGTTTCCAAATCAGTCTTGTACGACCTATAGAGGGCAGAGGAAGAGTTCTTGAGGTCTTCTGGAAAGGCCACATTCAGTCTGACTGACATTCGCAGAGTAACATCTGCTGGAAAACACAGAGCAATATTTAAAATTGTCATGTTTGTGTCTGCATGCACACAGGACAGAGAAACCTCTGCTTGAGCTTATGTCAAATAGCCACTTAAACCAAGATTTAATGAGCAGTTGCTTACCTCCCTGGAGCTGGCAAAAGGGTCCCTTGGGAGGCAGCCCTTTAAGGCAACTGCAACCATGCCCTGAAGAGGAGCTGCCATGCTCTTGACAAGTGAGATTGTGGAGGCACCTTTCCCAAGGCCACCTGTAGCCTGTTTCACAGGAGCACCAGATTTCGTTTCCAGCAGGTCTGCATACTGTCATCAACAAGAATAATGAAGAGAAAGTGAGCATGGTAACTTTGAATTTTTATAGGAAGCAAGTACCTATACTTGTAGAAATAGTGACCCCATTGTTAGTTTTGTGCATGATTCATATGACTCCTGAAAGTACCACCCATAAGCACAAAAATATGGCTGCTATGACTCTCACCAGATGTCTGTGATGATAAATATGATAAATAGGTTTTTTTGGACATAGAGTGTATGCTAGCCAGGCCCTAAGGTGATCCCTGCCTCTGGGTATTCATACCCTTTTGTAGTTCCCTCTCATAATGTACCAGAATCCGTCCATATAGCCAATGGAATATGCAAAAATAATTATATTACACTTGTGAGATTAGGTTGTAAAAGTCACTGTGGCATCCCTTTTGGTTGCTTTCTCTCTCTGTCTCTCTCTCTCTCCGATCTTTGGGGGAAGTCAGCTACCATGCCAAAAGGACATTCAGGTATCCTATGATGAGGGCCACATGGCAAGGAACCAGCCAATAGCTAGTGAGCAACTGAGGCCTGCCAACAATGACATGAGTGAGCTTGGAAGTGGATTTTCCATCCCCAGTTGAGCCTTCAGTTGACTACAACTCTGGCTGACAGCTCAACTACTACCTTACAAGAGATCCTGAGCCAGAACCACCCAGTAAAGCTGCTCCTGGATTTCTGACCCTCAGATATTGTGTGAGATAATAAATGTTTGTTATTTTAAATGACTACATTATGGGGTTATTTGTTACATGGCAATAGATAACAAATACAGAATGCAAATAAATTTGTGCTGTTTACAATTCAACTCAAACATGAACAGCCCACAGGGACTCTAATCCCACTGGGGACACTGAAAAATACTCTCAAAGCAAACTGCTTTTTATTTATTCCTAAAGGTGGACCAAAGTCCCATCATTAGGAGCTATTTGTGTCCAGGCAAAGATCCACAGAGTGGCTACCCAAGGGAAAGCCATCAAACAGCTTTCTCTGAAATATGAGGGACAATGAACTTCTAGGGATCCCTTGGGCACTGGTTCAGTCCTGTGCCTAGCAGGTGGTGGGAGTGGATTTGTTTTCTGGCACCCGAACAGACACAAAAGGTTTCCACATAAAAACTGGGAAGCAAAATAAAGTTGACTAAAAATCTGTTTACTAAAGGGAGCTGAAGTGGCTCAGGCGAGCGAGTGCCTTTCTCCCACATGGGAGGTCCCAGGTTTGGTTCCTGGTGCCTCCTAAAGAGAAGACAAGCAGACACAGACAGCACACAGCAAATGGACACAGAGAGGGGACAGCAAGTGCAAACAATGGGGGTGGTGGTGGTGGAATAAATAAATAATCTTTAAAAATCTATTTACTAATTATTTTTCCCATTATTAGGGGGAATAACTTTGAGACAGATTTGTAAGATGTTCTTTGGGAAAGAGGATCTAGTAGTTTATCATGAAGGACCTGATCATATCCTGGAGCCACTTTGTGACAAGCAAACAATTTGGCCATCACTTAACATAAGGAATTCCTGGCTGCAAAGGCTTCATCTTGGACTGCTGTGCAGTCATAAAACCGTACCTCAGAACTTTTTGGTCACTTCACCTTTCTTCTAAATATACTTTGTTCTAATAGTAAGAAACTCAGACAACTTTTCTCCTGATGTGCCCAGTCCTCCATTCTAAAACAAAGGGTGTTTTACTCACCTGTTGTTACCTCCATACTCAAAATGTTGGCAGCTAGGTCAGTGCTATTCCCTTGAATTGGAAAACTGAGGTTGTTCAAGTAAGCTTTGATAGGCTCCAGGAAGGATGTGTTTTCAAAAGTGATCTCAATTTCAACAATATACTCCTCAGCCACAGGGCCACTCGTGGCGACTGAAATGAAATTACAAGAAAGCTGTGAGAACTTACCATGGGAGACAGAGAGAGAACATGATGGATATTTCAACAGTTAAATGTAACGACAGGCACATGGGAATGCTGAGCACATCAGTCCTTGAGAATTTCTAATGAGCCATTTTAGAGGAAAAGAAGAGTTTGTCTATTCCCTACCACCAAAGTACTTGCTTTCTATGACTTTAATATTTAAAGGAGAAATGCAGTGGCTCTGTCTGGTGTCTGTATGGGGGTCTCTGTCTATTTGAGAGATCCACCGGTTACACACGGGAAATGGACCTTCGCCACCATTCCCACCACAACTCCCTTGGTGTCAAAGGCCAAACTGCTGAGTGGGTAAAGGTCTGTAACGGGAGCAAGAATGGGGGCAGGGAGACCCAGCAGGGAGGCTCTGGCGAGAGTCCAGACAGCAAATGCCTTGATCCTGCTGAAGTTCCAAACTGCTACCTTGATAGTAATGAGCCCGAGTGTTTTCACACCCTTCAGTTGACATGCCTGCATTCGGAGGACTAAGTCTATGCCTGGCTTGAAGACCTCTGGGAAAAGGCATCTGATTCATTCCCTTTGCTCCTAAGTATGCAGAGAGCATGTGCTCTTTGTCCTGACTCTGAATCTCCAGTGTCCAGAACATTATAGGTGCTCAAAAAAAGTTTGACAAATTGGAAAGTAAAATAAAAGAGCCTTTCAGCTTTACTGGCTATCATTCTAGAGCCTCTCTCAACTTGCCCAGACTTTATCACCTCCCCTCCACACACATCCTACTCCAGGCAGACCAACTTCCTCACACAGTGTCTGAGCGTGGCCCTTCCTCTTCTTACCACACAGCTCACAACATGCTCATTCTGACCTGCTCTGTCTCCCTTCAAGCCAACTCTCCTTCCCCTACATGAATCCTGGACTGTGTTCCAAGTCCATCTCAATCATCATCAGCTCCACAATGACACCTTAGAATCTACAAAGCACTTCTACAAATGCTCTTTCACTTGATTCTCACTTTACAATCCTAGCAAATAGGTGGGAAAGATAGAACTTCCCCCCACTTTGCAGATGAGAAAATGGAGGCTAAGCTTTTTATGCCCCTATTAAGTTGCAACTAATAAATTATAACATTTAGACCTAAAAAACAGCCTATTTCCCAGGCAGATCCTTAACTCACCTCCTCTCTGTCATTTTCCCAGACCTACTCAATCATGTAGTCATCATTTTTCTTTCCCTAACTTAGATCAGATCTTACAGATTTGGATTGTACCAAACATGAATACCTACATATAACATATTCACCTACAGCTTTGGAATTGTTCTTTTATTGTTTCCTGCCTTACATTATGTCTGTTCAACTAATTGCAAGCTTCCCAAGGGCAGGAATTGTTTCCTGCATGTCTCATGGCCTCAGCCATTCCATCTGGCATAGGGCTCCCCATGCAATGCATGCAAATCAAATTCTTATTAATCCTGGGACTCTTTGAATGGAGTCACAGGTTCATCTTTCTGTTGCTACCAGAATCTTTGACTCGATCATGGCTGGAGCATATAACTGGAGCAGAAATGATGGGCTCAGTTGGTAGCTAATGAAGAACCTTAAAAGCATTGGAGATTTTTTTTTTACACAGATGCTTTGAAAGGACAAGTTGTGGCTTATTTTACCTCATCAGTTAAATGGAGAAAAGATTAGTGAACATTTGCAAAACAAATGTTAGTGTAAATTTTAAGTCAAATATGGAAAACTGATGGTGATATTCTATGCATAGTATTATTGTTAAATATTTATTGCAGACAACTATAATATTTGTTCACTTAGAGTTGTAAGCTATGTTTGTCTTAGGAGGTTGGTTTTACTCATCAATTTTGCTGTTTATTTCATTTTGCATCACTCAACTTGTGCTAACTCAATCTGTAAAATAGGTCTGTAAAGATTTTCTTAAAATTAGGAGTGCTTCTTAAGATATATTTTCTACTTGTAAAAATGTATTTACAAAATGACTTTGCAAACCCAATGTGAGATCTCAGGCTGTCATGATACTATGGTGTTAGCTCAAACTTCCTGTTTTCTTTCTGATTCTCAAATGTTTCTGTGATGAAAATAAGCTTCCTGGAAGAACAGCTAATCTTACTTTGTGTGATTCTCTCTCTAGAGCACTTTTTGCTGCTTCGAGAATATTGGCAAGTTGGGCAGTTGCATGATATTTACAAGGTCTTCCTTATAGCACACTCTTTTTTCCTGAAAAGTAAGGCAGCAATTTTCATACCCTCCATAGGATTGACTAACTTCAGGGTCCTCTTTGCAAGGGTCAGTCCAACTCTCCTCCCATGAATGTAAACAGGATTTCCTGGCCAGTAGCTGCTTTTGAGATGAGGGAAGTCAGTAACAGTCCCGGGTGACCCCTTTCAATCAGCATTGTTGCATCCCACAGAATATCAACGTCTGCCTGAGGCCCAGCCCCACCTTCCTGTGCTCTTTTCATACATAACTAGAAACAAGCATATGCCTGGAAAGCACATGGCGACTCAAGGATGTTATCGTGCACCACTAAAAACCAAGACAGCTTTTCTGCTGAGATTGTGCAGGGGGCTGAGCCAAAAGCTGCAAGTACTAGAGGAAAAGGCTTCTGTGGTCTTAAGGAGTTCTAGTCTGTGAAATTCCTGCAAATGTTAGTTTGGCACTAGCTTCTAAGGTCCTCTTTTGTGCATCCACCTTTAGGTTCTTCAGCAAGTTCTAAAGGAGTCACCTCTCCTTAGAGACTGATAAGGTTGGAGATATGTAAAGGGAAAGGAAATTTCTTTTCCTTGAAAAATCAATTTTTCATTGCAGATCCCAGGCTGTCATGATAATATGGCATTGAAAATATCATAGTAACTTAGAAGGCAGTGGACTTGGAATGATCTATTCTTGTGGTCCCAAAACCTGACAGATGAGTACATACACCTAGTGAATTCTACACACAAACACATGCACACAGTTTGGAGCCAAAACAGTGAACCAAAGTAGAATCTTTATGGGTTTGGCCCAGAAATCTGTATTTTATTTTTCAGTTTCCACTGATGATTCTAATGATCAAGCAGGTTTGGAATCTAAGTTCTTTTCCAGTTGAGGACATTTAGAAGGTAAGTGAATTATCTGAGGGTGAAGATTAGCACCTATAGTTGGCTAAATAGTGGCCCCCTAAAATATACGTCTACCTGGAACCTCAGAATGTGACCTTATTTGGAACAAGTATCTGCTCAGATGTAAATAAGGTAGGAATCTCCCAAAGAGATCATCCTGGATTACAGTGGCCTTAAATCCACCAATGAGTGTCCTTGTAAGAAACAGAAAAGGAGAGACATAGGGGAAAAGGCCATGTGAAGATGGAGGCAGAGATGGGAGCGATGCTGCACAAGCCAAGGAATACCAGGAGCTTCCAGAAGCTAAAAGAGGCAAGGAAGGAGTCTTTTCTAGCGGGTCCAAGGGGAACATGGCTTTACTGATGCCTTCACTTCAGACTTCTGGCCTCCAGAACTCCGAAAGAATGCATTTTTATTGTTTTAAGACACTAAGTTTGTAGAACTTATTTGGCAGCCCTACATAGGAAACTAATACAGCTCCTAACCTTGTTTTTTGCTTTGTTTTGCTTTATTATCTTTTGGACCTCTTCTGCCACTGCTCTTGTGGGGTAAACAACCAGGCAATTTCCAATTCTAGTTGCTTGCCCATGTCTTCCCTCTTTTGCTTCTAGGGATACTGGAAGGATCACAGGTGATCATAATAAATGTACCAATCATGATAGCAGCTGTCATTTATTTATCTCCTAGTATGGCTATGAAGACACTATTCACATCCCATTTTGCAGATGGAAAAACTGAGGCTTAGAGTCACAGCTATAGCCAAAGCAAGTATCACAGCTGGGTCTCAAACCCATGCTTTTCTGCCACAAAGCCCATTTTCTTTTCACCACACCCTGCCACAAATGAAGAAGAAAATGAATATAACCACTTTGTAACTCCTAAAGTATCATAAAAATGTAAGGTGTTATTATTAAATATGGCTTTAGAACCTGCAATTCTCAAAGTAAAATTATTTAAAAATAAAGTTCAAAGACAAGTTATTAATAATAAATAGAAGAATCATTTTAAAAAGTGTTCAATTCTATTTAGCCTAATACATGTGTTAGAAATCCACATTCGGGAAAAATGCTTTGTGACCCATTATCACTGACACAGATTTTTGTCATTGAGCCTTGCTAGGTTCATTCATTTGTTCCTTTATTTGTTTACTTCTAAGTAATTGCACTCTTCACCAAGTGCCTCTTTGCCAGGCCCTGTGCCCAGTGCTGGGGACATAGGGTGAATAAAATAGGCAAAGCACTGTCTTTATAGATCTTGCATCCTCATGCTGGAGGCAAACAATAAGTACAGACTATAAGGTCAGGAAGTTCCAAGTCACATGGAGAAAAATAAGGCAGGGTAAGAAAACAGAGTGACAGGGACCATGGGGTGGGGGTGGGTGGGTAGGGAGTGTGTTGTTGTTTTTGTAGAATTGTTAGGAAAGACCTTTCTAAACAGGCAAATTTTGAGCAGAAACATGGATGAAATGAGGAGGTAGACCACGCAGATATCCAGGAAGAGAAAAATGAGTATGAAACCCCTGAGGCAGCAAACTCCTTGGCTTACTTAAGAAACAGCAAGAAGATGCTCCTGTCCCTCTTGATTGGGGGCATTACATCAGCATGGACACAGAAACATCACTGGGTCCCCTTTCCCTCAATGCCCCATGCGGGCATCTGAGGTAGAGGGAGGTAGTCTAAGGATGCGCCCTGCTTATACTCCCCAGATTGAGGTGGAAACAACAAATCATGTCTTCCCTGCCCCTCCCAAACCTGGGGTCTTGAGAGCTTGGGAAACTGATGCTTGCCCAGCTCAAAGGGACCCAGGAAGAACAGAGGACAAGTCCCTCCGCCCTGGACCAACTCACTCCTGTTTCAATGTGTTTTTCCTTTTCTCTCTCTTTTTGCTTGGGTGCCTTTGCCCCTGGTGTTTTTCCTTTTGGTCTGGATTTTCCTGGCTCACAGATGCCCTGAATGGACGGTAGCAAATTCAAGGTGTCATCAGTGTCACAGCCCTATCAGCAGGCCCAGGAGGCACAAACAAACCAGGATTTCCCCTCCTTTCCCATAAATCTCTGGCTTGTCACAAAGCACTTATCTTAAAGAGACATTTCTGGAAAGTTGGCTGCAAACGGTGACAAGCAGCTCTGGGTCTTAATCATAGTTCTTTAAGCAAACAGTACTATTTTGCATGGCAACTGTAGTGGGAAATATGGCTTCTCAGAGTGGAAGCCTAAATAGATGTATAAATTCATCTTCCACCTGCAAAAGAATGAAGACTGCTGACTCACTTCATCTAGGAGAAATGAGTTTGACAAAAGAGGACAAAGGCTTCTTTATCACTGATGATTTGGGTCTTTTGTTTCTCCTTCTTGGTCCCATAGAAGATAAATATCAAAAGACACCTGGTTCTCCAGCTTGTTTCTAGACATGTTCTAGTAGGTGACAATTTCACAGCATTACCCACTATTGTAGCATTGCTCAGCAGATACAGGCAAAGGATCCTAATCACCTAAGGTTTTAGAAAGGATTGCTCACACAAGGGAACACCACCAGAATCCCAGGCTACAGCTTGCCTGGCAGGTGTAGATGGATGGGAGAGTGGGCAGCACCGTGTAATAAAATATTCAGCTATGAAGACTTGATAAAAGAACCACTTCTACTAGCTGGCCATATACCCTTAAGTGCATCAATAAAGTCAGCCACATTTGAGTTTTTTAGCTATTAAAATGAATACAGTAATGTCATTCCTCCAAGCCTCTACAAGGCTGTTCCAAGAATTATGACATGGGATCTGATGGGCCAGAGCCAGAGACACGTATTGCAGACTATAACTCAACCATAAGCACGGACTGTGAAGCCAGAGAGAAATTCTCGCCTGGGATCCCTCTTCCACTGGTAGGTCACCCCTGAGAGCCATACCTTGCTTATCTGTAAATTAGGGGTAATATTTTTCTCTGCAGCATTGTTGTTTAGGAGCTGGGGTACTATATGTAAGCCCCAGGCAAAGCATCTGACCCATAGCAGACATTCTGAAAATGGTAGCTAGAAATAATTATATTGATGATAAGAAAAATAATGATTAGCTTCTATGGCAGATGCCTGCAGGTAGGTCAAGAGATGCTAACCCTACTGCAACCAGGTATGACCTTTGAGATAATTAAACAAGAACACAAGAAAAGAACATTGATCAGAGGTTTGAAAAATATATCACACTACAAACATAAGTACTAAGCCTAAAAAACAAACATACATACCAGCCAGAGAGCACCAGGCCTTTCCATCTCACTCTATCACACCACTATCTGCTCAGAGCAATAAACTCCACATGCTATCATAAGAAAGATTATAGCTATGAAAATTCAAAAATCTGTTCCTCAGTCTGGAAAATGCACAGATTTCCTGGACCTAGATGCAAAAGGGCTAGCACATGCCCAGGCTGCCAGATCTGCAGAAAGGACAGGATTTCTCCACTGGCAGCCGGGCACTCAATCTGGTAGGACCCTTGCTCTTACTGAATAGGTACTGACATGTAAGTGTGTCCAGGGCAGGGCTGGGATGCCCTGGGTCCTGCCACTGCCATTTTGTCCCCTGCCAGCCACTCCTTTGAACCCAAAGAAGAACCAATGAGTACTCTTCAGGCCCTGGCCTCAAAGACACCCTTCACATGGGTGATGTGGAAGGCACATTTGTTCTACTTCTAATAAATAAGAAGCTTCCCCTTTCAGTCCCCTATGAAAATTCCTCTTAAGACTAAATTTTAGTTTATTAGTGAACCTCCGAAGTCAGCTTGTTGCTCGACTCCGGGTTCTCACTGTGGCCTCCGCCGTCACAGCCTCCCGGTCACGTGCAGACTTGGAGCACCATATGACTCATGCTCTCCTTCACGCCCATGTCCAATCCATCTCCGAGTCCTTTCGATCCATTTCTCAATATGCTGTTCATGTCTTTCCTGCTTTCCCTTCATGGGCCATGGCCTCATGTCCAGATAGCCGAGCTTCCTAGCTGCTCTCCCTGGCACTCATATTTTCTTCATTTAATTAATTCAGCCATAAGTGCCTGGATAACTTTCACTAACGGTGGTGACTCTCAGGTCACCTCTCTGTGCCAGCCCCTCAGCTGGGGTAGAATCCACTCCTGTCATGCAGGACGCTCGTAACCAGGACACAGTTCTGGAAGCTTGGGGCCCATCCTTATTCCCCAAGAGCCATCCTCTGCTTGTACAGGCAGCGCCACGGTTACTCTTGCCTTTGGGTGCAGGCTTCTCTTCCCCATAGAGTCTTTCTAAAGTGCTAAATCCTGTGTATGGCACCCATCTGCCTGCCTCCAGGTAAGCATATAGGACAGGCACAGAATATCTTCGCCATACCAGGTATATTTCAAGCCCTTTCAAATGCTAAATTATTTTTATAAATAAAACTTATTGACTTTATTTTTAGTATAAAAAGCTATTAAAATTTTTTTAAAATCCAGATAACCCTATTAACTTTTTTTAAAAATGTTGGCTGCATACCATTATTTAATCTCAACAGCTCTGTGAGTAAGTACATTACTCTTTAAAATGTCCCAGAGAGGCTAAGTAACTGCCCAACAGCTCTGTGAGTAAGTACATTACTCTTTAAAATGTCCCAGAGAGGCTAAGTAACTGCCCAAGGTCACTTAGGAAGTCTATGGCAAGTTAAGAATAAAAATGAGTATTGATTTTACCTTTAGAAGTGATTTTAGCTCAAATTCTAAGCATTTGGCCCAGTTTCTCAAAAGGAAATTCCTGATCTAATTGTCTTTCCTTTGGAAACTGTGCTTGTCTCCTTCTGGGCATTCAGGCACCAAAAAGGCAGATGTGTATATATATATATATGAAAGGGATTCCCCATCTGAAGATCAGAGCCCAGTATGAACACCTCACTCAATTAACACACCAGGCCAAACACAGAAACCTCACTGTGGAATCCTGCTGAAAGTAAAACTCCCATTGCTTTCCTTCACCGTTTTCCAGGCGAGTGATGCTCTTAGTTGCAGCTTACACGTGGATTATCTGGGACCTACTGCCTGGGACTTTGTATGGCCATTTCTTACTTCAGTGATTTTGTAAAAGTACCAAGGCCAATCCATCTTCTGCACATGACGGGTTGATTCATTAACACTTCCAAAATGACTCTAAAGGCCCAAGAGCACAGAGGGCCATGTATAATAAATGGAAAACATGTTTTCATGGTGATTTATCATTGTCACAATTGTTTTTAATGAAAGCATGCCTGGAAAATTTTGGAATGTCAAATATTTAGATGTAGAAGTGGTTTCCTCTCCAAGGGCTAGCACCTCACACTGTCCCCATTGGTCATGAACAGCCAGGCTGGCAGTGCAGGGAGATGTTATTTTACAGCTGTATGTTCACCAACTGCTCCAGAGGAAGCTGGCAACCTGAGTCCTAGGAGAACTTGGCAGGAACCTGGAACTGGAATTCATCTACAGATGGTTTGATTTAAAAGATAAAGGACTTTTTCAAAATACCACATGGATACATCTCTGGCCTTATTCCTGTCACGGGGCATGGGAGGGTTCGGGGTTGTCAGGGATGGGGTAGAGACAATGATACTTGTTTTAAAGTGCAGGAAGTGCAGTCTGGGCTATAGGACAGTTCAGGGAAGGAGGAGAGAAAGGGGGAGTGGGGATTCCACAGGGATAGCAAAATAAAGGCTAAAACAGGAAAGAAAAGAGGGAAAAGAAAGGAAGGAGAGGAGAGGAGAAGAAAAGGAAAGGAAATGCTCATTATGTGACCCTCCATGAGAATTTCGAGAGCTTAATAAAATGTGGTCAAATTCTCATCCAAGCACTGGGCAACAGCTGAGTCTGCTACTGCAAGGTGAGGGGCTCTCCCAGATATCTCTATCCTGACCTCAAGATAAGCCTGCTCCCTTAGGCTGCCTAGACCACAGGACAATAGACCAAGAAACAACATGCGATCAATGGTTAAGTCATATGCTATAGGTTAAGAAGTTTTACATTCTAGACAGTTGGTGGAACCAATGGCCAGCAGGTCTTAACAATAAGAATGTATCCTCTGAACTCACAAAGGGGCAGCTATGACAGAGACATGCACTCATTTCACTTAGCCACGCTTTTATTGAGAAACAGCTAGGTGCTTAGGTTTTAAAGATGAAGAAGATTGATGGCAGCTCACGTCCCCTGGGGTGGCAAATAGAAGCATAGTAAATGCAATCCATTGTGGTGAATATTATGATATGGAAATGTACCAAGGGCAACGGAAACCCAGGTAAAGCAGCCCCTATTTGCCTGGGGAACCAATGAAAGGCCTTACAGGGCAGGAGAGCTTCTGAATTGACACTCAAATAGCAGTTTCCCAGACAAGCAAAGGGGAATGAGCACAGTTTGTCAGAATGACCAGGAGGCAACAGAAGGGGATCAAGCAGGAAAGGAACCTGGGGTCCTGTGAGACCTGAGCAGTGAAGGGGTTTTATCCTCAACACAATGGGGAGTCAATGAAGGATTTTAAGGGGCAGGTGACAGGATCAGATTTATACTTTAGAAGGCTGCTGTGGTGGAAGTGGGAGGATCAGGTTCTGGGAAAATCCAACCTGCCGACGTACAATGACACCTATGCAGGGTTCACAGCTCTCCACCTGTCCTCACCTCTGCAAAGGGCAGAATCCAGAATATTGCTTTGGAGTTTGATGGGAGAATAGGTGTGGGAAAGGGAGGGGTAGGACTGGGAGCTAGAGACTAGGCAGATCCATAAAATAAAGTACTGAGTGGACAGTTGAGAAAGCCACAGGGAAATCTTTAGGATATGAAGAACGATGATGGGAGAGAAGAGGGGGATTCTGTGTTGCTACAATCCTTTTACATCATTTGGTAGAGAATGGAGGTCCTTTGTAATTACATTTAGCAGTTCAACTGTAGTTCTTGACCCTGATGCTGCTTGGAGATTGAATTATGTGAATTGCAGTGTTCAAAAAAGTTACAACAAATGTAATTTGATTGGACTTACTGGAAGAGAGAGCCAAGCACAGAGTTCACATACCTGCTCGTTTTTGCCTTAACAGCTCTTCCTCTGCTAGTGCATGTTCACTGAGAATCTGAAAGAACATTTAAAAAAATCACCAATTAGCGTTAGAGAAGTCTTTTTGCCCACATGTCCCTAAATGTTAGAACTGAATTTAGGGCTACAGATTTTGGTTTGGCTCCTGATGCTCAGTAGAAGCTGGACAAGCAGCAAGTGGAACGGTAGGGAAAATGAAATGGAGTCACCTCTGTAATGTGACTTGGTAATTCACTTTTTCACAGACCAGTATCTAGATCCAGAAGTGGAAGAGGTTCCCATATCTGAGTTTCACAGAGTTCCTACAGCTTGAGACCCGGTCAAGAAATATAAATTATGATGTTCTAAACTTGTGCTCTCTGTCTAAGATTTGAAGTCTGAGTCATTCCAGTGACCTTTTAGACAAATCTCACGACCTTTCCTCAACACTCAGCCTGTCCCTACCTCAATATTTCAGCTGCATGAAGTCCATTTCACCATTGCTTGTGCTTAGAGATTATTTCCACCTTCTCTGATCCTTTTTCTAATGGATGGTACTATCGGTGGTTTCTGTGGCAGGAGCTGAGAGATATGGCTCTATAGTCAGACTGTCTGGGTACAAGGCTGTGTCACCTACTAGCTATGTGACCTTGGGGAAGGTACTTATGCTCTCTGAGCCTCAGTTTTCTGTAAAATGGGAATAAGAATAAGAGTATGAACCTCAAAGGGTTGTTTTGAGGATTCACTGAGCTACAATATGGTACATTGTAAAGCTCTTAATACATGTTAGTTATTATCCAATAGTGCAGTGGTTAAGAGCAAATTCTGCCCTAATATGGCTGTGTGACCTTGGGCAAGTTACTTAACCTTCCCGTGCCTCAGTCCTCTCCTATAGTGTGGGGAGAACAATCACCTACCCATGAGGTTGTTGTGAGGATCAAATTATCAATAAATGTAAAGCATGGCGACTAGTTTTGGTTACATCCTAAGTCCTTGTAGCTTGTTGGCAGTTTGATGTAATTATGAATTCCAAAAATATATATTGAATCATGCTTGTAAACTGATCTGTTAATCTGGGCATGATTAAGTTATGATTAGGGCGTTGACTGGGCCACGTTAGTAGGGTGTTGAGCCTCACCCCTTGGTGGGTGGGGGTATCAAATATAAAAGGCAAGGCAAAGGACAGAGGGAGCAGTTTTGAGGAGCAGTTTTGATGTTGGAGTCTTGAGCTGGAACCCCGGGAAGTAAGAGAGCTTGGAGAAAAGGCCCCAGGATAGAAACAAGCCATTTGCCTACAAATGGTAGTCTACAGCTGGCCTTGTGGAGAGACGCAAAGCCTAGAGAGCCTCATAGTCTACAGGTGATCTTGTGGAGGAAACAAAGATGCTGAGCCTGGAGAGAAACACAGCCCTGGGAAGAGAGGAACCCAAGAAGCCTGAACCCTGGCAAATGTTGGCAGCTGCCTTTCTCCAATACGTGGCAATGGACTTTGGTGAGGGAAGAAAGTTATGCTTTATGTCCTGGTAACTGTGGACTTCTACCCAAAATAAATACCCTTAATAAAAACCAACCAATTATTGGTATTTTGCATCAGCACCCCTTTGACTGACTAATACAGTCCTATTCAGGGATGGGGCATCACCCCTCTCCAGGGGCCCCAATCACATGGAATACTCTGTCTGCACACTGCACCTGGTTCATCTTTGTGAGGCTCATCTCCTTTAAGTCATGGAGCTTCTTTAATCTGGGAGCCAAGCCTTGCCCCATGCCTTGACCCGACACCCATTCCTAGCTCATCCCTGACTCCGGGTGGCTTTTTCCAATGATATGCTTCCCACTCCAAACTCCCTTCAAGGCCAATAGAAGATCCTCTACTCTTTGAAGTCTCTCAGATAACCCCTACCCACAGAGATCTGCCCTTTACCATGAACTCCACGCACTTATGAACACCACTCAAAGCAGAGCTTACTTTGCCGTCTGTGTTGTCTACCATTGTTTTCTAGGTATTTCACATAATAGTAACAAAAATAATAATGCCTAAGAGTTCTTCAATATCTTGTGCTGGGCACTAAGTGCTTGATGTGTGCTGGCTGATTTAATCCTTAAAAAGAAACCTAAGAGGTAGGTACTATAATTATCCACATTTCACTATCGAGAAAACAAGAGACTCAGAGAAGTCATATAAGTTTACTAAGTTCACACAGCCTTTAAACAGCAGAGCCAAGATTCAAACCCAGCTAGTCTAGCTCCAAAACCTGCATTTATCCACATTGGCATTGGCATCATCTTATCAGGAGATACTGGGGGAAGCTATGGGTTTGTCTCAGTGACCCTGTCTCTCCTAGCCTGGTACCTTTTCTCTCTCTTTCTCTCCTCTCCTCTTACCTCTTCCCATTTATCCATGACTAGTTCCCTTGGCTTGTCACCTCTTCTTCTCTACTAAATTATATTTTTTAGTAAATGTTCAGATATAAGAGATTCACTCCTCTATGTGAGATTTATATGCTTCCCTTCTCTGGCATATTGGCACAATAAATCTTATATGTCTTAATCTCGAGTAAAAACCTTATCCCCCAGAGGAGGGTTCTTAGGAGGCACTGTTTGAGGAAAGTATAGAAGTCGGTCGGAAGCAGGCAGGACCATGTACCTGGGAGCTCACAATTGTTTTTTTAAGGAATGAATAAAGGAATGATGAATGAAGAGAATTTCCAGAGCATGGTTGCTGCTGCATTTGCAGGAGGTCATTTTAGATGTACTTAGCGTGCATCTGCCTTGGTTCCTGCCGGGCTTCCCCTGGCCTGCCTCGGGCTCTGGGCCCCAGCAGGTGGAACGGTTCAGCCTCTGCTTTCCTGCCTCTCACCCTCTGTGGGGTCAATGGGCAGGGAGGGGGGAGCCACTGGAAGCTTTCTCTGCTCCTGGGCTGCGTAGCAGAGACTCGGCTCAGGAGAGCATGACCACTGATGACCACCTTGGGGCAGCAATCCCATGACAGGATTTCGTTCTCTCCGTTTTCCAGTGAGACTAAAGAATGGAGGCCTTGATGCTGTCCATCCCACGTTCAAGTCAAGGTAGGTTGCATGTTAAAGTGAACGTACCTTTCCATTTCCTCATGCAGAGTATTTCAAATCGCTGTGAGCATGAGAGTCACTGCCTCCCCTTCCACCGCCTCAGTCTGACTCATTAGGTCTGGGATGGGATGCAGAAGATGCCTGTTTAACCATCACCTCCCTGGACTCAGGCCACCCTCTGAGAAACAGAGCTTTGAGGATTCCCTCAATCCTTCCGGTAACTATCTCAAACTTGCAGGAAGTGCTACTTTACAACCCTGCCACCTGCTGCATCTCTGCTGTCCAGTGTGTATCCACAACTTTTTGTGAGAATAGCCTACTTTTTATTTTAAGTCCTGCAATCATTGGAAATAACGGAAGGAAAACAGTGATGGCAATAATACCTCTCGGGAGTTAAGGGGGAGATGGTGATAAGTGCCCTGGTTCTCCCAGATTTGAGCTGTGCTGGGGAGAATGTGCAAGGAGCTGGCCTCTGAGGTCAGGGGACCTGGATTTGAATAGTGCAAATGCTGGAGTCACACCACAGGCTGAATCCCACCACCTCCACTCCTTCCATTCACTCTGAACCTCACTTTCTGAGATTATGAAAAATAATGTGTGCACAGGCAGGTAAATGCTTAGCCCCAGCATCTGGCAGTGGTGCGCGCCCGTGTGTCCAGCTAGCCCTGGAACTCATGGGGCCAGCCTTGTCTTCACAAGTCCACATGCTCACCCCAGTTTTGGGAACTATGAGATCGCAGCACCCTCCTTTCCTCTTTAACACTGGTGCTGGGTAGAACGCACAAAGGGGGGCAGAGTTGCTGCCAGGGTGCTCAGCTGCGTATTTACTTCAGACAAGAAAACAGAGCCTCCAACTTGCTCCATTTAGAGGGACCCAGATGAGTATCTGAGTGACAATGGCCAGCTCCGGAGGGGATTTCCTGATGGCTGAGCTTCAGCTGGAAGAGACAAGGTCATCAATTCCAGGAAACATCCCGCCTACAGGACATGACCCTACAAATAATTGTGTGTGTGCGGGGAGGTGGAGTAGGAGTGGGGGGTCAGTCAGGAATGAGAGGTGGCCCCATACATGTGGAGAAGAAAATCCCTGGGGACCTGGGTGGCAAACAGGGTGGTCCCCAAGGCCCCAGCTATGGCAAATCTCACCCCCTCTCTTGTCGTTCCTTGTCACTCCCTCCTCTTTTTCTTGACCTGAAATCCTCAATTTGACATCTGTATCTTTGCCTCTGTGTTAGATAATAGGCTCAGCAAGGGTCCTGTTAGAATTTCTCCTCATATAAGCATATTAACATCGATTTACCTACATTAGAATACTATATAGCTACCAAGTCTTAAGTACTTGCTCTGTGCTAGTCACTGTGCTAAAGTTTACATGTATGAGATTTTTAAATCCTCACAACAAATGGATGAAGCAGATATTATTTATTATGATTTAATGTAGAGGAAACAGGCTCAGGGAGAGAAGAAACGACCAAAGTTCTAAAGCTGGGGAGGGTCAGAGCCAGGCTTCAAACCTGGGCCTGATGCCAAAGTTGAGAGTCTACTGCCTTGATCTTCAAAGGGTGTTCTTTGGAGCAGCAGCAAATGCTTGTCAGCAGTGCAGTGTCTTGGGCCCCATGCCAGCTTTACTGAATTGAAATCTGCATTATAAGATCCACAGGTGATTCACATGCACATCACTTCAAAGGCTAATTACCACCCCATGTTGCATTTAAAATGCAGGTCAGCAGTGGGGAGCTGGGTGGCCGGCTTAGGGCACAATAAGCAGATAAGATAGGCTCAAGTGCACCTCTCCAATGAGAGTTCTGGGCCTTTAGGCTGTCTGAAGATAGTACACCTCGAAGGGAACATCTAGGATGGCAGGAGCTTCTAGGAAGATGAAATTCAAATTCCACCATCAGCATTACCCCCTGACCAGCCTGTGCCACCAGGCAGATGGAGGGACTTTGCCAGGGCTGTCACAACCAGGGCAGAGCTGGCACAGCGGGAGGCGGGCACTGCTGCTGCCATGAACATTAAGAAACTCTGGAATTCAGGAGAAGCTATCCCCATGCTGCAATCACCTCAAGCTCTGGAATTCCACCCACACCCCTTGGGTAACAGCCTCCTCACTGTTCATGTGAATTCACAAGAAGCACGAATATTTCCCTCCTCTCCTTACATGAACAGGCTGTTGCACATGACTGTACAGGTTGTGCCCAGCACAAGGGAGTCTGGGAGAAGAGAGAGCAAGAGCTGAGATCCAGCCTGCTCAACTCACCAAGCCTGGTAGAGGTGGGCTGGGCAGAAGGCATTTTCTCCGTCATCTTACGTGCTAGCAGTACTCTTTGGGGTCCAAAAGATTGATACAAGACAACAATCTCTGGCTGAACCTACTTCAGCTCCTCTTATGTATAAGGCAATTTTTGGTAAGCATAGCCTTCTTTTAGGCATATAGAAAGATTTTTGTGCCTGCCACTGAAATAAATTTATTGTAAGTAAAAAAAAAAAAAAAAAAGGGAGGGGGAGAGAGGAAGGTAGATTGTTTTAAGGAAATTTCTCTTTCATTAAGGCATTACGTTATGAAACCAGAGCTAGCAGTTTGTGAAGAGGAAACTTTCTGAAATCAGGGAATAATAATGGAAACCAAAAACAAAATTGCGAATTAGGAGGTGCTTTGGAGGCAGTTAATGGCAATGAATGAAGTAGAGAATAAACTCTAAAAGCATCCTCTCAGAATTCAGATGACAAAGGTACAAGAATTATAAAGTAAAATATGGGAGATATGAAACATGGAACTAAAAGAATATAATAGGAATCTTAGAAAAAAGGGACAAGAACAAAACTTATTACTAAAGAATGAGAAAGTTGATGTAAGTTGCAGAAAACCTAATTCAACATTGAGTTTTTTGTACATAGATCAAATTAATTTTTAAGCATGTTAAAAATTAACATATTTATGCATGTTTTGGTGAAAGTTTTGAATTTCAAGAGTGAAGAAAAAATTATGGGTAGTCCAGGAACAAAAGAAAAAAATTTACTTTTAAAGAAATAAAAATCAGAATTGGCTTCACATTTCTCTTCTACAATCCTAAATATGATAGGAAAGAGCAAAATCTGTAGAGTTTTGAGATTCTCTGTACCTAACCAAAAAAAGAGGACTGCAAAAAAAAAAAAAAAAAAATTAGATGTGGGTGAGCTCTAAAGCACACAAGTCACAGGCTCTCTTGGCAAAATTTTCTTGAAAACATGTTTCTCTGAGAGATGAATCAAAGTAAAGAGTTCAAGAATAGAGTAGTGGTTATAAAAGGCGGGTAGTATTTCCAATGTAACATTTATGTAATCTAAAGCTTCTGTAAAAATAAAGAAATATTTTTATTTTTAAAAAAAGGGCTGATAGTAAGCATTGAAACAAATTAAAAGTAAGTTCAGTTGAAATGATTATTGAAAAATGTTAAACAAATGTTGCAAACATCAAAAATAACTCTTGAAAGAAGAGACATGATGTAATGAATGTGATTCATTAGTTATGATAAAGACAATGATGATGATGATGATGATGATAACCAGGATTTGAAAGCAGTTGAGGCAAGGGAAGGATCATAATAGAGAAATAAAATATTAGGTTGAACTACATGAAACTGATGTTTTTGTAGGTCAAAAATAATCAAGTAGTGGCAATTTCATGTGCCTTAACCCAACAAAAGCCTTCCTTTTACAAAAGAAAATATAAATACATATTGTTTCATTATTAGTTGTGATAATTAGAGAAAAATGGTTTGAAGTCTTTTTTAAAGGTTATTTCTAAGAGAATACAGACAGAATGTATACTTTCCAAGTCAGGAAAGAAATAAAGAAAAAGAAAGAAAATCTAGGCTAAACAATAAAAGACACAAAAACAGAGAGAGGGAGAAAATGTAAAAAGTCGTATAATGAAATCCTGAAAGTAAGATCAAGCATTTTAAATATGACATTAAATATGAATAAATTAAACTCTCCTAATCAAAGACAAATTTGCTCATATTTGGTATAAAAGAAAAAAAATAATCAAACACGTTATACAAGAGACCCATATAAAGCAAAGTGGATATATTAAAGGCTAAATAAAATATAAAGAACAAAGGTCAAACATAAATAAAAGCTAATTGGAATAGCAGACAAAAAATTAAAATTGGAAGGTACCAAATAGGGTAAAAAGAGCCATTTTATAATGTTCTTAAAACAATTGTAAAATGTACCGATGAAGCTCTAGCAACAGTAACAGATTGAATAAAGTAACATGGAATATCTTAAGATATCTTGTAAATATTAACTAATTTAATTCTTATAAAAATCATAGGAAATAAGTACTTTTATCATCATTTGACAGTGAAGAAACTGAGACATAGAGAAAATTACTTTAGCCTCTCAAGATTTTACAACCAATAACACACTGTGACTCTAGCGGATGGAGTGGCATAGGGGATAATATGATGATCATTTGATTATGTAACTGATTTAACAAATAGGTGCTTATTGCCTCCTTTAGTTTTAAGCTAAACTCCCAACAACTTCCTAAGGACAAATGGACTGGATAATTTTCAGCAAAGGTCTTAGACGATATCTATGGTCCCTTCAGCTATATCAATCTGTGATTTTTGACACAAGCACAGATAATGTCTTTTTATTAGGTACTTTAAAAAAATGTTTATTAGAGAAGTTGTAGATTTACAGAAAAGTCATGCAGAAAATAGAGTTCCCATATAACACCCCTCACTCGCCTCCCCAATTTTACCTCTTCGTAACACTTTGCATTAGTGTGGTACCTTTGTTACCATTGATGAAGAAATAAGGTTAACATCTTTTGAAATGGATTCTAGTCTGATGCCAAGTTAAAATGAATCCTTTGAGAACATGTATTCTTCTAAATGCTAAAAATCTACTTTATTGTCATTGTTGTTGTTAGCTTCAGAAAGAGGAAGTTTCAACGTAGAGGTTGCAATTTAATTGCACTGGGAAGCCTAGGGTTCTCTCTTGAGGCTACAGTGATGTCACTTTGATTTCAGAGTATGGCAAATTGTAGCCCAGTAAACATACTAATGCCCATTAATTTGCAACATTTCCTTAAAGGCCCTAGAAAAGTTGCTTTTTTTTTTTTTTTCTTTTTAAAAGCAGTTTCTGTCTGTGACATTCCCAGAAAATCAGAGAACTGTGACAGGGAAAAATATTGCAGACATGAATTTACTCACCGAAGGATGAACAATAGGCTCCAAATTCAAGGTCAGTGTAGCTTGGGAAAAATAAATCACAAGAAACATGAAGCACAGAGTGGTTCTCCCTGAGGACTTCATTTCTTCAGGCTTGAGCTGTTTTGCCTGAAATGGAAATCCTACCATTTAAAGATACAGCAATTTATTTATTACACATGGAGAGAACTAGCAAGCCCTGTCTTAAAGGCAATACTATGCAAGTAACTTTCATCAGAGAAGAAAAAGGAAGGAGCGTGAAGGCATCAGCGTCCGAGAACAATCTTTGTTCGAGATCTTTGGGTGAGGAAATGACAATGTTGGGGGGCTGAGGCAGGGGATGAGGATGGTACTGTAAATTGGGCAAAGGTAGTTAGTGTTTGGATGTATTTCCTTTATACATGGAGAAGGACAGAGAGAAGGAAAGAGAAGAGAGAAAGACAATAGAGAAGGAAAGCAAAAAAAGGGAAAGACTACTCAGTAAGAAATCCTTTTAACATTGTGACCCAGCATACATAGACATATGAAAAAAAGAATGCAGAGAACAATACTTACCTTTGCTACACACAATGCCCTCTGAAACTCTCAGTTCTATCCAATCCTGTCTTATCCCCCCCACCCCCCACCCCCCACCCCCGCCCCCGCTTTTTTTTAGATCTCTCAACACTGGTAGCAATCCATTAAAATGATTTCATGACCCATATTAATAGGCTATGACCCATTAGTATGAAGAATCCTGGGCTAAATCATAAAGCTATGTTTTACTCTATACTCTTTTATCATATTATAGTATATAACAGAATATTAATATCATAATATAGCCCATCTTATGTATTGGTTTTGGACAAGAACATCTTTATAATGCTGGTTATGGAAACAGAGCTTCTGTGGCCAGTTAATCATTGTTCCTTTTAGAAAGTAAAGTATCACAGGGAATAATCCCAGCCCCAGGACCAGGGAAAGCTCATTTTATGTAGACTCCTTTCCTGGCTGGCTTTTTGGTGCCTGTGCATTGTTGTGAAAAAAAGCACTAGATTAAAACAGAAGGCATGGGCTAGGATCCAGGATTATCATAATGGGCTGTACTTTCTTGAGTAAGTCACTTCTCTTCTCTGAGTCCAAGTTTCCCCATCTATAATATGAAGACAATTACACCTGCTTTAAATTGCTCAGTTTTCGGAAGCTCTAGTGAGATTTTATAGGTGAAAATGTTTTAAGAAACACAAAGAGCTCCACAAGGCTGCAGTGATTATTGACTGATCAGCAGTGGAATCCAGAAGGCAACTATCAGGAAGGGCAGGACTTGGCCGAGGCATTGCAAGGAGTGCCAGGGAAAGGTGGCCAGGATAACACACTAATGATAAGGAAGATTTCCACACCAGGAAGAGTTGTGTCTCAATCGCCAGCTGCAGACTGCCTCCTTTTCCCCTTCCCTACTGCAAAAGAGGGAAGCTCAGGGCCCTGGAAAACTGACCCAATTTGCAAAGTTGGCAAACAAATACATTTTTAAAATTCTGCAACCCAATGGTTTTGGGAAATGCCTTGCAACTTAGGTTACCAGAATAGATAGATATTTGTGAACAGATGTGTCTTCTGGAAGGAAATCAAAGCAACTCGTTGTGTAGTCCTCTATTAGAAGTTTTTCCTCCCTTGTTGAAAGGGAGTGGGGTTTTGGGGACATTGGACAGGTTCATTTGGCTGGTGATAGCAACTGTTCCTGGGATGAATTGGGTGTTTAGGAGACAAGTTAATCTTTTCAGGCCCCAACCTAGAGCACTGAACTAGTGGGTTCCATATTGAGGCAGCCATTCAAGCAGATGGGACTTAGTAACTGAATAGTTAATGAGCCTCCCTCTGACACCCAGGGAGAGATATAAGTACTGGAGGGACTGACTCCATATATTTTGACCATTTCCCAAATTTTGGCAGCACCTCCTTTATCGTCAGAGTTACAAAAACTATAATATCCCCAGATGGTCATTCCTGGTCCTTTTGTACAGGTCACTGGTTATTACTGTCCCTCCTATTTATTCTCCAGAGACAGGCCTTCATGATTAAACTAACAGTCATAGCTCTGTTGACTCATTTAGTGACATCAAAGTGACATGTCAGTAGAAATAGAGATGAGATGCGGGGAGGATCCCACTCCAGCGTAGGAGTGCCCTCTGGATGTGGAGCAGTGTCCAGTTACCTATAGCAGGGCTTCTTAACCTTTTTTGTTCCACAGACTCCTTTGCTAGTCAAGTGAAAACCAGGTGGAGCCCTTACTAAGTCCACACTATACTGTGTATTAATTAATAAATATATTACACCCGCACCAACACGTTCCCACAAGAATAATGTTTTTTGAATTTCAATTCAAGCTCATGGACCCTTTGTTAGAACCCTTGGACTGTAGTCATTCATTATACACAAGTACAAGGGCAAGGGGTTCTCTACTTGGAAGAAAGGAGCTCACCATCAATTTAGGGTAAGGATAATATTCAAAATATTTGACAACCAGTATGGCAAGGACCTGACCAATTAGAGCAGTGGTGCCAGCTGAGTATCAGCCCAGCTTTTGAGGCCATTGCTACCTTTGGGGGGAATACAAAGACAAACTTCTCTTACCAACATCAGTCTACTTGTATCAACCCTCCAGCTCACAGCCAGTGAAGGGAGTCAGTGAAGGCTCAGTGGGCTAATGGGATAAAAGAATCCTGCTTCAAGCATGGATCCATATCCCACATCTAAGGCAATGTGATTTGGGTAGGCCCCCTTTAATTGTAGATACCCTAGAAGTTCCTGTTTATTCTAAAGTTCCTGGAGTAAAGGGCAGACAGACAAAGACTGAGAGACAGAGAAACAAAGGCAGAGTGAGAAAGAAAGTTATCTGATGCCATTCCTAATTTCTTTCCTGTTTAAAATGAACATCTTGGATACTCTCTACCACTCACCAACCTGCATGAACCTTCTGCATCTCAGAAAGAGCTGAGAAAGATGACCTAATCCTTAGTTCTGATCTGTGGCCCTGAGCAACTTCCTGGTATCCGCTGATTCCATTTTCCTGTCTGTGAGGTTAGAAGACAGGGAGAGGAAATTGAAGTCCCTGACCTCATATGCCAGGAATGGGCAGTTGGGATTCACAGAAGCACCACATTTTGAGGATGAAGGGTCTGTGTTCCTTAAAGGAGTTGATAACGTCATTCTTTTGTAGAGTGATTGTGCACTAGGAACTGACAGTGGAAAACTGGCCCGAAACACACCAGGGAACTATTCTCCCTAATCTTAGAAACAACCAGTGCTTAAGGTGACCTCCTCTCCTAGAAACCTTCATCATCTCTGACCTGCCCAGACTTTTGGGGGGCAAACAGGAGTGTGTTGGGGAAAGAGCAAGTGGACTTGTGTGCCTTGCAAGGTTTGAACCATATTCACAAAATGGCCACACTTATGAGGTCTTAATAACCCAGTGTCATCATCACCATCAAATTGTGATTCCAAGCTCCTTCGAAATAGGGCGATGGTGGATTCTTTCTGAAAATGGTTTCTTTCCTAAGCTCTACACAGCTCTCTGTCCTGTGCTCTCAGGGGTGGTCAACCCCGTGTTCCTCTAGAGCGCCCAGCCTTGCTATCCTCCCGGGATCCCTAGAAAGGAGTAAAGGAGGAGGTGAAGATGAGGGCAGTACAAGCTTGATCAGCCTCTGCCAGGCGCCTCCTCTTTCTGGTGGTGCAGGGCTCTGCTCCAGACTTCAACCCAGAGCACAGTCCCTCCCGCTGAGCCTCTCCTGGCTACCACCACCCTGGAAGAAAGTTTCCGGAGTATTTAGGCATCATCTGCTTCTGTGGTTCTTATTCTTGGGTGCACATGAAAACAATCACCTGGGGAGTTTCTTTGTTTGCTACTTTAATATCACTGATTGAATTAGACTCTCTGGGAAAGGGAGCTAGGCTGCTGTATTTGTAAATATCTTCCCCAGAAGCAGTTGATGCACAGGGGGGTTTGAGGTCTCCCCGGAGCCATGTTTTCCCCACTCTATTGCTCTCTCCACATTTTCTGTTCACTCCAGTACCTTCCTGCCCCAGTCTACTGCTCTCCCTCTACTAAAGAAACTATGTATAAAAAGAATCTTGAAGAGGATACATTTGAAAGGTAATCAATCAATGTTTGCTAAGCGAGTGGATTCCTGGAAGCATGGACTCAGAGGTGATCTACTTGATATTTTGGGGTACAATTCAGTAGCCTAGGCTGTTTTCAAGATTATGTTATATATCCCATAAAGAAAAAATGCTTTGCACATTTATTGACCAACAAATGTAGAGTACTTTCTGTAGGCCCTAAATTGTGCTGTGAAAATTGGAAAGAGTCGTGGCCCTTGCTCTCAAGAAGCAGTTAGTCTCGTTGAGGAAGGCATGAAACATGCAATCAAAGAAACACTAAATATAGAAACACGTAAGATTGACAGATATTATTTACTAAATGTCTACTACGTACCAGGCACAGTGCTAAGTGCAAAAAGATGTTACTTCACTTCATTGATCTCACAAGACCTCTGTGAGGTGGGCATGTTAATCCCAAATCAAAGATGAGAAAACTAAAGCTCCGAGAGGTTAAACGACTTTCCCAGGCCACCTGGATGACCCCAGCTGGCCTGGTTTCAAGCTGAACTGAAGAGTACAAATGGCCAGCGCGGCTGGAGTTGAGGAAAGGGGGGAGTTGGCTGGGTTTTGGAGGTTTAACAAGGGAAAGGGTCTCTGGCCATACCCAAAAGGATGGGGAAGGAAAAGGGAATTTCAGGCAAAGGAGAACACCAGAAGCAGAAGTCAATGTCTCTAAAGGTAGCCCCATACACCTGGGGCAGGCTTCTAGGGAGCATGTGAATGTTCATCTTGACATAGTGTGTTATAGCAGTGGGTGGAGACCCACATAATGAGTGGGAAAGTGTTGGACTACCATCCTGGGGAGACCCACTATGTTCTCAGATAGAGGTGCAGGAGTCTCTCGAGAGCGTGGGTGGTACCCAATATGGGAGGACAGACCAGTGTGTCAAGACCTCAGTGTTGTTGCAAGTAGCTATGAATCTGGCCCTGCAAAAAGTGAAGTCTGGTGGTTGCCGTGGGTCTGAAGAGGATGGAGAGGGAGGAATAGAATAGATGGAACAGGCAGCATTTTGAGGGCGATGGAAGTGATCTATGTGATCTTGCAATGATGGATACAGGCCACGTTAAGTTTCATCAAAATTTATAAAAGTGTATGGTCCAAAATGTAAACCATAATTTAAACCATTGACCATGGTTGGTAGCTATGTTTCTATATTTGTACATAACTTGTAACAAATGTACCATTCACACATAAAATATTATCAGTAAGGGAAGGGGAAAAAGAAGGAGGATGTTGGATATATGGGAGTCCCCTATATTCTATATGTGACTTTGCTGTGACCTAAAACTTCTTTGAAGACAAAATGAAAAAAGTAAGACATTGGGGGAATAAATGGAAGAAAATGTCACTGTACATACAGGACAACAGATCTTACAGTAATGAAAGGCAAAATGTCAAAAAAAAAATTTTAATTTTTTCATTATCCCAAAATTTTTATTTTTTAATTTTTAAATTTTTTTTTGTATTTTATTTCTGATTTTTAAAACTATCATTATTATTTCATTTTCTTATTAATTGTAGTTGGCTATTTTGTTGGCTTCATTTTTTAAGAAGTTTTGGATCACAGAAGAGCTACAACTGGCAGGGGAAGACCATTTGTGTGGGATGTCAGTGATGGGGATACATGGGAGGGGGTTCACCTGGGAATACATATTAGGCATATAAATGTGTTCAGATGTTCATGGGGTATTGTCATGGTAGGTGGAGATTCACACAATAACCAAAAGAATATTGAATTCCCATCCTGGGGAGCTCTGCCACATTCTCTAATGGAACAGCAAGAATCCCCCAAGTACAGAGGCAATAGCTATCAAAGGAGGATCCATTGACAGGCCCTTGATATTGATGACTGTGTTTATGAAACTTTACTCTAGAAATTTAAACTTAGCCTAGTATTATGGGGTGCCTAAGCATTACCTCCTGAGAGCTTCCTCATTGCTGAAATGTGGCCTCTCTCTAAGCTAAACTTAGTATATAAATGCAATAACTTCCCCTCAGTGTGAGACATGACTCCAAGGAGGAGCCTCCCTGGCACTGAGGGATTACTACCAAGCACCAACTAGCAATGCAACTGGAAAAAACACTTTGACCAAAAGGGGGAAAGGGTAAAGACAAATGAGTTTATATGGCTAAGAGACTTCAAAGTGAGTTGGGATGTCATTCCAGAGGTTACGCTTATGCACATCTCAGCAGGATCTCATTGACTGACAAATTAGATACTACCCCAAATAGTGGGGCTCCTGAGGGCTCTGAAGACACCTAGGCTCTATGGTCAGCACAGATAGCTCATGAGTTTGCTGCCTTGCCAGTGGAACCTACTTTGGGTCCTGTGCTCCCCAGTGTGACAGAATTGGACTCAATTGTGGTTTCCCTACACATGGCTCTTCTGTCCCTTCTATTTGAATTTAAAGTTGGTGCTGGATTTGGTAGGTGTACGTCCAAGAGACTTGAATCTTTGGGCTGTCCATATGCCAGCTGGGCCCTGAGCCTCAATGGAGTTGCAACACCTACTCTCCAGTTCTCTGGACTCACCCAGGACAACTAACAAAGAGATGATGATGGACAATCACCATACCAAGGAACTGAGAGAATCTGTAACTATAAGCAAGAGAGTCCCATCTATCAGCTATATGGGACTGAAGTCCCCTCTCAATTAGAGTGGAGTGGGCATCATTTTTCAAGAATTCCTAGGATTGGGGGATGAACTATGGTCTAGAGTAGACTTACTGGTATTCTACTATAGACTTATTGTGATTCTAGCAATGGAAGAACTTATATCATTAATGTGGAGGCTGTGGCCACTGGAGGTTCTGAGGTCAGGAAGAGGGAAAACATGTATAATATGGGGGCATTTTGGGGACCTGGGAATTGTCCTGAATGACATTGTAATGACAGATACAGGCCATTATACATCTTGCCATAACCTACAGAATTGTGTGGGAGAGAATGTAAATTACAATGTAAACTATAATCCATGCTTAGTGGCAATGGTCCAAAATGTGTTCATCAATTGCAATGAATGTACCTCACTAATGAAGGATGTTGTTAATGTGGGTATATGTGGGCAGTGTGGGGAGCAGGGCATATGGGAATCCCCTATATTTTTTATGTAACATTTATGTAATCTAAATATCTTTTTAAAAAATAATAAAAATAAAAAATAAAAGCAGCCCCCAAAGGTGATGCTCAGCAGGTCCCTCTAGCTGCAGCTGGACACTCCCTAGGGTTGCTTGCCGACTACTGCGATGTAGCCTTAGTCGTGGGGCAGGGGAAGGAATTGTTGTTATGGGCCCACTGGGGACCAACCTGGAGGAAGTTTCCTTCCTAATTTGAGCATCACCTCAGAAATCAGGGCTATTTTTATTCTGACTTGGCGGGAGAATGAATTTTTTTTTTACAGTCTCAAGCAATTTTAATTGTCTATTAATTTTTAAAAACTTTTTATCATTGTAACATAGATAGAACTCAAAAGCTCCCATTTTAACCACTTTCAAGTGTACCATTCAATGGCATTAGGTTATCCTCCTAGTAAGAGGGAGAATGAATTTGATGGCACTAGGGCTCAGGTGATTGCTGCCTTCACTTGATAGAAAAGAGTGGACAGAGCACAGGCTTTGAAGTAAAAACAGGTTTGCTTTCTAATTCCAACTATTTCCTGATTTGAATAATGATGCTTGTATTAGCTGACTTTTTCATGTTGTAAACATTAGAGATCATGTCTATGAAGCACAGAGCACAAAAGAGCCTGGTCATAGTTGAGATTCAATAAAAATAATATCTTTTTATTTTTATCATTTAAAACAGTAAGTGTGGTCAGTGTGGTCCTCTGGTTTGCTGTCCAATATCTATTGTTTATTCTTGGTGTGTTTTTTTATAGAAATTGAAAAGAAAAGGATTTGTTGTGCATCTGAATCGAGCATATGTATATTTAATTATATATAAACACAGTCAGAACTGGAAGACAAGTTAGAGTTCATCTCTAGTTTAATCCCCCAGTTTTTAAGATGAGAAAACTAAGCCCAGCAAGGGTTGAATGTCCCAAAAGCAATTTGTGCAGGGGTTCTTAACCTTTTTTGTTCCACAGATCCCTTTGTCAGTTAGGTGAAAACCATGGACCCATTACTAAGTCCACACTATACTGTGTATTATTTAATAAATATATCACACTTGCACCAACACATCCCCATAAGAATGTTTTTCGAATTTCAATTCAAGTTCACGGATCCCTTTTTAAGAATCCTTGAATTAGTGTCTGAGTCAGTCAGGATTTGACGGGACAACCAACAATCCCTAAAACTCTAGATATAATGTTTTGCCACTGTCAGGCAAGCCATAGGATTATAGGTGAAATAATTGTCAGCAAATTATCCCTACTTTTCAGATATGGAAATGGAAGTCTAGAAGGATAAGTAACTCACCAAGGTCACACAGGTAGTCTGTGGTAGTGCCAAAGTTACATACCAATCAGTCTCTTCCACTCAGAAAAACAAAAACAAAAAAGGTACCATTTAAGCCAAGCGATCTTCTTGTTGGAATATCAACAAGAATAAGTGGAAAACATCCTGTATATGAACACCAGACGAGGCAACTAGAAACCTGAGATCTAGTCTCACTTTCACCACTAGCTGGGTGACCTGGGGCAAGTAACTTCACCTCTCTGAGCCTCAATTTTCTTATCAGCAAAGCCAAGGAGTTGCTGCACTCAATGATTTCAAAGTTGGGGTGCAGGAGTTGGTCTCTGAATCTTCCATTACTGTTCTAAGAGTCTAAAGCTCCTCACAGTTATTTAAACTTAAATGCAAACTTGCTTAGGCTTCTGAGCCTAACCGTAAACTATCCCATTTATTTAACTACCACCCCCCCCGCCCCCAATCTTTCATACAATCCAGGCCTTCACGGCCATCACATGCACCATTGCAATAGATTTTAGTCTATTGTGGGTTGAATTGTGTCCAAAAGATATGTTGAAATCTTAACCCCCTGGTACCTGTGAATGTGACATTATTTGGAAACAAGGTCTTTGCAGAAGTAATCAGTTAAGATGAGGTCAAACTGGATTAGGTGGGCCCTAAATCCAATGATGGGTGTCCTTCTAAAAAGACCATGTGATAAACTGTAGGGTATGTGGGAGGAGAGGACTTGAAGATGGTGGGTGTATGAAACTCAAGAAATTTGGCTGGGAAGCAGAAGAGAGAGAATGAGGACATAAGGGTTGTGAGATCAAGGGAGAGTTTTGTTTTTTAAATGAGAGGGACTTGAAAATGTTGAAAAGTAAATAGGATAGGCTGGCAGGGGAAAGGAGGCTGAAGAGATAGTAAAGCTTATTACTAGCATAAGGTTAGTAGCTATTGGTTGATAGTTTAAGGTTCCTGAGATGGCAGGAGTCAGGGGAAGGACTTGGTCTAAGCTGGAAAAAGAGACAAGCTCCTACACGTGAGAGAAGAGGACCAGGAGAGGATGGGGCAACCACATGGAGGGATGTTGAGACAGTTCCTACCTAAGGGCTTCTTTTTCTCTGAATTTTGAGGAAAGTTCACCCCTGAGAGTGAAGTAAGAACAAAATAGGTTAGAGTTTGGAGGTCAGAGGAGAGCACCTGAAACTCATTCCAGAGAGAGAGGCAGATCAAGTTGACCAAGAAAACACAGCAGGAAGAGTTGGCAGGGGTCAAGTACAGCTGAGTTTAGAGAACAAATAATTCAATCTTCCCATGATATATAAGCTGTTTAGCTTAGCATGCCACACATAGTAACACAGTAGGTGCTCTGATATGTATAGCTTTCTTTTTAACAAAGGAATTCATTGGACTGCACCCTCTTTTATCAAGAGAAGCCATGACCTCTTACTAAACTTTGGCCTGTGTCAAATAACTAGACAAATTATTGTATCCTTCAAACGAAGCCATAGGCATATCTCCCCATACTGTCCTGCCCCCATATCCTGGGGTCCGGACTCTGTGCTTAGGCAGCTATTTCTTAAATATGTACTTCTAGTTAAAATAGAGATGAGGTGACAGACTGAAAATAGATATACACATTTGCCATTCTACTACGAAACAGTAATTCAAAGCAGAGTTCCTCTTGATGGTGGATGATGGATGGAAGCACACCACATTTCAGGACTATCAATACACGTTTCATGTGATTGTTAATCATACTCATCTCCATGAGGGCATGCATGTGCTGCCATAAGGATAAGTCCCCTACCCCTGACTTTCAGAAGAACAGATAAAAAACCCTCCAGTATTACTTTAAGAGCCAGCTTTCATATATCTGTATTTTCAACTGCAAAGGTGATAAGACTTATCTTGGCTGACCTTATTTAATTACATGATTTATCTCTTGCACATGCAGAACTATAAGCTAAATATTTACTTAAATCGAAAACGAAACACAATACCAATTAAAGAACTGCCTTGAAAAAATTTTTTTTCTATTTGATTTTCCTTTGCCTTGTAATAAGGTCCAATACAGCATTGTGTCAGGGCGGCTGGGTACTATCAGATTACAGAGGAACATTTGTTTGTACACAATGGGGTCAAGTTTTCCAAAACACACTGCACATGTGCACCGCCTTGATAACCTTTTATTCTTCTTTCTTCCTTGTAAATCACTGGAAGATTTTAACCTTTAAGCAAGAGATTACCATCTTTATGAAAACATCAAGTTCCTAACTCTGCTCTTATCTAGTCCATCTTGCTACCTTAATTTATCATGTGGAGGGATTTCTCTGATCCTGGCAAAACAACGCCAGGGATGCATTCCAATGGCCCTGTGGTTGGCCCCAGCACTGGGCATGGGGGGGGGGGCTTGGGTGCAAGCCCTACAGTTCTCTCATTCTGCTACTCATTAGGTGAGATGCAAACTTCTACTGGGGTATTTAAATAATAATAACTGGCCAATCAGAACCTGTCTCTGGACACTGTATTGGAGCAGAGGCCTAGTGACCTCCTGCTGGGCCAACCTTAACCATTTCTTAGCTGAATAGTGGGGAGGTCTGTGGGAGAGACCAAGGGGAGGGGCTGGGTGGCTGAGGCAGAGGAGGATTGGGTTTAGGAGAACAATTGATCATTCAGGAGGTTAGAGGCAGCAATTATTGACTAAGTGGTTTAAAAGTATTCCAACATTTAATAGTTAGCTGCACCCTCTTAGCCCTCTGGGGTTTCTCCTTTCACAGCCCTTTCCTCTCCATCTCCTTGAGATCAGGTATTGCTGTCCTTGGCCAATTATTTCACTTCTCTTAAACTTTCATTTCCCTCTCCAGGGATTTTGTTAGGCCTTGACAATATTGTATGTGCTACTCAAAATGAAAAAAGTATTACTTGAGAAAAAAGTAACAGTACCCTGAGAAGTTATTGCAGTTCCAAGATTTCTTCTAACTGGGTATTCTGGCTTCAGTTCTTACCTCACTATGGCAAAGTATTTTACAAAGTCATCAGTGGTGGCCTAATTGGAAAGTCCAATAAAGGTCCTATTCTCTCTGGTTTATTGGTGGCATTTGACACCATTTATCACCTTTTCCTTTGTGACACTCCCTTTCCCCTTTCCCAGTTCTCTGGTTATTGCTCTCTATCTTCTTCTATAACCCGCCCCTCTTCCCACAACTTCTTACTGTGTTCCCTGCCAAATACTCTGCTTCATCCTGGTCTTTTCTCTCTTGACATTGTATCTCTTAAGCAGCTTGTCCACTTCCATAGTTTTAATTATCAATTTATGTGAGAATTCCCTACTTTATTTTCACCCCCACCTCTGCTAAGTGTTAGGAATGTCTCTCTAACTGTACTATTTCCATCGTGTTCTAAATTCAGCTCATCTAAAACTGAACTTGTCTTCTCTCCCACTGCTTCCCATACTTCCCAGCTTCTGGCTCCATTTTCCATTTGACCAGGCTCAAAAAACCTACAGGTACTCTTGGACACAGACATGAGGGCCGCTGTGGGAGAAGCAATTCAATCAGTTGCTAAGTTGTGTTAATGACTCCACCTTTTATACTCTCACAGCTTTTTCTTTTCCTCTCCCTTGGTTTGGACGTTATCATCTCACATCTGGATGGTTGCAGTTATCTCCTGGATGAGTCCCTTTCCTTCTTTCTTCCTTGTCTAATAATCAAACACACCAGCAGCTGATTGATTTGCCCAGGACACTGTGTTTCATAGATTGTCACTATACCAAATTCCAATACTTTAAACATTCTCAAATGCTCAGAGGATATTTGAGCTAATTTACCTGGCATTCAAGATTGCTATGATGTAACATCAATGCAGTTCTGCCAAATTTATCTTGCATAACACTTGGATACAAAACAGACCAACCTACTTACAAGCTTTTATTGTGACTTCTTTTGCAAAGATGTTATAAATATTAACAATAAATATTGGTTGGTTGGATTGTTACCTCTCAGCTTTTTCTCATGCTATTCTTGGCAAATGAAATGCTCTATTCCTCATTTCCGAGTTTTACTCATTTCAGGTCTGGCATATTCACCTAGTAAATGACCACAACAATTATTGCTTTCATGTATCAAATACTTACTATGTGCCAGGCATAAGGCTAAGCACTCTGCATGTATTACCTCATTTAATCCTTATAATCCTATATTGTGAGAACTATCATTATCCCCATTTTACAGATGAAGAAACTGAGCCTTGTATATATTAAACAACTCACTCAAGGCTACACAGCAAGTAGGTAGCTGGGTCTGATGCTAAAATCTGAACTCTTAACTTTTTTTTAAGTAGAGAAGTTGCACATTCACAGAAAAGTCATGCATAAAATGCAGGGTTCCCATAGACCATCCTATTATTAACACCTTGCATTGGTGTGGTACATTTGTTAAAATAGATGAAAGCACATTTTAAAAATAATTGCAGTAATTACTATAGTCCATGGTTTAACTTAGGGTTCACTGTGTAGTGCAGTTCCATAATTTTTTGGAAAAACTTCATTATAGTAACATATATAACCCAAAATTTCCCATTTTAACCACATTCAAATATATAATTTGGTACTGCTAATTATGTTTACAATGTTGTGCTACCATCACCACCAACCATAACAAAATTTCCCATCATCCCAAATAGAAACTCTATACACTTTAAACCTAACTCCCTATTTCCTATCCCCAGCCCATCACCTGGTAACCTATATTCTAGATTCTGACTCTATGAATTTGCTTATTCTAATTATTTCATATCAGTGAGCTCACACAATATTTCTCCTTTTGTGTCTGACTTATTTTACTCAACAAGATGTCTTCAAGGTTCATCCATGTTGTTACATGTATCATAATTTCATTCCTTTTTACTGCTAAATAATATTCCATTGTGTGTTTATGCCACATTTTGTCTATCCATTCATCGGTTGATAGACACTTGGGTTATTCCATCTTTTAGCAATTTTGAATTATGTCACTATGAACATTGGTGTGAAAATCTCTTTCCAAGTCCCCGCTTTCAATTCTTTTGGGTATATACCTAGAAGTGGGATTTCCAGGTCATATGGTGTTTCTATACTTAACTTTCTGAGGAACTGCTTTCTTCCACAAGAACAATACCATTTTACACTCCCACCAACAATGAATGAGATTTCCTATTTCTCTACATCCTCTATAACACTTGTAATTTCCTATATTTTAATAGTAACAATTCTAGTGGGTATAAAATGGTATTTCATTGTGGTTTTGATTTGCATTTCCCTAATGGCTAATTATGTTGAGCATATGTTCATGTGCCTTTTGGCCATTTGTAAATCTTTTTTTCACTATATATTTTTTTATTAGAGAAGTTGTGAACTTACAAAACAATCATAAATAATGTGCAGAATTCCCCTACAACACCCCTCCACCAACACCTTACATTGCTGTGGATAATTTGTTATGGATTATGAAAGAAAGTCATCAGACTATTACCACTAACTATAGCCCATAGCATACATTTGGTATATTTTCCATAACCTCCCTATTATTAGTAGTAGTATTGTACACATGTATTAGTATTGTACATTTGTTATATATCATGAAGAACACTCTCATATTTGTAACTGTTAACACAGTCCACCATCTACCACATGGTTCACTGTGTTATACTGTTCCATGCCTTGTACAGTATATCCAAAGTGTACATTCAGTGGCTTTCACTTTTCTCACAGAATTGTGCAGTCATTGCATCAGTAAATTTTTAATGTATTCCTTAGTCTGAAAGAAAAAATCCCATATTACACTATTATTGACTCTTAGTGTTGATATAGTACCTTCTTCGACACTGATGCAAGACTATTACAATACTGTTGTTAACTATACTCCATAAGTTACATTAGTTATATTTTCCCATGCCTCACCATATTCTCAGCACCTTGTAATAGTGATTTACATTTGTTCTAATTCATAGAAGAACATTCTTGTATTAGTACTATTAACCAAAATCCTCATCCAACTCCAGGTCCACTATGTTATTCAGTCCCTAGATTGTTTTCTAGTTTTCTTTCGATTTGAATTTATATCCCTAGACTACCCCTTTCAGCCACAATCCCATTTATAAAGCAACTGTGTTGGTTATACTCACTATAATGTGTTACCATCAACTCTATCCATTTCCACTATTTTTCAGTCAAGTAATTAAAAATTCTACATACATTAAGCATCAATACCCCGTCAGCCCTCATCCTATCTTCTAGTAACCTGTACTCTAAGTTTTAACTCTATGTGTTTATTTTTCATATTTGGTGTATATTAGTGAGACCATATAATGTTTATCCTTTTGTGTCTGGCTCATTTCACCCAGCATAATATCTTCAATGTTCATTCATGTTATCATATGTGTCCCAATTTCACTTCTTCTTATAGCAGCATAGTATTCCATTGCATGTATATCCTGCATTTTGTTTATCCATTCATCAGTTGATGGACACTTGGGTTGTCTCCATCTTTTGGCAATTGTGAATAACACCGCTCTGAACATAGGTGCACAAATGTCTGTTCACATCACTGTTTTCAGTTCTTCTTGATGTATATTCCTTGTAGAGGGATTGCTGGATCACATGGCAGTTCTACATATATTTAGCTTCCTGAGGGATAGCCAAACTTTCTTCTGTAAAGCCTGCATCATTCTACATTCCCACCAACAATGACATTTGTATATCTTCTTTGGAGAAATGTCTGTTCAAGTCTTTTGACCATTTTTTAATTGGGTTGTTTGTCTGTTGTTGAATTATGTGATTTCTTTATATATATTCTGGATATTAAACCCTTATCAGATATGAGTTTTCCAATTATTTTCTCCCATTGTTTCGGCTGTAGTTTTACTTTCATGATGAAGTCCTTTGAGGCATAAAAGCTTTTAATTTTGATGAGGTCCCAATTATTTATTTTTTCTTTTGTTGCTTGGGCTTTGGGTATAATGTCTAAGAAACCACTGCCTAACCCAAGGTTCTGGAAATGCTTCCCTACATTTTCTTCTAGAAGTTTTATGGTTCTGGCTCTTATATTTAGACCTTTGACCTATTTTGAATTGGTTTTTGTGTATGGTGTGAGGTAGGGGTCCATATTCTTTCTTTTGCATATGGAAATCTAGTTTTCCCAGCACCATTAATTGAAAAGACTGTTCTTTCCCAGTTGAGTGGTCTTCACCCACCCCCTTCTCCAAAATCAGTTGACCATAAATGTGAGGGTTGATTTCTTAACTCAGTTTGATTCCATAGGTCTAGCTGTCTGTCCTTGTGCTAGCACTATGTTGTTTCTATTACTGTGGCTTTTTAATCAGTTTTCAGATCGGGAAGGGTGAGTCCTCCAACTTCATTCTCTGTAAATACTTAACTTTTATAGAATAATTCCTCTTTTCTCATCTTCTCCATAGACACATCTTTCTTCTGAATGCACTGCATTCTCAGCTTCTCATCTGGTACTGCCATATGAATCTTTTTGCAGCACTGTTGAGGGGTTTGTTTTTAGCATGGTAATTAGGCATATGGACTCTGGAGTTGGAAAGCCACAGATGGACTCCAGATTTCCCTACTTGCTAGTTTTGTGCTTCGGGCAACTTACTTAACCTTCGTGTGTTTCGTCATCTATAAAATAGGGATTATAATAACACCAGTGGCATAACATTATTGGAATAACCAAGTGAGTTAATGATCTTCATATAGTACTGAGCATGGTGCCTGGCATATAGTAAGCACTCAATAAATATTACCTGTTGTTATGAAAATTCTCAATGCCTGTGCCTTCCCTCCCATTAAGAGTATGAGCTAATTAAGGAAAAGGAGTATCTGCCTTTGTAATTCCACATCATGGAGCAAATCTTTCTAGTATAAGCACTTCCACTAATCTGTGGTTTTAAAGGTTTCACTTTTCTGGTTATCTTTTGGGAAATAGCTAAGACTCCATTTATTTTAACCATCCAAACTAGGGGCATACAGTGTGAACTGAAATGCGGAGCTGGTAATTAACTCGTGAATTCATGGTGTGCACACAACCAGTGCAGGTATTTAACTCAACAAACCTTCCTGGAGAACCTTCCTCTCTGCAGAAAGTTGCAGGCCCTGAGGAAAAAGAGATAAACACGAAAAAGCCCCTCCTAGTGTTCTCTATAAAACAGCAAACATTATACCACACCAATGAGCAATAAATAATAGAATGTGGAAAAATATTCACTAGTGACCCATTTTATGATTTAAAAATCAGCCCTGGCTTGTTGTTCCATAATTAGATCAGTCCAGGAAGTGGCAGGTCATGTAAATGACAATTATTTCATTTTTTCCCTTTTTCTTAAGATTGGAGCGCAATGTGTTAAAGGTGACATTGAGTAAAATGTTTGACCCCCCCACCCCATAATCATTTGGCACTAGAAGATCACATCCTGTTTACCTAGAACATTTAATCTACTTTTATAAAATCCAACAAGTAGCAAGGAGCCAATATGTCTGCAATGAGGCCAATGGGGTTGTTCCACTTTAAACTTTAGACAGGCGGTGCCACTGTTGGGGTTGCTGGAAACCTCTTCATTCTCACATGCAGATGAGTCTGTTTCACTGATAAACAGCAACAGCCAGAATTCTAATACATGGTGCTCACAGCTGCTGGCACTTCTGGCTCCAACGCCTTGGCTTCAAGATCAGGTATTGCTTCTACTTCTCAATTCAGCCACTTTAACTCTAAGAGCCAGAACTCAATGGCTCTTAACTCTAGCGGCTTAATAGACTCACTTCAGAGCTTTTTAAAAAATGCTATGCCAGGACACTTCCACAGATATTCTTACTTAATCGGCCTAGGGGAGGGTCTGGGTAGTGTATTCTTTTTGTTAAGCTCCTAAAGTACTACTAATGGACAACAGGTGTTAGACTCTTCTACCATCCAGATAACAGAATCCAGCCAATTACACTAATTGTCTGCTCCATTTTTATCCTCTCATTCCTGAATAAGAACAGGGCTGGAAAGCTGATGGTTTGGCTTTCTTCTGATCCCTGTGCCCCCAAAGTATTAATTATGTGACACTGGACAAGCAAACAATAACCAAGGCAGGTGAATTTAAGAGAGGCTGATAGGCCAGGAAGCACTACAGAATGTCCAAAATCGGCAGGGCAATGTGGCCCTTGAGTTGGGGGTTAAAGAACCTTGGAAAAGGACAAGAAAATGCCAAATAGCTACTGAAAGTGCTGTGTATTCTTGGGGGTAACATTGCTTATTTGTACCTTCTTTTCAAACCCTTTCTCCATGGCCATGTCACCTTGTTCCTAGCGATATTTTTCTTATTCACTTGTGTGTTAACAATATATGGGGAAAGAAAAGGCCACTTTTTTTTACAGAAGACTTAGAGATTGTAAACAAGCCAATCTGTTGAACACATCTATTTTTTACTGAATGAAAAGGGAGTCATCTTCTTCCACATCCATTTTCCCCAAGCCAACCATTTTATCTTTCTCTCTCTCCATCCATCCATCCATCCATCCATCCATCCATCCATCCATCCATCCATC